>JASEVX010000001.1:219740646-220105215 GCA_031761405.1 Serripes groenlandicus
TTCAATTGGGGTGTGTGTGTGTGTGTGGGGGGGGGGGGGGGGGGGGGGGGGGGGGGTAATCAAAGCGCTGATAGCACTAATTGATTTTAATCTACACCGGTCGCAACTGTATTCCATTGGTGTTCGTAGATCCCCACTCAAATGGACACTCAGGAGCACAAATGAATTATTTAATGTTCTGTCCATTGGCAGTAAATAATGCAATAATACTACCTTGATTGTATGACGGATTAGTGTATTGTTGTTGAAACAAGGTGACTGTACATATGCATGTTACCATTTTACTTGATACATGGTACATGGAGGAAGATAAGAAGAAAACAGACGGGAACTGACATATACCAAATATGTAGAGAAACAGTTTGTCAATGAAATATTAAATTAACAGTTTCGTATGAGAAAAGTTGAATAAATATGGATTGATGCTGCGAATCGACATATGAACGAATGAATCAATCAATGTATCTATCAATCTATTAATCAATCACAACCAATCAAGCAAGCAAACAAACACTTAATCAATCAATCCATGATTTAACATTAACTGCGAATTGATTAAAACATATATGTGGACGAGTTTGCTATGAATAGCATAATATTAATACAATATACACTTCTTTCTTTTTTTTCTCGCCAGCATTGACGACTGTACTGTTTCTGATCCTCCTAAATTTACATTGGTCAATTAAATACTATAGATTAATGTATTGGACAAAAATAAAATTTGAAAAAGAAAAAGGGGAATACGGGCCAACTAATGACAACCTAGTTACTGTTCTGTTGGCATCGCACTATACCTTGTTGCCATATATATATATCCTACAGATGTAAATAATTATATTGGTTTCTGTTTGAGTTAAGTTCCGAACAAAGGTTGATTAAATTAAAAAACAACAAAAGGAAAAATCTAACCAAAAACAAGATAAACGGCGATCAATGTGAGAAAACACGAAGAAATGGAACATGCGCATATTATTTGACTTGAATATCAGAAAAGTTTTGTTAATAATCAAAACAATCAGTAATTTTCCATGAATTATAAAATTTGCGCAATAATCTATGTGTTTACCAAAGGTTAATCGGCCATCTCCATCCAGCTTCAGTTTCTATAAATAGATTATCAAGGCCGAGAAAACGTCACATGACTGGAGATTACGCGAGGCTCCAAGAGGTGTATAATTTTCAATTGACGATAAATAACTGAAAACTTATCATGTTTCAAAAATAATTAATATTTTGCTCTTAAATATTATATTTCATACGTTTTCACTGAAATTTATTTCTTAAGGAAAACAATTAAAGGTTAGTATGCAGAACATTTCATTTTAAAACTTTATCTTACTAGTACCTCTCGTAGGATAGCCAACTGAACTATGAACCAATCAAAACGTTTTATTTCCTTTATTTCTTCGACATTATTCATAAAATACAACATTTGATTGGTCTACAGTCTAGGTCAAAACTGAGGTTAAACAGCTATCGCCGAAAAAATACTTAATACGATAAAAAACCTACGTTTGTGTAGAGTAAGAGGACACTATTGCTAATCATCATCTATAAACCATCTTTGTTTCAAGGCAATCAATTGAAAAGTTATTGTCTGGGCCAGAAAGTTTGAAGTTGAAGAAACGGACAGACGAACGGACAAATATGTATGCTTCTCCGCACAGCGGGATAAAAAACAAAACACTGCAAAGCACATTTACGTAATATCCCCAGTGAAATATTTATTTGCATCTCGTTTGCATCAAGATAGATGAACTTAATAACCGGTCCCTCTACAGACAAATGTGCAAGCAGGTCATTTTGTAATCAGCTAGGCAAAGCTATCGAAAATATCTATAAATGAAAGTATAATTATTCAATATTATTGAAATCGAGATGACAGGAGGAATTAATAATTCGGAGCAATTTCTGCATTTGATGCAATTCTTTCTAAATTCGTCTATTGCAGATATATCAATATATGTCTGTATGTGGGACAATGTTGGAAGTGTTACTATTGAAAGACACTCGGCGTATTTGATAAAAAACATATACATGTCATATAGATCTAGTTACCATACGCATGTATGCGCATCTGACAAACGGACAGACTAAATCCTACTGTGTAAATATACATTTTTTTCCTTTTCGATAAATGGACAAACAGATGAAAGGAATGAATTTAGAAGCTGTGAGTATACATTTTTGGCAATTGTAGTTGTTAATCCCTAATTTACAGACGTAAATATTGTTTAACCCTTTCCCACTTAGAACAAATCTTCAGCGGACGATTTTTAATAAACATTATAAAGGCAAAATTGTGGATAAGAGAAAATGTAATTATCGATCAGAGTTGAAAACACTATCATTATGAGCAATTTCTCGTTTTATACACAATGTTTTTTCAAACAGAGGTCTGCTACGGAGGTGTCAAAATGCGTCCTTAATATTGAAAAGGGATAAAGTCGCGTGAAATCGGGAATAAGGGTTATAAAACGTCGAATTGAACCGCTTCAACTCATCGTGAAACATCTCAATATCGATTCCCAATGTGGATGGCGCCACTAAGCGGCGGGATAAATTTGGTAATTGACAGATCGACAAATGTTTATTTCATGGAGTACAAAACTTACTGTTTATTAGGACATCGACCGCTTTTTTGGTGATGTAGTGGTAGAACCGTCCGCCCCGGGTGCGGGAGGTTGTGGGTTCGATCCCCGGCGGAGTCATACCGAATACTTTTACAACGGTAGTAAAGGCTGCCCTCCTCGCTGCTCGGGGTTGCTGGGTTAGCACTTTACGTCTGACTGGAGCTGGTGTCAAGATAAATGGTAACTTATCCAGGTAACGCCGTGATATACCTGCAACATTGTTAAAATCGACGTAATAAACACCATCAATCATCTATTTAGACACCGTTATTCTTATACTGACCTGAGGTATTCATGCAACACATTTGAGCCGTTTCCACGAGAAACCCAACAATATGGACTCTGCGTTAATGCATCGACTCATATCAGCCCTGCGCAGTCCACGTAGGCTTATCCGGGTCGACACATTCCGTCTCATCTCAGGTGTGTGGTGTGGGGGGGGGGGGGGGGGGAAGAGGTAGAGGAATAGAGTTAACTTGTGCAGCATACTACTTATGCTGATCCGGAATGGTCGATACTTTAGAGACCACAATGTTGATTTTCTCGCGGAAAGCCTCATTTTACGACCGTTCGGGGTGGGTTTTTTGGCAGAGAACTACATCGTTCCTAGATTAGTTTAGTTTCGCTGCAAATCAATGAATGAACGATTAGCCAGCGATATACTACACATTTATCCCTTCACGTATATATAGTACGTACTTGCTGATCTCGGTGGTATTTCTAAAATGTCGTTTTAAACCCCTTTTCCCATACACAAATACAAAAATGCACCATACGACTTTAACCCTTTCCCCCCATATGAGACGCTTTCTGACGCCTCTGCAGCACACCGGGCTTTTTGAAAATATAGTGACAAAAAAAAAAAGAAATTGCGCAAAAACGTGCAATTTCTCCTTTTTGCCACATAATGTTTTCCACTTTTTTGTCATAGGTTATCCATTCAATTATGAAGATTTTCTATGTTTATGCACGTTTTGTGCAATTTCTTCTTTTGTCAATATTATGTTTTCAAAAAAGCCGTCTGCTGCAGAGGAGTTAGAAAGTGTCTATATGACGGGAAACGGGTTAAGAAAACAATAATAAGCTCCTTTGTTATTTAATAGGAATTTATTTTGATCTACCAATCAACTCATGTTTGTTTTCGACATATCCGAACAAAAACCCGCCAAAATACCTTCAATAGAAACGAAAAAAAGTATAACTGGTTTGATTTATACTACGATATATATATTGCAGGAAGAGGTGATATTACCCGTAATCAAACAACCTTTTTCCAACATAGCTTGAAAATGTAATTAAATTTTAAGCGCCGTCCTTGCGAAAAGTAACAATGTGTCTTCAATGACCCGTAGCTGTTGTTACGTGAAGTGAATATACGGTGGCACTACGGTGGCACTGAGGTGACATCCGCAATACTTTATTTATATTGTGGCCATAACTTAGTTTAGCCAATCAAAACAGCCGTTTCATCTTTGCTGCTCTATGGCAATGCACTGATGTAAGTCTGTGTGTATATGTAGCCACAACTTAGTAAATTATGGCCACAAGTTACTAAGTTGTGGCCACAATATAAATAAAGTGTTGCGGATGTCACCTCAGTGCCACCGTATGAATATGTTAACGACAACTTGAACTTCCCAACTCGTCTAATTGGTGACCCGGTTATTGTAATATATTAAATCCGAATTTATTTTGCTTTACAAAAAAAGCTAGACCGCCTCGGTGGTGTAGTGGTAGAGCGTCCGCCTCGGGTGCAGGAGGCCGTTCGTTCGATCCCCGGTCGGGTCATACCAAATACTTTAAAAAATGGTAGTAATGGCTGCCCTCCTTGGCGCCCGAGTAGCATTACGACTGACTGGCTAGTGTAAGGATAAACGGACCAGTAGTACTGGTAACTTACCCAGTAGGCTAAACGTGGTTGAAAGCGGCGTAAAACACCAAACAATCGAGCAGAAGCAAAAAAAAAAAGGCTAAAAACAAATCTCTTTGTATAATACTTTGTTGCTTTGTCGGGTCAAATGTGGCTATCATGTAAACCGGAATTCATCCCAACACATATGCACGTATACGAAATGTTCTGATATATATACCGGGAATTCTGCAGCGGACGACTTTGAACATATTTCGTCAAAAATTAGAAAATCTCTTTAATTGGATAACCTAAAAGTGGAAAACATTGTGGCAAAAGTAGAAATTGCTCGTTTTGAGCAATTTCTTCTTTTGTCACTATGTTTTCAAAAAGCGGTCTGCTGCAGAGGCGTCACAAAAGCGTCTATATGAGGGAAAAGGTTAATAAACACCGTCACTGCAGATGTCCAGATAAGGAGACTATACAGCTCTTCTCCCCACAACATCTCTCTTATCATCCTACCAAACCCTATAATGTGGGTACTCAAAGGAATCGTCTCAATGAGACGATTCTTTTAAGTAACAACAACATAAGGTTATGAGGTCAAATATGGTTTTTAAAACATGCAAAACGCCCCTTTTCCAGAGCTCTTAACACGGCTTCAAGAATCAAGTTCAATATTTGCATTCGACCCGATTTTAAAACAAATTTATAAAATGTTCAATTTGATTAGCCCGTAACGTATTAAAGAAACACTATAATTTTCATATCGATTTATTTGCATTTGTTTCCGCATTTATTATATCATGAAAACCTGTCTTGGCCTTGCAGTTAAACCTAAGTAGAACCTGTTCAACAACAATATACCAATAGGTGCCATTTGAATACTATGTTCATTGTAGCTATCTATCGACCGCCTTTGGTGCAGGAGGTCGCGAGTTCGATACCCAACCGGGTCAAACCGTTACAAATTTATTTCAATAATCTTATTCATGAACAATTGAGTCACTCGATTTTGAACATTAAAACTGAGGACTTTTAACGTCAGCCAAAATGTTTAAGGTAAATATTGTTTGTGAAAATACTGTTTTAAATCGTCTTTTACAGCAAATTCCATTGCCAAAAAAAGTTTTCAATAGAACAACATCTGTTATAATACAATACAATACATATAGGATCTGACATGAGTTGTCATTTCATATAAAGTTTTATCAAACGAGTTCAAGAAATGTGTTGTTAAGCGAGCCTCTGGCGAGCTTAATAACAACTTCCTTGGACGAGTTTAATACAAACTTTATGAAATGTCAACGAATGTCAGATTATTTTTATCACATGACGAAACACAAAAACAAAACCGGTTTTTCGCTGTCAGAAAATAGTTCCAACATGTAATACTGAATAAACTGTTTAAGACAAAAAAAAAATAGTTTCTTGCAATTATTTTCAAACTGTAATCTAAATTGAAAGCAAAAAAGCCAAAGTTAGGACAGTAAGGCAATTATTTTCAAAGACAATTCAATTTTCCTATAACACCCGAAACCTCGGTTTTGAGGCATGAGTCTGGCCAGTTTTGGGATATCGCGTATCATATAGGTCTTAGATGAAAAAAAAATAAGAAACGCGTTATATATTAAGTTTAAACTGTGTCCATTGTTTATAGAAATGAGCAAACTTCATATTTATGCATGATTTGGGCCATGCAACACTAACAGAGAAGTCTAAAAAGCTTGATTAGGGGAAAAAACGTAAAATTTGCTAGGATTTTTTTCCAGCAAAATCCTGTACTAAATGCTTTTTGATATTTTTCTACAAACTTTTTGTTAAGAAACAAGCATTTATATATTTCAAACAATTTAATACCAATACTGGCCAGCCAGGTGCATAATTAAGGTTTGTTGACACCTTTACCGGTGACTGCATTGATGTGTGAAATTTAACACTGCTTATTGCACACATTTGTGGCATGTATATGTCATAAATATCTACTCATTAAGGGACTAGCTGGGGTTGAAGAGGGTTGTATTAGGGAGTAGGTTCCAATAACATAACTTCCTAACACATTTTTATTATATTAGTTGTGTTCTGTTGCTTTTGTATTGTAATTGATGGGGAAATTGAGTTACAGATGGCCCGTAAAAGGCAGTGCAAGTCGATTGGTTTTCAGGTTTAAATAGGGGTCAAAAACATAGTTTTAGTATAGAAAAAGTACAAACAAAGTATGTGAGATGTACTAAAAATGCCTTTGAGGCTCGTGTAAATAGACATTTGGGTATATTCACCTTTCTTGATGTTGATGGTTCAGAAACAAATGTACATCCCTTGCGGCCATCTGGGAAAGTGGCTGGTATTATCGATGAGTTTCGTGTTGCCCGCAACAATACATATCACCCCAATTCATACACAAATAAACTGTACTGTCCAGCTAAGGTGCAACTGATGTTTAACTCTAAAATAAAAGATACATGCACAGTTGGGCATATATTGTAATGGTATTTTGGTTTTTGACAGTGCTAATTCCCTAAAGTGGGGTCTAGTCTGGCGCGAACGGCTTAAATGTGAAAAAATGTACATATATTGGTATATACTATAATTTATATGAAGAGGTTGAAAGGAACCATAAGGGAAGAGGTAGACAAACAGCAAAAGCTAATGTTGGCTTTCAAATAGGTCTATTCCCGACACCAATCAGTAACCATTGTGCAACACGCATACTGAACTGCACTAACATAATTGCACCAACTATTACAAGTATGCAAAAAACTGCAAATTCTGTGGCAGAGGCTTTTACTAAATTGAATAATGAGAGTATTAAGGAAATAAGGCAAGTACTAGAGGCTGATAATAAAACTATTGGTCAGAAAGACCTCAAGTCAGTGAGGATAGAGGGAGATACATGCTACAATAACCCTCTTTTCAATAGCGAATCAACACCGTTTCAAGCCAGCACTATGGCTACAACAACTCTATGCGAAAACAATACTCGTGAAAAGAAAATAATTTGGGTTCACATAGCAAGCAAAGTTATGTGTAAGAGAATCACGGTTGCGAAACGAAGGGGGAAAAGTTTCCTGCCCTAATCATGCAGGCTATTGCTCGGCAAACACAACGGGCGAAACACCGATTGGGCAGGAAGACCAATGGAATGAAATGGCTGCGCGCAAAATATCTCAGAATCTAAAAATAACACATTTTACTGGTGACGGGGACAGTAAAGGTCATAAAGGTGTAAATAAATGTCAGGAGAACACTGTTATTAGCTTAAAAGACTTGAGACATCTTGTTAACCAATTATATGAGGAGACAGGTTTATATAGCCCCATTCACTAAGACAATGTTTCCATGTAACAAGTCAAACTTGAAAAATTGATTTGCACTCTTAGTAAAGGCAAGGTGTTTGGGTGAACTAAGATCTGCACATATGTATTACAATGGGGGATATGTGTAAAATAACAGTAAAAATGCCAAAAATCATTGAAACAATAGTCTTATGTTTTAAAGGTTACTGCGGTTCTACATGTGCTAAGCAAAGTTTCGTTTGTACCGGTCATAAGTCTCAAGTAAAATATTTCCTGCCACAAAACGTGAGACTTAGAATATCGAAACTTGATAAAGAAATACTGACAAGGTGCATTAATTTATTCTGAGGTACTGAGAACCTGGGGAAGACTAGGTTTTTATCATCGATCCAAAAATGTGAAGCCGTAAAGAGGTCCTATCAAGCAGTGGTGCCTTAAGCGACCACATTTGCGCGTAATTTTCTGGGTCGCATTCATGGCCAAATTCACAAGTTGAACAAAGGCTTTGCTAATTCTGTCCTCACACAATGCTGTAAGCTTCATGCAGACATAAACTACAAATATAGCTGTAAAACGTGGAAAATATGGGGTTGGTTGGTTGTTAAATGTTTGAGTATGACCATGGACATTTAATCTTTGTTCAATATTTTCACACACAATATATCCTATTAGTGAATTAATACAGTCAATCAATCAATCAGTGCATTATTTATATATAACTATGGTCACTGAGATGGGCTAAGCCCTGAGTATTCAACTTTGGGTCAGTCATTCCCTTCCTGTAGTGTACATCTTCGTGTAAATTATATTTTCGCAAACGTCACGCATACCTACACGTTTTATGTTTAGATCTGTATTGTTTAATTTTGGACAAGTTAATAGATCTTTGTGTACTAACCAGCTGCTTCACTACAGAGGAACCCCTGGATATGACTGTTTAATAACCATATTTGGTCATATTTATTTAACAATTGTTCAAAAGATAGTGCTAAACATAAGAAAACTTCAGCTTCGTTTACCTTTCATCTAGGTCAGTATGACACAGTCAGGGTAAATATTTTCTTGGTTAAAATGACCTCTCAAACATCTACCCTTAGAGTGGCATGTCTTTCTCTGACAATTTATCAATAACGGCTCAACGCTCAAATTTCAATTAAAACATCACGAAGAATTATTGCACAGGTGGCTAATGGATTGGTCCGGACCCAATATGGCCCTCAACTGAACCATTTTAGCCAATCTGTGCACATAAAACCTCTTTGATTGGGACTTATGTGGAAATTTAACACGCATTATGCCGTAACTTATAGCTGAATGCCTACGTGAGCCCCCTGTCCACTCCAGGCAACCCGTTTCTACATTTACTATGCATTTTGAGTGTAGTCGGTCTTGTACTGTATTCCAGAAGGTGTCCATTATTGCAGACGATACAAAAGTGACCTTTCATAATTTGACCCGGAAGTGCTTTAGGTCACAATACACCAAATAAATTCCTTCCATGTTTGTCACACTTTTTAAGCGTTTCCCAGGTAGAACACCAATATCATTGAAAAGAGATACCTCTTACCTTTAAAATAATCCAAAGAAAATGGGGATCATGCATTATGCAAGAAAGAACTCGCTCTGTGAAGATGGGGACCGTCCTTTTTACCACAATCCAGCTAGGCTGAAACTGGGTTTCCACATCCTCTACTTTCACTTTCACACAAGGTCAAAATACCTAAAATGATCAAATCAAACAGTTCCAGTTCGTCCTCTACATATTTACAAAGAATTTACACCCATTGTAACATATCCAATGCACTCTGGGCCAGATGTACAACCATTTCTAGGCAAACACAGTTTTTTTAGGGACTACTGTACTAATCGTGTTTACCGGATACACGTTCTCAGCCATTTTGTAAACATTCGCGGATGAATACAAAAATAGTGATTCGGTCATGTTATATTACACATGTGACACATACAGAAATACGTAATGAGTATATTAGATCGGATACAAGCCATTGTCATGTGATAAAATAGTATGTTTGTGTAATTAGGCCTCCGGCCCATAATACATTCATATTATATTACATTCAATTTACAATGTAGTAATGTAGCATCCGAAAGACTTTCTACATTCATTCAGTGGTTAAGCTACAGACACAATGCATCACCATAAGAGCTACTACTTGATAGTTTAACGAGATAACACAGTGGCTTTAATTTCTAGGAAAGTCTTCAGTAAATGAAACCAATTTAAGCTTAGCCTCTATATACGGCTCACGTTCCCGTTATTTTACGATCATTTGCTTCTATTTATAGACATTGCCAATAACCGTAGCGGGATTACCATCTGGCAAATGCATTTTTAATCGCCCAGCGTAATCTCAATGAAATAGAACGAGAGGTGAATAGAACCACGTCTCACGAGAACCGACCTTAACCCTTTCCCTCATACGGCAATTCTGCAGAAGACGACTTTGAACGTATTTTGTCAAAAAATTGAAAGTCTCCATAATTGAATGGATAACCTATGATAAAAAGTGGAAAACATTGTGGAAAAAGGAGAAATTGCACGTTTTGTGCAATTTCTTCTTTTGTCACTATGTTTTCAAAAAGCCATCTGCTGCAGAGGCGTCAGAAAGCGTTTATATGAGGGAAAGGGTTAACGCTTTCTCTGCCGAATTGCACAAAGGCGACTTTTCCATGTTGAAAATTGGACCACTCAATAGGAAATTTGAAAAACTTTAATGACTAAGTGGCAAACAATGTAGATGTCAGGAGAGAGGGCTCATTACGAGCTGTCTGACCTTAATCTGCAGTGTTTGCAAAAGCCTTTAGTTGCCTTTGGCAGAGAAAGATTTAACGCTTCCCCACTTGTGACGCAAATAACGCATCTACATAAGACGACTTTTGAAAACAATAGGCAATTTCGCCTTTTGTCACAATGTGTACAACTGTATTTAATAATTAAACTTTACTAGATTTGTTGTATGTCGGAAAGGGTTAAGGGGTTTATGTGGGGCCTGTCAAGCAGAGATAACTTATCCGCCGTCTTTCATGTTTTAATGTGTGACCTAAGACAAAAGAAAAACAATGAATAAAACAACAAAGGAGTGAAACTTAGGGTTGGGTGTCTGCAGCAGGCGCGTTGGGAGTCAGCGTGTTTAACGGGCATCACGAGGCACGGTTGCGAGTGAGCGTGTTTAACGGGCATCACGAGGCACGGTTGCGAGTTAGCGTGTTTAACGGGCACTATAAGGCACGATTGCGAGTGAGCGTGTTTAACGGGCACTATAAGGCACGGTTGGGAGTGAGCGTGTTTAACGGGCATCATGAGGCACGGTTGGGAGTGAGTGTGTTTAACGGGCACTATAAGGCACGGTTGGGAGTGAGCGTGTTTAACGGGCACTATAAGGCACGGTTGGGAGTGAGCGTGTTTAACGGGCATCATGAGGCACGGTTGGGAGTGAGCGTGTTTAACGGGCACTATAAGGCACGGTTGGGAGTGAGCGTGTGTAACGGGCAGCATGAGGCACGGTTGGCAGTGAGCGTGTTTAACGGGCATTTCTTTGATTGCCGTGGATTACTTTCAATCGATTTGACACAGTTCTGTACCAGGGGAAAATGAAATTGCTATAGATAGCTTATGATGCTGTGTTTGAGTGCTATAGTCGGGATGAAATCTACAATTAGGCAGAAACTTTAGAAATCTCAGCTGTCGTGACTTTCATTTGATTATATCTCTACTGGATTCATTTTCGGTGACTTTAACGAACTAAGACTGCGGTCCTTTGTAAATCAAAATATTAAAAAATGATCATGATGGTGCACTAAGTTCTTGTCCTTTTACTCTTTAACGCCGTTTATTTAGTGCAAACGGAATTCTTGAGTAGGGGGTTAACCCTATTTTCAACAACGTTTTAGTTAATCACGTCGAAAAGTTCACACCCTCGTATGTTTCCTGGCTTTCTTACACCAGGACATCAAACAACTGGCTGCTTTTACATATAGACTGTTAGCACAATATGCTTGTCATATTAATGTTTGTCAAACGTCGGTAAGAATGTTGGCCGAGCTGAAGTCCGAAATCAAATCTCCTGGATTGACAGCTCGCATCGCTACCGATTGCGTTACCGGAGCTCGGCAAATAGAAAAACACTTGATCTAATGCATAACGTAGTGTACATGTTTCACTTCTCATCAGGCGTTTGAGCAATTTCTTCTTTTGTCAATATGTTTTCAAAAAGCCGTCTGCTGCAGAGGCGTCAGAAAGCGTCTATATAAGGGAAAGGGTTAAAGACATATAAACTATAATTTAAGGCTTTTCCACATAAAGCAAATATACAACAGTTAAACGGTCTAAATGACAAAAATGGGAAATTCACGAAATGCAACCATGCGTATAGACAGGAGTAGAAAACATTGCGACAAAAGGGCAAATTGCTAATTATGAGCAATTTCTCTTTTGTCACAATGTTGTTTTTTAAAGCGACTGAACTCCAGATACCCAACTGTCAAAAAAAAAAAAATCCAATTTTAAGAAAGTAAGTGTTATTTTTGCATTTGGGGCATTAAAATATGATAACTGACATATTACATACCCCTATAATCGGTGAGATTTTCTTGTTTTCGATACTTTTTCCATCGAAAATTCTACCCTTTCAGTAACGGGGTAAATAGGAAACCCCTTCATCGGGACAATTGAAAACGACTCAAGTTCACTTTATTGATAAAAAACGATACATTTTCTACCCTGGTTTTACGTGGATAACATAAAGAATAACATTTAGGGCGAATTCGAGGTGGTTTTTTTTCGTGCCATCTGGATTTCAGTCGCTTTAAAGTCATCTGATGCAGGTTGGACAAGAGTTAAGTTTCTATTTGTGTAGCTTGTTCAACGGATTTGGTCTTAAAAGGGAATACTGTAATTAAGTAATTGCATCAGAACAGCCTTAAATGGAACGCAAGTTCGGAATTTTAAAATACTCATTTTAGAGTCTTGAAATGCGATTACAAATCTGTCTACGTTACCCATATAATTATCTAATTATATTGGAGTTTAATTTTTTCCTGCAGAAGAATAAACAAGATGTCAGGATTCTAGAGGATTGCTCTCTCTTGAGTTGCCGTTAAAGTGCATTTAACTGGATGGCAGACATATTTTAGGTTTTTCTGTTTGTAGCTTTCCGGTTTCATTATAAATACGTTTACCCTATCCGTCCGTCTGTCAGTAAATTTGTTTGTCCTTAACCCTTTCCCTCATATAGACGCTTTCTGGCGCCTCTGCAGCAGACGGCTTTTTGAAAAACATGGTGACAAAAGAAGAAATTGCACAAAACGTGCAATTTCTCCTTTTGCCAAAATGTTTTCCACTTTTAGTTATCCATTCAAATATGGAGATTGTTTATGTTTTGACAAAATACGTTCAAAATCGTCTGCTGCAGAATTGTCGTATGAGGGAGAGGGTTACGCGTGTCTGAAAAACTAGTATGTGATCATTCGGAAAGCATATTTGTTTTGCTATAGACGTACTCAACTTTGCCTCTGCATAGCGGACAATTACAAGGATGGTGAACGTCAATACGATTTCTATTTAGTCTAGTTTAAACTTATTTATTTTACATCAATTGCGAAAAAAGCTTTCAGCTTATATTAATCACGACTTAACCAGTACTCGCGCCGTTTTAGTGGAACAAATCCGAAAGTCACAGCACTCGAACCCGGGACGTTTGGTACGAGAGGGCCGACGCTCTACCTGTTCACCACTGTCTTCAATCTCTTGTCTTTCTATTTGTCCATAACCGTTTACCACATACAACAGATCTGCATCAGACGACTTTGAAAACCTCTGGGCAAAAAATTGGATCTCTCTAAAAAGAAATGAAAGTGTAAATACTGAAAATAGATGAAAACACGAGCGATTTCTCCTTTTGCCACAGTGTTTTCAAAAGTCGTATGCTGCTGAGGCGTTAGAAGGTCACAATACACCAAATAAATTCATTCTTTGTTTACATGTAAATCAACCAGCTTCAACCCTCGTTTGTCACACTTTCTAAGCGTTTCCCTGGTAGAACACCACATATCATTGAAAAGAGAAACTTCTTACCTTTAAAATAATCCATAGAAAATGTGGGTTCATGCATTATGCAAGAAAGAACTCGCTCTGTGAAGATGGGGACCGTCCTTTTTACCACAATCCAGCTAGGCTGAAACTGGGTTTACACATCCTCTACTTTCACTTTCACACAAGGTCAAAATACATAAAAATATCAAATCAAACAGTTCCAGTTCATCCTCTACATATTTACAAAGAATTTACACCCATTTGTCACATATCCAATGCAGTCTGGGCCATGTACAACCAGTTCTAGGCAAACAAAGTTTTGTTTACGCACTATTGTAATTTGACCTAGAAAGTGTGTACGTGTGACAAGGGTTCAAGGTCATATTCAAGGTCAAAGGTTAAAACTGACAGTACTAGACTTGCAAAAATGCCTTGACCAAGGGCACTCAACCATCACCGCCGCAACTGGGTATCGAACCCAGGACACCCGGTTACAAATCCCCGGCGTTAACCATTCGCTCATGGCGGATTCCTTTGTCTTTTGTTGGTTATACAGCAGGACAAGCAACCGAACCTATTCGGCTAACGTCTCAATCGCGATTAAGAAGCAGGCGACGCAAAGGGCCGGTAACTCAGTCAGTAGCGACGGAAGATATCAATCAAGGGGTTGTGAGTTTGAACCCCAGCTCGGCCAACATTCTTGCCGACATTTGACAAGTCAATGTGACAAGCATCATTCTTCTTCCACAAATAAGCTTACAGTCTATGTGGAAACGCAGCAAGTTTCTTGGAAAGTTTGGTGTGTGGATTACCGGTGTGAGAAAGTCAGGGAACCCATGTAAGGTGAACTGATATGCCGTGATATGACTGAAGAATTGTTTGAAACAGCATTAACCCTTTCCCTCATATAGACGCTTTCTGACGCCTCTGCAGCAGACGGCTTTTCGAAAACATAGTGACAAAAGAAGAACTTGCACAAAACGTGCAATTTCTCCTTTTGCCACAATGTTTTCCACTTTATCCAGGTTATCCATTCAATTATGTAGATTTTCTATGTTTTGACAAAATACGTTCAAAGTCGTCTGCTGCAGAATTGCCGTATGAGGGAAAGGGTTAAACCCAATCAATCAACCGTCGTGTAGTGGTTACAGAGTTCAACTTTCGTACGAGGGACACCGGGGTTCGATCCCGAGTAGGGTCATACCAATACTTTAAAACGTGGTAGTAATGACTTCCCTCCTTGGCGCTCAGGTTTGCAGGGATGGCAGTACGACTGATGCATTGTTGTCCCGATGATACAATACCGGTTATTCGTGTGACTGTGTCCCGGTAAACGCCGTGATATAACCTAGAATACTGTGTAAAAGCCGGGCATCAAACACCAGTCAAACAAACAAAATTGTCTCCATTTAACGACCTTCTTAGACCGCATCAGTGCTGTAAAGGTAGAGCGTCCGCCTCAAGCGTGGGAGGTCGCGGGGTTCGTACCAAAGAATTCAAGAATGGTAGCAATACACATTCATGGCTGCCCTCCTTGGCGCTCATGGTTGCCGGTTGACATTGCGTTTGGTTGTCTGATGCCAGCATAAATGGACCAGTAGTAATGGTAACTGACCCAGGAAACGCCGTGACATAACTGAAAAAACGTTGAAAAGCGGCGTAAAACACAAAACATTCAATCAATCAAAAGCGGCCTACAATAATAAAAAACAATGTAGGTCACGAAATTGTAACTGCTAGTAAATTGTTTTGACCGATTTTTTGATACACTAAAAGCAAGACACCGCACGGGATTTTATTTTCAATTTAACCGTTATAAATCACAAAATTAAATCAAAGTACATTTCACTCGTCCGACATGTCTTAAAAGTCGATTGATCTCGAAATAGAGATCGCGGAAATGGGTAAAGTATGTAAAACAGCTAGTAAATATAATCAGGAATCGCGTTCGAAGATCAAGTCGTTTGGAAATTTCCTTTCAAAATCGATAATTCTAAGACATTGTATTGGAATGTGACGGAATGCCTCCAACCCTTCCCCACATACGACTACTCTGCAGCAGACGACCCTGAAATCATAGAGACGCAAGTAGGGCATATATATCTCTATAAATAATAGTTCGATTATTGAATGAAGTTGGAAACATTGTGGCAAAGGGAGAAATTGCTCATCATGAGCAATTTCTTCTTTTGTCACAATGTTTTAAAAGCCGTTTGCTGCAGAGGCGTCAGAATCCGGCTATATGTGGGAACAGTCTATATTGATGTTTCCATGATATCAAGTACACGTTTACCACTATCAAACCTTACTCACTTGTGAAAACGCGCCAAGTCGTGATAATCTCGCTCGGTAACGACGACGATGGCTATCCATTTAGGGTCGTGCGTTCAAACCCAGCCTCGGCCATTTATTCTTTCTGATGATTGGAAAATGTCCTTGTGACCAGCGTCAGTCGTCTTCCAATGTTTGGCTCAATAGCATATGATTGATGGTAGCCAGTTGCCTAGGGAGAACGTTGTATGGAGTACTAGTACTGGAAAGTCAGGGGGGGGGGGGGAACACGATAGGTGAACTAGCCGCCATGATATAACTGAAATACCATTGTCAACAAGTGTTGGTTAAAGCAAGAGAATAACCACATAGGCTCATTTCAAACAGTCTATGTGGAAAAGCAGCCAGTTGCTTATGAAGTTCATTTGGAATACTGGTGTGGCGAAGCCAGGAAACACATAAGTAGGTGGACTGGTCGCCGTGATATGACTGATAAAATTGTTGAAAACGTTGTAAAACCCCAATCATTCAATCAGCCATTCACTCTGAATCGAAGTTGACAACGTCTTTAGTTTTAAGATTATCATGAAGACCATGCGGGGTTATTTTAATTAAATCCTATTCCACAAACATTAAATGCTGCAGCAGACGGCCTTGAAAACATAAAGGCAAAAACATGGCAACAGTCTCTATAAATGAAAGAACAGTTATTGGATAAAATTGAAAACATTGTGACACAAGAAGAAATTGCATATTATGAGCAATTTGTTTATTTCTTCAAAAGTTGTCTAGTGCAGAGGTTTCAGAAAAGGTTAATTTGTATCGTGGACGTCTTGGAATGCAATCCATTGATTCAGCTCAACGGCTATAATCTCATTTCAACATACAGGCGCATTTTGAGGGATCTGCAACATTGGCCGCTTTTGCTAAAATGTTTTCCACTCTATTCGAATATCACATCTTCATTTTAATGACATTTTCCACATGTTTTCTAGAGGTTTTCAGGTTTTTCTGCTGCAGATGTGTTGTGAGTTGGAAAATATTATCGGGTCAGTGCTTCCCTCTGTAATCCTGCCTAGGGTGCGGGAGATCGCGGGTTCGATCTCTGGCCGGGTCATACCAAAGACTTTAAAAATAATAGGAATTGGCGGCCGTCTTGGCACTCAAGGCTGCGGAGTTAGCATAACCACTGACTGGCTGGTGTAAGGATAGATGAACCAGTAGTACTGGTAACTTATCCAGGTAACGCCGTGATATAAATGAAAAATTGTTTAAAGCGGCATTAAAAAGCACCCAATGAAATTCTCTCTGTCGTGGCTTGAACGCTGGATTAACCCATTTCGTGGTACAGAGGACGCATCTGTAGCAGACGACTTTCGAAAGGCACGTGAAAAAAACGAATAGTTTCTTCCTTTTCCACAAAATATTTAAATATCAAAATGGTATAATCAAATTTCGAGATGTTGTAATTTCATCGCAAATGGTTTATTAACCCTTTCCAACATACAATAATTCTGCAGCAGATGACTTTGAACATATTTTGTCAAAATATAAGAAATCTGTATAATTGAATGGATAACAAAAAGTGGAAAACATTGTGGCAAAAGGAGAAATTGCTCGTTTTGAGCAATTTCTTCTTTTGTCACTATGTTTTCAAAAAACCGTCTGCTGCAGAGGCGTCAGAAAGCGTCTATATGAGGGAAGGGGTTAAGCAGACGACATGTTGAATCAGACATGGAGTGTCACGTGACGGGTTAACAAGACACAAATGTAATGATGCCGGATGAATCCAGTCCATCAGTTCTGTAAGTGCATGTTGACATTGTCAATAGTTTAAACCCTTCCTTGAAATATGCAGCAGACGACTTTGATAACATCTAGGCAGAGCTATTTAACTTCTCTATAAATGGAAGTATAATGTGCATGTAGTGCTGTTAGTATTATGATAAAAGGAGAAATCGATCACTATGAGCAATTTCGCATTTCGCGCCAATGTTTTATTAAAACGCCGTCTGCTACAGAGTCACCAGAAAGCGACTGCATTGTGGGAAACGGTTATGATTCAAGAAAGATTCTATGTGATTCTTTATCATTATAACTGGATAGTATGCAGAAATTGACCAACACGTGCGTACAATGTGGACCAAGATCAGCCATTACACGCATTCAGTTTAGTCTTGATCTTCATTGTTGGCAAAATGCTTTTTGAATATAAACAAGGATTACATACTCCATTAAGATTCGTGCCTTTGTTTGGTGTTAAATACACGGCGTTCCCTGGGTTTCCAAAGTGGTTTGCTGCAGATTTGGTATATGTGTGAAACGTTTAATGAACGATAATCCGTTAAGTTACTGATCGATAATACTTAATGATAATGATCGGTAATCCGTTAAGCTAATGAACGGTACTCAGCTAAATGCTGATGACCCAGGTCGTTGTGTCAGTCGTGGGTACACGATTGTTCAACAGAAAACCAAGGTCAAATATGTAGGCAACTGTCGAGATAATTAACCACTTGGAACACGTGGTCAATGTGGATCGAGTCCCAGCTGCGTATCTGCATCCACGCTGTCTGATCTGGATCCGTACTGCTCCACGAAGAGTCACAAAAGTTCTTAACCCTTTCCAACATACAGCAAATCTGCAGCATTTGACTTCGAAAATATATTGGCAAAAACACGAAAAATATCCATAAATAAGGGTTTAATTATTGCGAGTTGAAAACATTGCGGCTAAAGAAGAAAGTGTTTATCATGAGTAATTCCTCCTTTTGCTAGGATATTTTCAAACGTCGTCTGCCGCAGAAGGGTTACTAAGATGTGTCTGTAGATCTTCATATTCAGATGAGAAAGAACGTCCGCAATAGTTATTTTTTATTTTTTATAACAGGTATCTCATTTGCATATTAATGTTATTCATTCCGTAAAAGGGGGTTAATTACGGAATGAATTGCATACTTGTGGGGTTCACCCCACAAGTAAACATCAAAGGAAATAACCCCACAAGTACACTCCCATGAGTTCGTCCGTATGTGTGCACGGTCACATATTTCTCTAACCTTGTCACAAATACCCATGTGAGGTTGGTTTTCCATGTACACGTATGGATGAATATGACATCGGGGTCCAATTCCATCCACCTTACTTAGCGCTAAGAAATATTTTCCTTTAACCCTTTCCCTAATATAGACGCTTTCTGACGCCTCTGCAGCAGACAGCTTTTTGAAAACATAGTGACAAAAGAAGAAATTGCACAAAACGTGCAATTTCGCCTTTTGCCACAATGTTTTCCACTTTTTGTCATAGGTTATCCATTCAATTATGGAGATTTTCTACGTTTTGACAAAATATATTCAAAGTCGTCTGCTGCATAATTTGTCGTATGAGGGAAAGGGTTAATACTTTATAGCATATTTCATCATTTTTGTTTCCCTTATATTGTGTAAAACACTAATGCTGAATGTCTTAGTATTTAAATAAACGACAAAGTTAGTAACCTTGCTAACAACCCAATATTTTTTTAAGAATAAATTCGGCATTTATATTAGGAGAAACAAAAATGATGAAATATGCGTCTAAGAAGTTTTAAAAGTATTACTTAACCCTTAGTAAGGTTGGTGTAAATGGATCCTGGTTATATTAACCAAATGGCCATGGGAGTCGGCACGGTAAAATCGGCCGTCTGATATTTGCGACCTGGGTAGATTCCAGATCAGCCTTTTCAATGTCAACAAAGTTGACCAATCAAGACTCCTCTGGAAGAGACCAGCACTGATCAGGCTCGAGGAATATGTATAGAAAATGTTAACATTTCTTTTCCATCTGCAGATGCATTCGGGTGTGTCTGCGGCAGACGGCTTTTGAATTAATTGTGGCAAAAGTAGATAAAATGCGTATTGCTTTCAACTTTCATTCATAGATAGGCTATGTGTGATAAAGCATTAGACTAATGCACCCATCACCCGGGGGCGAAGACAACGCGTACTAAACGCAGCGGGAAAATGTTTACTTCCACTACGCCATACAACAGTTTTTCCATGGAGTAGTATTGACTTTTCTTAAACGTCGGAAAGGATGTTGGCCGAGCTTGGTTCAAACTCACAGCCCCTTGATTTACAGCCCGAGTCGCTATAGACTAACCCCACACGGCTTGGAAGAACGGTGTGTGGAATAACGAATGCGAAAAGTGAAGATACACATGGCGGCCGATATGAGACAAAGATATTGTTAAAATGAATCCTAAATGAAATAGAATTAATTGATTCAATTATAACGAAGATGAACCTCCAAAGGAGTCTATCCTTTCTCTTTCAACAATTCATTGAACTCGATTCCGAAGTGAAAAGCCAAATATCAGTGCACCGGAAAAGGTTAATTTGTATCGTGGACGTCTTGGAATGCAATCCATTGATTCAGCTCAACGGCTATAATCTCATTTCAACATACAGGCGCATTTTGAGGGATCTGCAACATTGGCCGCTTTTGCTAAAATGTTTTCCACTCTATTCGAATATCACATCTTCATTTTAATGACATTTTCCACATGTTTTCTAGAGGTTTTCAGGTTTTTCTGCTGCAGATGTGTTGTGAGTTGGAAAATATTATCGGGTCAGTGCTTCCCTCTGTAGTCCTGCCTAGGGTGCGGGAGATCGCGGGTTCGATCTCTGGCCGGGTCATACCAAAGACTTTAAAAATAATAGGAATTGGCGGCCGTCTTGGCACTCAAGGCTGCGGAGTTAGCATAACCACTGACTGGCTGGTGTAAGGATAGATGAACCAGTAGTACTGGTAACTTATCCAGGTAACGCCGTGATATAAATGAAAAATTGTTTAAAGCGGCATTAAAAAGCACCCAATGAAATTCTCTCTGTCGTGGCTTGAACGCTGGATTAACCCATTTCGTGGTACAGAGGACGCATCTGTAGCAGACGACTTTCGAAAGGCACGTGAAAAAAACGAATAGTTTCTTCCTTTTCCACAAAATATTTAAATATCAAAATGGTATAATCAAATTTCGAGATGTTGTAATTTCATCGCAAATGGTTTATTAACCCTTTCCAACATACAATAATTCTGCAGCAGATGACTTTGAACATATTTTGTCAAAATATAAGAAATCTGTATAATTGAATGGATAACCTATGACAAAAAGTGGAAAACATTGTGTCAAAAGGAGAAATTGCTCGTTTTGAGCAATTTCTTCTTTTGTCACTATGTTTTCAAAAAACCGTCTGCTGCAGAGGCGTCAGAAAGCGTCTATATGAGGGAAGGGGTTTAAGCAGACGACATGTTGAATCAGACATGGAGTGTCACGTGACGGGTTAACAAGATACAAATGTAATGATGCCGGATGAATCCAGTCCATCAGTTCTGTAAGTGCATGTTGACATTGTCAATAGTTTAAACCCTTCCTTGAAATATGCAGCAGACGACTTTGATAACATCTAGGCAGAGCTATTTAACTTCTCTATAAATGGAAGTATAATGTGCATGTAGTGCTGTTAGTATTATGATAA
This sequence comes from Serripes groenlandicus, assembly GCA_031761405.1. NCBI lineage: Eukaryota > Metazoa > Mollusca > Bivalvia > Cardiida > Cardiidae > Serripes > Serripes groenlandicus. Next base: position 219,762,267 of record JASEVX010000001.1, read on the forward strand.
AAGGAGAAATCGATCACTATGAGCAATTTCGCATTTCGCGCCAATGTTTTATTAAAACGCCGTCTGCTACAGAGTCACCAGAAAGCGACTGCATTGTGGGAAACGGTTATGATTCAAGAAAGATTCTATGTGATTCTTTATCATTATAACTGGATAGTATGCAGAAATTGACCAACACGTGCGTACAATGTGGACCAAGATCAGCCATTACACGCATTCCGTTTAGTCTTGATCTTCAGTGTTGGCAAAATGCTTTTTGAATATAAACAAGGATTACATACTCCATTAAGATTCGTGCCTTTGTTTGGTGTTAAATACACGGTGTTCCCTGGGTTTCTAAAGTGGTTTGCTGCAGATTTGGTATATGTGTGAAACGTTTAATGAACGATAATCCGTTCAATGCTACACGGTGCACTGATATTTGGCTTTTCACTTCGGAATCGAGTTCAATGCTACACGGTGCACTGATATTTGGCTTTTCACTTCGGAATCGAGTTCAATGCTACACGGTGCACTGATATTTGGCTTTTCACTTCGGAATCGAGTTCAATGCTACACGGTGCACTGATATTTGGCTTTCCACTTCGGAATCGAGTTCAATTCTACACGGTGCACTGATATTTGGCTTTTCACTTCGGAATCGAGTTCAATGAATTGTTGACAGCAGTGTTGCCGGTGCAACGTTGTACGTAAATAATGAATAACTTTTTGCTCTCCCGTTTGTGCTGCTGTTTCGATATGGGTTCGTTGACCACGAACAAAATCATTTATTGGTGATCTGTTTGTTTATCGATGTTTAGGTCTGTTAATCTTCAAGCTGGACTGGTTTGGTGCCAATTGGCAACAAAAACCATCCCTTCCCAAAGGATTATCAGATGAGTTTCCATCCAGTTCAAAGTCCAATGCCCCCACTCAATCGACGCACATCATTTGGCAGCTAAACATCAATCTAATTCCTGGAGGGGTTATTATGGCAAGAACCATACTAACGCCATCGTAGTAGAAAAATCCTCTATTTAGCGAAAAGTGTATTGTAAGTTTATTTACAACTATGTTTTCACATTTTTTGTATAGGTATATTCAAAGAACGGTTTAATTTAGTTGTATTCCTTAGCTGTGGACCACTCTAGCTACCATACCTTATACGTTTCGCAGCTTTTGAGTACCCAAATCATAGGGGTTGAGGTTCAAATAAGTCTTTAAACACATGCAAAACGCCCCTTATCTAGAGCTCTTTAAACACTTGCATATTAACACTTACAGACCCATTTATTCGCATCTTCTGCAGGTGACAATGCTAGACAAGAAGGAGTAATTGCACATGATGAGCAGTTCTTGGTTATGCCACAATGTTCTCAACTCTGTTTTATAAAATATCTTTCATTTGTAGAGATAATCCGTATTTTTGGCTAGATGCCTTCAAAGTTGTTTGCTGCAGATGTGTTGCATGTGGCAACCGTGCATTACCCAACAAGGGAACGTGTGTTAGATAGTTATTGGCAAGGACCATCAATTGGTAGGAACCAGGAGCGTACCTCCCTTTAGGCACTGTAGACACGTGCCTACACATTTTTTCTCAAAATGCCCCCAAAATGCAGCTGCGGCGATAGACATCTGCGTAATGTATCGACCAGATCAGCACATAAATTTCTGGCATTCTGAGAAAAAAAGTGTAGGCACGTACCTACAGTGCCTAAACGGAGCTACGACCCTGAAAACCATGTCCTTAAAACTATCCCCAGAGAAGGACGGGGCATGTATTTTACCATAAAGGTTTACGAACCTTTTTAACATAGTTCTTTGAGTTGAATTGTGTGCCTTTGTCGATGATACTCAGTTCAGGTGTGCCTGTTTAGCACACATCAGCCCATGCCATGAAACCGGGAACGAAAGCATCACGCTCATATTAGGCCAATCCTTGTGGTCTTATCTTAAATAGCAGACTCTTCTTATACCATAACTTCCTCCTAAGTAGAACATTGCCTCATTAGAGGCAACAACAATTTCCGAATTGCCGTTCCGCAGTCGCATATACAGTTTACAAGACCTTCCGGGGTTAGGCTTGCAATATTGTTTAAATAATGCGTTTGACAGTTCCGACGGAATACTTCAACTTCGTTGTCATTTCAGGTTCCGTTGGTGGATTGGTCCTAGATAGTATCGAGGGCTTGGCGTGAAATGGTTGTAACTTAAATTGGTATTTTTTGACCAAGGTTAATCACCTCGCCATAAAGTCTTTATAAGCATTATATCATTTTTCTTGGTGATCAATGGAAATTTAGGTGCCATTGCTCGTTCTGAGCAATGGCACCTAAATTTGCATTGTTTACAAAGGGGTCAAAATTGCCCCTAAACCAGGGTTTTCAAAATAGGTTTTTAGTTGCAATCGTTTCACACCAAGCCCTCAGTATGGAACCGATCCATATGCAAAACGCCCCTTATCTAGAGCTCTTTAAACACTTGCATATTAACACTTACAGACCCATTTATTCGCATCTTCTGCAGGTGACAATGCTAGACAAGAAGGAGTAATTGCACATGATGAGCAGTTCTTGGTTATGCCACAATGTTCTCAACTCTGTTTTATAAAATATCTTTCATTTGTAGAGATATTCCGTATTTTTGGCTAGATGCCTTCAAAGTTGTCTGCTGCAGATGTGTTGCATGTGGCAACCGTGCATTACCCAACAAGGGAACGTGTGTTAGATAGTTATTGGCAAGGACCATCAATTGGTAGGAACCAGGAGCGTACCTCCCTTTAGGCACTGTAGACACGTGCCTACACATTTTTTCTCAAAATGCCCCCAAAATGCAGCTGCGGCGATAGACATCTGCGTAATGTATCGACCAGATCAGCACATAAATTTCTGGCATTCTGAGAAAAAAAGTGTAGACACGTACCTACAGTGCCTAAACGGAGCTACGACCCTGAAAACCATGTCCTTAAAACTATCCCCAGAGAAGGACGGGGCATGTATTTTACCATAAAGGTTTACGAACCTTTTTAACATAGTTCTTTGAGTTGAATTGTGTGCCTTTGTCGATGATACTCAGTTCAGGTGTGCCTGTTTAGCACACATCAGCCCATGCCATGAAACCGGGAACGAAAGCATCACGCTCATATTAGGCCAATCCTTGTGATCTTATCTTAAATAGCAGACTCTTCTTATACCATAACTTCCTCCTAAGTAGAACATTGCCTCATTAGAGGCAACAACAATTTCCGAATTACCGTTCCGCAGTCGCATATACAGTTTACAAGACCTTCCGGGGTTAGGCTTGCAATATTGTTTAAATAATGCGTTTGACAGTTCCGACGGAATACTTCAACTTCGTTGTCATTTCAGGTTCCGTTGGTGGATTGGTCCTAGATAGTATCGAGGGCTTGGCGTGAAATGGTTGTAACTTAAATTGGTATTTTTTGACCAAGGTTAATCACCTCGCCATAAAGTCTTTATAAGCATTATATCATTTTTCTTGGTGATCAATGGAAATTTAGGTGCCATTGCTCGTTCGGAGCAATGGCACCTAAATTTGCATTGTTTACAAAGGGGTCAAAATTGCCCCTAAACCAGGGTTTTCAAAATAGGTTTTTAGTTGCAACCGTTTCACACCAAGCCCTCAGTATGGAACCGATATGCTTAATCACTGCCGAAATTGAAAATATAGGACGTTTTTTAAATAGTTCACAGCTACCGGCGGCAGAAGGGATGGCTCCATTTTTTTTAAACAATTATAAGGGAAAGGTCTGCACGGAAATCGTATAATCCATGTTCCATTGATGTAACTATAGGAGGGTTTAGACAAAAGTCCCAGTACACTGCACTCTGCAACATTATTAATTGTATGGTGCCCTCACACCATAGCGTATGCTGAAACCTATGAGTTGCATTTAAAACTATATTTGTATAAGCAACCGAAATCAACAATTTTGTCAATTTGTAACCTATTCGACCTATGGGTTGCGTGTGGGTTACGTGTGGGTTGCGTGTGGGGTACGGTGTGGGTTGCGAACTGAACTTATGATCTCTCAATATCTGCGATCGTTGACGTACGAGTTGCGTGCGAGTTGCGTGTGAGTTGCATGCTGAACATACAAGTTACGTTTGAGTTGCGTTCAAAACTTACAAGTTGCGCGGTATTTGCGAATATCGGAGCCGATTCAGTATTTTCTTCAGTACTAATTTGGACATCGAAGAGTCAACAAACCTATAAAACTTATTAGTTGCGTATGAGATGCGTTCATAACGTATGAGTTGCGTACCTGTTGCGATCGTGTTGCGTGCGTAGCGTCCCTGTTGCGTATAAATTGATCGCAGGCATTCGCAGAGAATTATTTAATTATGTTCAACATTTCCGAACTTACTCTGCGTGTGTCTGCGATCACCTGTGTGCTTGATGCGTACTTCAAACATATATAACCTATTAGTTGCGTGTGAGTTGCGTTCGGAACTTATGACCACTATTTTGTATTCGCTACCATACGCAACTGGTGATCGCTATGGTGTGAGGGGCAACATAACATCGTACACTATTGGAAAAAAAACAATGCAAAGTGAATGTTTATCATTTAAGATACATCTCCCTTTAAGGTTGAATAGAGAAACTTAAACAACAATTTAGCTAGCACGATGAAATTGATGTTTGTGTACTGTTCAAATATAAGTTGAACACCTCCCGTACTTAGGTATTAACGGAAGCCTGATATAAAATGTTAATAAGTCTACATCTGGTGTTAACAAAGCTTCATAACTTGGCAAATGGGGAAACAAATAATTTAATAAACAGTTCGATTGTATAATTATCCCTTTCCCTCATATAGACGCTTTCTGACGCCTCTGCAGCAGACGGCTTTTTGAAAACATAGTGACAAAAGAAGAAATTGCACAAAACGTGCAATTTCTCCTTTTGCCACAATGTTTTCCACTTTTTGTCATAGGTTATCCATTGAATTATGGAGATTTTCTATGTTTTGACAAAATACGTTCAAAGTCGTCTGCTGCAGAATTGTCGTATGAGGGAAAGGGTTAAGGGAAGTGGCTCATATTCATATTTGTTCTGGAGGACGGTCATCTACCAACACCACATGGAAAACATCATGCCATGAAAACTCTCGCGTGACTTTGACCGATGGACGTTAATACACTCCGCTTGTCTCAATGAGTGTTATCAATTATCGGAAAGAATGAATGGAACAGCCGGGATTCGAACCAACGAAACTACGAAGCTATGATCGATACTATACGACGAGACGTTACTGAGTCACCTTTCGTAGTATTTTAAAAAACCGAGTGAAATAATGTTGAAATTCTTAGTACCATTTTTCACATATCTGACAAGCTGCACCAAAAAAAAAAAAAAAAATCTATTTATCTTTTTAACTGGATATTATATGTCTTTTGCAACAAAATAATGCTATTTGGTTTGATCACAACCCTTTAATCATTTAAAGGCAGTACTCTAAAGTAAAAACCATCTTAGCTTTAAATGTGTTAACAATTTGAAAGTTAGAGAATGATCAAAAAATTAATTTTGAATTAATAAAACCGAAGAATCTGCCAGAAATGCAGCCTGTTGAATAAAACACATTTTATTTCATTTGGTTTTACTTTCGGCAAAAATGTGACATAATTTCTTTCAATTATAGACACATCTGATGGCATGCAAATGATTTTCTCTTTATCAGGTAGGAGGTTATATAGCTCAAGACAGATTATGTCCTGCGAATGTTTGTTTAATATTCGACAATTTGAAGTTTTTGTTATATTACTTTCTGATATTTCCCCAATTATAATGTTTGTGCATTTAATATAAATAACTAAAAACAAGGGTACACTGATTCTGGTGATATTTTCATTTTTTACAAAAAGTAGATCATAAAAATGGCAGCTTTCCCTGTAAAAACATGACGGGGTTGGTCGGTTATGATATCAGACCACGGTCTGTATTATTTAGAAACGAAGACAAAGACATGTTTTATCAACTTCTAGAGAAATATGCAAATTCTGTTCACACTGTGCGGACGCGCAGACTAGCCTGACCCTACACTGTTCGAAAATGCTATCACGTATATAAAGATGATTGTCGTTTTACTAACCTTGGCTGATCTAATATAGCATATGGTTCATTCGATTGGCGCAGTTTACATCTTCCAAGTACTATCAGTAATGGGCGATAAACTGACAATGTAATTGCTTTGGTCATTGATGCCCGGTCAGTGAATCGATCAATACTCACTGGTCAGTTTTATAAGTCAGAATGAGCCGATTGCCCAAGAGTGCGTGATAAAATTGATCTCTTAAAGGTGCTGAACTCAACATTTTAAAATATTGAAAGTTCTGCAAATATTGCTAATTGTGACAATAATGTAAGTAATAAATAGTTGAAAACTATATTGAAAGTCATGAAAATGAACACAATTTGGCTAACTTGGTATGTCTACCAAATTAAAAAAAAAAAAAGCATAAAATATCAATATGTAGATGTTTATTGTACTGGAAAAGTGAAATGATTACTCTAATTTCAACCCAGAATTATGATTGTAATATTTCAAGACAACTTTTGAACAGTTTTAAATATTTGACTATACTATCTATAATGTGGAGTTCAACACCTTTAAGACATACCTGTATACGCATTTCGAGCTGCGTGTGCCATGGTGCCGTTTTGTGGGTCCCTAAAGGCAATTAACGTGGAAAGGTCTCGGGAATTTTTACTGCCATCGCAAATACAATTACTAACAAATTAACCCATATACCGCTGAAAACCTACAATCGATGTCATCAATACTAATTTCGGACCATTTAGTAGGTTTTAATGGACATATCTTTGCAAAATATTGTTTAATGGGTAGATCACACTAATGGATTGTGTGGTGTTTTACGCCGTTTTCAACAGTGTTTCAGTTATGTAATCACGGGGCTTCCTGAGTTGCCAGTACTACTGTATCCTTACACCAGTCAGTTAGTCATAATGCTTACCTCACAATCCTGAACTCCAAGGAGGGCTGATATAATTAACGACCGTTTTTAAAGTCTTTGGTAATGAACCCGGCTGGGGATCGAACCCTCGATCTCCAGCATCCGATGTGGACGCTCTACTACTACACCAGCGATGCGGTTAAAGCGCACAATGTTCACCAATATGTGACAGTATAACAGGCAGACTGATCGTGGTCTGCATGGTACGCAAATACTATATAGAGTACTATATAGCTTGAAAAATAAATGAGCGAGGCTCCCAACCGTAGGGCTAGTTGTGTAAATCACAACAACAGTCAGCGTATCCGCCGCTCTTATAGTTAGTCAAAGAAACATATGTTTTGTTGTATTGAGGTTTAATTTTAATTTCAACATTATTTCAGTTAAATAACGGCGACAGTTCACATATTAATGACAAAGGGGTAAACAAATCAGTACTAGGCTAGGAAATCTGCCTTGCCAAAGGGGACTCCACCATGACCGCTTCGACCGGGGATCGAACCACGGGCGCCCGGGTCAAAACCCCCGTCGCTTACCACTTGACCACGGCGGATTCCTTGAAACATATGTACAACAGTATAAACTTGTATCCTTAGCAAGTAAGCGCAGACGAAGTAGTTTTCCACACTTGTTATAATAACGTTAACCTTTACCTCATATACACGCTTTCTGACGCTTCTGTAGCAGACGGCTTTTTTGAAAACATAGTGACAAAAGTAGAAATTGCTCAAAACGAGCAATTTCTCCTTTTGCCACAATGTTTTCCACTAGTAGTCATAGGTTATCCATTCAATTATAGAGCTTTTCTATTTTTTGACAAAGTATGTTCAAAGTCGTCTGCTGCAGAAACGTTGTATGAGGGAAAGGGTTAAGGTGGGATTACTCTGACTACCGCTCATTTGCTGTTTAAACCCTTTTCCACATACATACATTCATGTACGCTTTCTGACGCCTCTGCAGCAGACGATTTTTGAAAACGTTGTAACAAAAGGACAAATTGCTCGTGACGAGCAATTTCTCCTTTTGTCTAAATGTTTTCTACTTTACTCAATTACTGTTCTTTCATTTAAAGAATGTTTCCATATATGTGACAAAATGTTTTCAAAAACATAACATAACATGCAGTTTATTGACATAACATTAACAAATGCGAAGCCATCAACAAATACACATTTGAGCCGTCCCGCGAGAAAACCAACATTACGGCCTGTGCGTAATGTATCGACCCAGATCAGCCTGCGCAGTCCTCGTAGATTGATCCGGTCCGATACATTCCGTTTCAGGGGATAGAAGTATAGAGTAATGATTTCTAAAAACAGAAAATCCACATGAGACGAAAAGTGTCTATCCGGGTAAGCCTGCGCGGCATGCTTAAGCTGATCCGGATCGATACTTTACGCAGAGGCCATAATGTTGCTTTTCTCGCGGGACGGCTCATTTGCAATCTTGGCGAAGACGTCTGTTGCAGAGTTCTTGAATGTGGGAAAAGGGTTAATACCTTCAGCGCCAGTGGCGATATTGAGGTTTTTCCAAACAATAGTATTGTATAGAAATATATCTTGGTCATTCCTGTTGGTTAATGCTGTTTAAAATCGAACATTGCAGGAAAGGATCAACACGTCTAATCACAGGGAACACTGTGTATCTTGCAGGGTGCACTAAGATCACGGATGCACGGTTAATTACGATGATAAAGCTCGACGATATTAAGTATGCGTATGGTAGGAAGACGCTTCATGTTCGTTCAGACCTTAGTCTTTTGAGAAAGCACATAAATGGTTCGGAGTTCTGATACTGATTTAACCCTTTTCTTCATACGACAATTCTGCAGCAGACGACTTTGAACTTATTTTGTCAAAAAATAGAAAATCTCTATAATTGAATGGAAAACCTATGACTAAAAGTGGAAAACATTGTGGCTAAAGGAGAAATAGCTCATACTGCCATGTTTCACGTGTAATGTCTTGTATGGTTAATGTTTGTATTTGTGTAACATGTAACTTGCTATCACATGGTTCGTTGAATAAATCAACTAAACTATATATATAAACGATGTACATGTATGTTGGCTTATTTTCAGACGTAACTCTTTGTTTCAAACCTGTAACTAACGGCGGCAGTTTAATCGCAATTTCAACATGTATATCTGTCTGTCACATACAACTCCTTCGATGAAACAGATGACGTTTACAACTGTTTTTAGGAAATGATACATTGCCCAAAACAGTATTTCAGTCATTTTCCTGTGTAAATTATCAGTGCTGATTTGAAGCTTATCTTTAAACCATGTACGCATTTGCCTGGATACGCGCGTGAATACATATGCCGGTTAACCAGCTAATCAGGAGCTGTCTCACCTGAAATCAGCATTGTTTGCCTTTGACATGAAAAATGGAGGCGCCCGATTTTTAAAATGAAGAATCTACTCGATGAAATTCGGCGCTGAAAGGGTTAAGATCTGAACGAAAATTCACCTGACTGATTGAATGCGATTATGTGAGTTATTTCCTATAGTATCCTTAGTGGGCTATTTAAACCGCCTTATACGACCAAAACCCGATTCGCTGCCAATATTTCGGGTATGAATGACGTCCAGGCTATTAACCCTTTTAAACGTACAACAAAACTCTAGCAGACGACTTTAAAAAAAAAACTTTTGTAAATACTATGGACGCTCTCTATCATTAATTGAAACCATAATCATTGAAAAGAGTAGAAAAAACATTATGGCAAAGGGATACATGGCACTTTTGTGAACGATTTCTTCTTTTGTCCACACATTTTTTTAAAAGTATCTGCTGTAGACACATCAAAACATAAATCGTCTGCAAGAGGGAGAGGGTTAATTTGGTTTACGAGCTCATCTGAGATAATCGGGTTGTTGGTGAGGCTATAATTGGTGGTAAACTTCTGGACCACGTACACGTCAATGATTACATCAACGATGAGGAGAAAACTATTTCACTGCCGAATCTCACAAAGTCGAATCGTCCATGTTGAAAATTGGACCATTCCATTTTTTTTCAACAGGAACCTTGGTAACATTTAATGTCGAAGTGGCAAACAATGGAGATTTCAGGCGAGACAGCCCGTTTTGGCGCTTTCTCACATGAATCTGCTTTTTTTGCAAAAGCCTTACATTGCATTTGGCAGCGAAAGTGTTAACCCTTTCCCTCATATAGACGCTTTCTGACGCCTCTGCAGCAGACGGCTTTTTGAAAACATAGTGACAAAAGAAGAAATTGCACAAAACGTGCAATTTCTCCTTTTGCCACAATGTTTTCCACTTTTTGTCATAGGTTATCCATTCAGTTATGGAGATTTTCTATGTTTTGACAAACTACGTTCAAAGTCGTCTGCTGCAGAATTGTCGTATGAGGGAAAGGGTTAATAGCAGACGATCTCTCGAGACCTTCAGAAGACTCTATCGTACGATCACCAACCAAGCATCAATAACTAAAAGATAAACTTCGATTCATGAAAACGTGAAATAAATGGTCTCCTCAGTATGTATTGTTGTTTCGAACTTTGTTGTCACGTTCGGACGCCATTTTGACGCATCAACGGCAGACGACATCGAGGGCTTGGCGTGAAACGGTTGTAACTAAAATTGGTAATTTTTTACCAATGTTAATCACCTCGCCATAAAGTCTTTATAAGCGTTAAATCATTTTTCTTGGTAAACAATGGAAATTTAGGTGCCATTGCTCGTTCTGAGCAATGGCACCAAAATTTGCATTGTTTACAAAAGTGTCAAAATTGCCCCTAAACCAGGGTTTTTAAAATAGGTTTTAAGTTACAACTGTTTCACACCAAGCCCTCGACATGTTACACACGAGACCTTTTTGAAGACTCTATCGTACGATCACCAACCAATCATCAATGACTATAAGATAAACTTCGATTAGTGAAACCGTGAAATATATTTTCTCCTCAGCATTTATTGTTGTTTTTAACCATTTGCCGCGTGCGGACGCATTTGGGAGCACCAACAGCAGACGATTTGTAAACTTGGTAATATTCACAAGACTGTATCGTTCGATCCCCAACCACACCAATCATCAATGACTTTAAGATAAACTTCGATTCGTGAAACCGTGAAATATATGGTCTCCCCAGTGTTTATTGTGGTTGTTAACCCTTTACCAAGTGCGGACGCAGTTCTCAGGTACCTAGAGTACAGCATGAGGACAAACCATAAATACATACATTGTCAATATATGATATCAGTCATGCAGTCATATTCAGATTTGTTGAATGTGGGACATTATTAATATTAATACGATTACAGTGCAATAACGGCTTAATACTCGAAGTTACTATATATATACCTATATGATAAGCCGCATGATTTGCTGCGATTCGAATTGTTTAAGTTTTTTGACCCGGTCCCACACACACAGAGACGCTTTCTGAAGTCTCAGCAACAGACGACTTTTTGAAAACATTGGGACAAAAATGATAAATGAACAATAATCCTTTAGTCACAACGTTTTAGACTCTTGATTCACGGGAATTGTCCATATGTTAATAAGATGCTTTCAAAGTCGTCTGCTGCAAAATTGTTGTATGAGGGAAAGGGGTAATGTGACTTACACATAAGCAGATCATGATGGCGACTTTTTATTTAACTGACACGAGCTTTGGGTTGTTTATTTCTTGTAAGAGTATACATTATCTGCGACTGGTCGCAAGTGGTTATAGGCGGTCGCAGAGAGTTCGCACATGCCTGTATTACTTATTTCTTAAATCGCAGACGACCATATTGTAGTCGTGCGATTAAAACAAGACTGCATACGACCAGATATGGTCCAGTCGCATGTAAGCTATAATAATAATATAGTTAATGAAGGTTACATATTAAGATGTATTTTGATGTACATTACTATCTTTGTATTCATTTGGGGCACCGTGAGTTTTATTTTGTCTGCTAGATGTGCACGGGACCTATTAATTTAGATGTTAATAATTAACGAGATGTTGCAGACAGTTTTTAAGTCGGGAACGTAACGTGAGAAACCCATTAAGTCCCCTACGGGCACATGTGGCATCGTGCGATGGTAACTCTGAACCCTCATACGACCCGACTCTAACGAGCTCACAGAGCATCTGAAGATGTTAGCCAGTAGTGTTCGGATGGTAAGGATGGTCCAGACACCGCCAGAGTAACAATGGATTATTCGAACGAGGCACATAGAGCATTTCAAGATGTTAGTCAGTAGTGTTTGGATGGTAAGGATGGTCCAGACACCGCCAGAGTAACAATGGACTATTCGAACGAGGCACATAGAGCATTTCAAGATGTTAGTCAGTAGTGTTTGGATGGTAAGGATGGTCCAGACACCGCCAGAGTAACAATGGACTATTCGAACGAGGCACATAGAGCATTTCAAGATGTTAGTAAGTAGTGTCCGGATGGTAAGGATGGTCCAGACACCGCCAGAGTAACAATGGACTATTCGAACGAGGCACATAGAGCATCTCAAGATGTTAGTAAGTAGTGTCCGGATGGTAAGGATGGTCCAGACACCGCCAGAGTAACAATGGACTATTCGAACGAGGCACATAGAGCATCTCAAGATGTTAGTAAGTAGTGTCCGGATGGTAAGGATGGTCCAGACACCGCCAGAGTAACAATGGACTATTCGAACGAGGCACATAGAGCATTTCAAGATGTTAGTAAGTAGTGTCCGGATGGTAAGGATGGTCCAGACACCGCCAGAGTAACAATGGACTATTCGAACGAGGCACATAGAGCATCTCAAGATGTTAGTAAGTAGTGTCCGGATGGTAAGGATGGTCCAGACACCGCCAGAGTAACAATGGACTATTCGAACGAGGCACATAGAGCATTTCAAGATGTTAGTCAGTAGTGTTTGGATGGTAAGGATGGTCCAGACACCGCCAGAGTAACAATGGACTATTCGAACGAGGCACATAGAGCATTTCAAGATGTTAGTCAGTAGTGTTTGGATGGTAAGGATGGTCCAGACACCGCCAGAGTAACAATGGACTATTCGAACGAGGCACATAGAGCATTTCAAGATGTTAGTAAGTAGTGTCCGGATGGTAAGGATGGTCCAGACACCGCCAGAGTAACAATGGACTATTCGAACGAGGCACATAGAGCATCTCAAGATGTTAGTAAGTAGTGTCCGGATGGTAAGGATGGTCCAGACACCGCCAGAGTAACAATGGACTATTCGAACGAGGCACATAGAGCATCTCAAGATGTTAGTAAGTAGTGTCCGGATGGTAAGGATGGTCCAGACACCGCCAGAGTAACAATGGACTATTCGAACGAGGCACATAGAGCATTTCAAGATGTTAGTAAGTAGTGTCCGGATGGTAAGGATGGTCCAGACACCGCCAGAGTAACAATGGACTATTCGAACGAGGCACATAGAGCATACAATTCGCTCTAACCCTTTCGCTGCCAAAGGCAATTAAAGGCTTTTGCAAACAATGCAGATTCATGTTGGATAGCTCATAATGAGCTTTCTCTCCTGAAATATGCATTGTTTGCCACTGATATGTTAAATGTTACCAACTTTCCTGTTGGACGAACAGTGGCGTGATAAAATCTTCCACATTGAAAAGTCGATGCGATTGAACCCTTTCCCACATAAAGACGCTTTCTGACGCCGCTGCAGCAGACAACTTTTTGAAAACCTTGTGACAAAAGAAGAAATTGCTCAAAACGAGCAATTTCTCCCTTTGCCACAATGTTTTCAACTCTATTCAGAGAGTACACTTTTATTTTTTGAGACATTCAATACTTCTTTCTGTCTACACGTTTCCAAAGTCGTCTGCTGCAGATTTGTTGTATGTGGAAAAGGGTTAAGATTGCATAATCCAGAATGATCCCCCCCTTTCCCTTACTGGTCATGTAATTAATTGATTAACACTTTAGGACTTTTAACATTTGGTAGAATCCTGTCGCTTGAACCATGTGACAGATGCACTATCGGCCCGTGGCTGTTTGGGACCACCGTACGACTGCCTGCGACCGATTATAGCCCGTTGAGGTCATTTATGACTTCTCATGACCTAAATCAGTCGATTACGATTATATGCTCGAAATAAAATCTAGGATCCGGGTTTTTTCCCAAAAAACAATTGTTTACGACTACCTACGATCGATTTCAGACAGTTGAGGACCATTTATGACTTCTCATGACCTAAATCAGCCGTAACGATTTTTTGATCAAAATAAAATCTACGATCGGTGGTGGGTTTTTTCCCAAACAATTGTTTACGTCTACCTGCGATCTATGGTAGGACCGTCCCTCGAGTGTCACCGGACAGTCGCCGCAGCCATACGTGTGACAGGAACACTGGTTCAATGCAGATAGCGACATTTTGAGACCTCCGGCTGTCGATAAGAGACGGTGTTCGATCATGTTCGACTTCCCCCGATATAAATGAGACGGATTTGAAAACCTCACAACGGTTCAATTGCAGCTCACGTCTATCACTAGCTTCGACCGATAGAACGCTAGTGTTACTCGTTAGCTGTTGCAACCTCTGATGTACCGGAAACAACACGACTTTGAGTCACACAATATGCTTGGGGTTTAATGACGTTTTCAATAATTGTTTAGTCATATCGCGTCGGCCAGTTCACCTAACCACATCGAGGGCTTGGCGTGAAACGGTTGTAACTAAAAACCTATTTTGAAAACCCCAGTTAAGCGGCAATTTTCACACTTTTGTAAACAATGCAAATTTAGGTGCCATTGCTCAGAACGAGCAATGGCACCTAAATTTCCATTGTTTACCAAGACAAATGATTTAACGCTTATAAAGACTTCATCGTGAGGTGATTAACCTTGGTAACAAAAATACCAATTTTAGTTACAACCGTTTCACGCCAAGCCCTCGACATGTTTCTGGTTTGCTCAGACCAGTACTCCACACAACAGTTTGTCCAAGCAACTGGATGTTTTTCCACATAGGCTTTTAGCTCGATGGTGGAAGACGAATGACGCTTGAAACATTAGCATGTGTCAAACGTCGGAAATAGTGTCGGTAACGCGGGGTTCGAACTCACAATCCCTGGATAAACAGCCCGACATCATATGAAAACCGAGCGTCGAATGATTTCAAATTAATGACAATTTAGATAATAAAATCAAGCATTCTATAATCATATGAACGTATATGGGTGGCCGCTTTATGTTGGTCGTATGTATCGAACACACATTTTAGTACTACAGCTTTCATAAGAACATATAGGTGGTTGCGTTTATGTAAATCGTATGTATCGAACACACATTTTATTATTACAGCTTTCATAAGAACATATAGGTGGTTGCGTTTATGTAAATCGTATGTATCGAACACACATTTTATTATTACAGCTTTCATAAGAACATATAGGTGGTTGCGTTTATGTAAATCGTATGTATCGAACACACATTTTAGTATTACAGCTTTCATAAGAACATATAGGTGGTTGCGTTTATGTAAATCGTATGTATCGAACACACATTTTAGTACTACAGCTTTCATAAGAACATATAGGTGGTTGCGTTTATGTAAATCGTATGTATCGAACACACATTTTATTATTACAGCTTTCATAAGAACATATAGGTGGTTGCGTTTATGTAAATCGTATGTATCGAACACACAGTTTAGTATTACAGCTTTCATAAGAACATATAGGTGGTTGCGTTTATGTAAATCGTATGTATCGAACACACATTTTATTATTACAGCTTTCATAAGAATATATAGGTGGTTGCGTTTATGTAAATCGTATGTATCGAACACACATTTTAGTACTACAGCTTTCATAAGAACATATAGGTGGTTGCGTTTATGTAAATCGTATGTATCGAACACACATTTTATTATTACAGCTTTCATAAGAACATATAGGTGGTTGCGTTTATGTAAATCGTGTGTATCGAACACACATTTTATTATTACAGCTTTCATAAGAACATATAGGTGGTTGCGTTTATGTAAATCGTATGTATCGAACACACAGTTTAGTATTACAGCTTTCATAAGAACATATAAGTGGTTGCGTTTATGTAAATCGTATGTATCGAACACACATTTTAGTAGTACAGCTTTCATAAGAACATATAGGTGGTTGCGTTTATGTAAATCGTATGTATCGAACACACAGTTTAGTATTACAGCTTCCATAAGAACATATAGGTGGTTGCGTTTATGTAAATCGTATGTATCGAACACACATTTTATTATTACAGCTTTCATAAGAACATATAGGTGGTTGCGTTTATGTAAATCGTATGTATCGAACACACAGTTTAATATTACAGCTTTCATAAGAACCTATAGGTGGTTGCGTTTATGTAAATCGTATGTATCGAACACACATTTTATTATTACAGCTTTCATAAGAACATATAGGTGGTTGCGTTTATGTAAATCGTATGTATCGAACACACATTTTATTATTACAGCTTTCATAAGAACATATAGGTGGTTGCGTTTATGTAAATCGTATGTATCGAACACACATTTTATTATTACAGCTTTCATAAGAACATATAGGTGGTTGCGTTTATGTAAATCGTATGTATCGAACACACAGTTTAGTATTACAGCTTTCATAAGAATATATAGGTGGTTGCGTTTATGTAAATCGTATGTATCGAACACACATTTTATTATTACAGCTTTCATAAGAACATATAGGTGGTTGCGTTTATGTAAATCGTATGTATCGAACACACATTTTATTATTACAGCTTTCATAAGAACATATAGGTGGTTGCGTTTATGTAAATCGTATGTATCGAACACACATTTTAGTATTACAGCTTTCATAAGAATATATAGGTGGTTGCGTTTATGTAGGTCGTAGGCTGTGTATCAAACACACATTTATGTATTCTAGCATTCACGTTCGAACGTATAGGTGGTCGCTTTATGTCGGTCGTATTTATCGAAAACATCAATCACCTATCAGTATTCCAGCATTCATAAGAACGTGTCTGTCAGGGTTAGCCTGCGCGGCATGCTTAGGCTGATCAAATGCGGATAGACACTTTACGCAATGTTGTTTTCTCGTGGAACGGCTCAAATACATTTGAGTTCAGAATTGCGTTTATTTCTCTTTTTAGTAAGGTGCTAAAGCAAAATAATAAAACCAATGATATATTTTCAAGAAGACATTTGATGAGAAACACTGTGAGTATTTATTGCAATATTCTGATCTTGGTCCAAGGAAACTTCAAACTCAATTATAAGTAAAGGGGGTTAATATAGAAAATAGAAGATCCCAACGGAATGGAACCAGGCGTACGGAAGTCACTCGGGACCATCTTGTTTTGACACAAAGTAATCAGCCGGCATAAACCGGTATCGATCGGTATCCGACATTTCAAAACTTATCTTTGTACTTTCTCCCGGCTTTGGTGTCTACATCTCTGAACGGCAGGAATCAAACAAATCATTTCGTACAGTACGGGGAACAGAACATTAGATATGATCATTATGAACTGCGATCAAGGAAAAGTAAATGGTATACTTTTTAACCCGCAGTGTGGATCCAGATCAGCCTGTTTGGTTTGGATCGGCACTGTTTCCCAATTACTCTAAAGTAGCTTCTTGAAATGCATAAGAGTCCTATCACGAGAAAACCAACATTGTGGACTAATTATCGAGCCGGGTCGGACTATGAATGCCGCGCGGTCTAACAAGGACATACACATTACGCCTCCTGTTGATTTCCTGTTTCATGAATCATTACTCTTTTCCTCCATCCCCCTTAGACGAAATGTGTCGGCCCGGATTAGCCTGCGCGGATTTCGCAGACTGATCTGGGTCGATGCATTACGCAGAGACCATAATGTTGGTTTTTCGTTAAACGGCTCACACATATATAGATCAGATGGCAGGGATGAGTCCACAGACATGTATTTACATTTGTTAGAAATACCGAGCAGTCACTGTAGTCATATAAAGACAAATATAACCGGTTGAGTTCAGCTTTTCATACTTGCCGACGCACTTTGAAAACATTTTGACAAAAGGTGAAATGGTTCATGGTGAGCAATTTCCCGTTTTGCCACTACAATTTTTCCAACTATATCTTATAAACAATATTTTCATTATTTTTCCTACAAGTTTTCAAAATTCTCTGCTGCAGATTTATTGTATGCGGGAAAGGACTATGCTCATATCTTGACGTCAACATCCTTTTCAGGTAGGCATAAATGTTAAAATAAAACTTGCAAAAGACCCGAGCAAAGTAAACATGTCATTTGGACGAAGCCACTGGAATCTATCTATGAAGAACTATATCAGCAATGAAATAACCCTTTCCGACGTGTAATTTGACGCATCTATATAGCAAACCACATTTGAAAACATTGTGGAAAACATGAGGAGAAATTGCTCATGAAGCGAAATATCCCCCCTTTGCCTAAACATTTTCAATTCGTTCAATTATTAGTAATTATACATGTACTCACATTTAATAGAGAGTATTCATATTTTGCACATATGAGCCGTTCCGCGAAAAAACCGACATTATGGCCTCTGCGTAATGTATCGATCCAGATCAGCCTACGCATTCCGCGCAGACACATTCCGTTTCAGGGGGATAGAGGTATAACGTAATGATTCCTAAAACAGAAATTCTACAGGAGGCGAAAAGTGTCTGTGCGGGTAAGTCTGCGCGGCATGCTTAGGCTGATCAGAGTCGATACTTAACGCAGAGTCCATAATGTCGGTTTTCTCGCGGCTCATATGTGATAAAAATTATCTGATGCAAATTTGCTGTATATGGGTGCTCGTGTTACGTAAAGGTATTCCGTTTGTTTTGTCGTTCAGTCAACTTTTAGTCACGGTTTATCGATCTCGTGTTTTGTTATGGGACTCTGATAACAAGTCTGATTAATATTTAAAAGAAACTCGTCCATTATTGATATTGGAAGATCTCTAGCACATAAAAACATGTACACGGTCGAATTCTGCTATGTCAGCGTCACTAACCCAATTCACCCAAGCGTTTTCATGTCAAAGATTAGGAATTAAATTCCTTCTTTATCTCAATATGGAAGACAGTGGTGCAGTGATAGAGCGACGGCCTCTCGTACCATAAGACACGTGTCCGAATCCCTTGATGATAGGCTTCTGCCTTTGGGATTTTTCCACGCAAATGGCGCGAGTACATGATATGTCTCTAGGAATATCGAGCGTCATTAATACAAGCTTTTAGCTTGTTTCACAATCGATGTAAAATATTTAAGTTTTTTACTAATGTAAATCAACAAATTTCACCCTCTACTGTAATTGTTTACAGGATGGGCCCTAAAGTTGTAAGATAAATGAAAGGATATCAGAAAACACTATTGTATTAGCAGATGTCGAAATACTCAGAACTGTAATTTTACAAAATTGTTCCAGTCTAATTAGATAACCAACTAGCCGGGTCCTGATGTGGATATTTCAAACGATTTCCATGCATTCAAAACAAGTCCGACGACTATTCATCCAATGCTTTTAACCCTTTCCCACATACAACCAATCTGCATCAGACGACTTTAAAACCATCTTGCCATAACCATGGAAACTCTCTTAAACCCTTTCCCACATAGAGCAATTCTGCAGCAGACGACTTTGAACAAACGTTGTCAAAATATGGAAAATCTCCATAATTGAATGGATAACCTATGACTAAAAGTGGAAAACATTGTGACAAAGGGAGAAATTGCACGTTTTGTGCAATTTCTTCTTTAGTCACTATGTATTCATAAAGCTGTCTGATGCAGAGGCGTCAGAAATCGTCTATATGAGGGAAAGGGTTAAATGATAATAACATCACAAAATGGAGTTTAATACAGTGTGGCAAAAGGAGTAATTGTTCATCTTGAGCAATTTCTCCTTTTGCTGTGTATTTTTTCAAATGTCTGCGTTAAAATGCATCTGTAAGTGGAAAAGTGTTAAGTATATTTCATGAAATCACCAGCTTGGAAACCCCTAGAATCCGGTCATGCGGATACCAATGAATAATTAACATTGTCGCATGGCGCGAAAAGGGGTCTCATTGTACACGCACACAATGGTCGTAATCACGTGCACAGCTACCCCGAGAACATTTAAAGCGTTCGTCTCAATTTAGAAGAGCCTTAAATGTAACTTTGACGAACAATTACACATGTAATTGCCTTACGGGTCCAACTTCGATATACACGTTTACGGGGAACCAAAACGCTGATGCAACAACGATATTGCTTTACGCCTCACGCGGCATAATTGTATTTTCTCTGACTTCTCTTTCCTGACCCTCCGGGACCATGACTGGGGCACTATAACTACATTATTTACGTTATGACATTTTAATGCATCTACATAGAACTGCCATACTAGTATTTAACCCTATGTGTCAAGGGTTTGTAACAACCGGTGTTCTTTCATCAGGACACTGAAAACAATTTGATGTGAAACATGTTCAGTCGAATAACACCACTTGAGCCATTCCACGAGAAAACCTCGTTTGTGGAATCTGCGTTAAGTATCGACCCGGATCAGCCTAAACATGCCACGCAGGCTTACCTGGACCGACACTGTTCGTATCCTGTGGATTTTCTGTTTCAGGAATAGCTACTCTATACATCTTTCCCCCTAAGACGGAATGTGTCGGCCGGATCAGTCTGCGCGGACAGCGCAGGCTGATCTGGTCGATACATTACGCAGATCCCAGCCCAGACTATAAGGTAGTGAATCGCTTTCCTGTTGCATGATGCAGTAAGAAGCAATCCCTCATTGACGAATGATAATATAAAAAGCAGACTTATCTTTAGAAGCAATGCCTTATTGGTGTCAGATAATGTTATAAGCAGACTTATCTTTAGAAGCAAACTTTAATTGGCGTAGGATCATATCAGAAGTATTTCTTTATTGACGTTGGATAATATAATAAGCACTCATCTTCAGAAGCAATGCCCTATGGTGTCAGATTGTGCCATAAGCAGAATTATCTTCAGAAGTAATTCCTTATCGGCGTAGGATCATATCAGAAGTAGAATTATCTTTTGATAAGTAATACTTTATTGACGTTGGATAATATGAGAACACATATTTGTCTTCAGAAGCATTGTCTTATTAGCGTCAGCTAATGCCATAAGCATAATAATCTTTAGAAGTAATTCCTTATTGGCGTAAGGTCAAAGCAGAAGTAGAATTATCTTTTAAGAAGTAATCCTTTATTGACGTTGGATAATATGAGAAAAGATTTGTCTTCAGAAGCAATGTCTTATAAGCGTCAGATAATACCATAAGCAGAATTATCGTTAGAAGCAATCCCTTATTGCCGTCATATTTTATATCAGAAGTAGAATATCCTTATTAACGAAGAATTACATCAGAAGTAATCCCTAATTGTCAAAAAATAATATCAGATGCAGCCTTTAGAAGCAACCCTTATAAACGTCATATAATATCAGAAGTAAACCTTTATAGGTGTAGAATTATATCAGAAGCAATGCCTTATTGGCGTCGGATAATATCAGAAGCAGAATCATCTTTAGAAGCAACATCTTATCGGCGTAATAGTATATAAGAAGCATATATAAAATCAGAAGCAATGCCTTTTTGCCGTTGGATAATATCATAAGCAGTATTATCATAAGAATAAATCCCTCATTGACATCATATGATATACAAAGCAGAATGATCTACACAAGTCCCTTTCCAAAGAGCATTTCGTGACGAGAACTCGTGAAATAAAAGTGAGAGTGTAGTTTTATTGTAGTAACTTCTTCAGATACTATGTGGATACTTAAGATGTGACGTATAGACTTGAATTGATCCATTCGGCTATTTACGGAAAGAAACGTCAGAGTGTATAAACCACACATACGGACTTCTCTTTAACCCTTTCACACCAGTGTAAACTATAACACTCTGGAAACGTTCTCAGTGCTCAGAAATGATCTACATACTCAACATAATACTTCTGATTGGTCAATTTGGAGAACGAATTTGCTTCTGACCAATCAGATACTTGAGCACAAATTAAAAAAAATAAAATTTTGGAGCTTGCACATGCGTCTGCAGCAGACGACCTTTGGCAAAAGATGAATTTGTTTCTTTGAACTCGAGTCGTTAACTCTTTCAGCGCCAAAGGCAATATTGAGGTTTTTGCAAACAATACTGATTCAGGTGAGTCAGCTCGTAACGAGCTGTATCACCTGAAATCCGCATTGTTTGCCTTTTAGTTATCAAAATAGTCCAAACTTTTATTCCATGAGAAATGGAGACGCCCGATTTTGAACATGGAATAGTCTACTTTAGACAATTCGGCGCTGAAAGAGTTTTTTTGCCTAAGTCGTCTGCTATATGTTTGCTATATATGGGAAAGGGTTAACTAGTTAATTCAATGACGTACATGTACCTACTGTATGACTCTGAAGGGAGTGGTACTGACATAAAGAAATCAGGACAATTCATACACGAACGAGTGATATACATTCATGGATATTTCATTCTCTATTGTGAACTCACTCTCCGTTCCCACTTACATCAAATATGCAACAGATGACTTTGAAAGCATCTATGCAAAACTATGGAAATTCTCTATTGATTTAAGAATAATCGTTGAAACCATTGTGGAAAATGGAGAAATTGCTCATCATGAGCAATTTAATCTTTGGCCCCATGGTTATCAGAAGTCGTCTGTTGTAGATGCATAAACATGCATATGTAGTTGCGAAAAGTGTTAACACAGCTGTGCACGTGTTATTTATTACTTAGCCTATTGTATGCATGCCATTTTCTAACACGAACATTCCTCCACCGATGTACTGTTTATTTACCAACGAAAAGGTAGCCATTGTGAGTTTTGCAGAATACGCAAGTTTGTTTTACATTGGTTGCTTCATTGTGATCACTATTCAGGATGATTTTCACAATGAAGTCAAGACTCGTCCAATTCGTACAGCCGTTTAGCTCTACGTTATCTAGTACCTCCATTTTCTGTTCGGTACCCGATCTTTTGAACTGCATGGTCTAGTGAATTTTAAATGACGGCTCCAAACAATTGTTTCTGAATCTTCTGAGGAATCAGGGCTCGATTCTTACACTTTTTATGCGCCCAGTGGCGAAGGAAACGGACGTTGATACGTGTTTCTGCTAGTGCAGCAGCTTGTGTATGGGTATGTTATAGCAAACACATGTTTATATGTCTGTTGTTGTTTTTCACCGCTTTCAACAGTATATTTCATTCACATCCCCGGCGATTCATGGGTGCATTACCAGAGCTTTCTTATCCAGACAATGGTCGGCCGTACTGCTGTCTGTGTAACCCTTAGAGCCAAAAAGGGAAGCCACTACTACAATTTATTACCAACGTCTTTTGTATGACTCAATCGGGGATCGAACCATTGGCTCGTGCACTCGAGGTTGACGCTCTAACCACACTCTATCAACGATTCGGCTTATATGAGATTGATTGATTGATTGATTGGGGTTTAACGCCGTTTTTTAGCAATTTCTCAGTTATATCACGGTGGCCAGTTCACCTACTCATGCATTTCCTGGTTTTCTCACACCAGTACTCCACACAACAATCTTCCCAAGCAACTGGCTGCTTTTCCATATAGACTTAGCCCATTGGTGGAAGACGAATGACGCATTGACTTTTGTCAATCCTCGGAAAGAAAGTTGGCCGAGCCGGGATTCGAACTCACAACCCCTGGTTTGACAGCCCGCGTCGCTACCGACTGAGCTACCGGGGCTCGGCGCTGATATGAGATTGAGCACAGTGAAAACTATACTCATCATCAATTCTTACAACGTAGACATTGGAATCAGCCTACAACCGAGAAGTCTTCAGTGTCGGTTTGGATTTTTTCATAAAGAATCTTTGGGAGATTAACCCTTTCCCTCATATAGACGCTTTCTGACGCCTCTGCAGCAGACGGCTTTTTGAAAACATAGTGACAAAAGAAGAAATTGTTCAAAACGAGCAATTTCTCCTTTTGCCACAATGTTTTCCACTTTTAGTCATAGGTTATCCATTCAATTATAGAGATATTCTTTTTCTTTGACTAAATATGTTCAGTCGTCTGCTGCAGAATTGTTGTATGGGTTAACTACCGACAAGACGATAGGTTGTCCACACTATACGTGTATCTAGATTGATCTGATTCCAGTCTTCACTGGTCATATATATATATATGCGAGTTTTCACTGGTCATATATATATGCGAGTTTTCACTGGTCATATATATGTGAGTTTTCACTGGTCATATATATATATATGCGAGTTTTCACTGGTCATATATATGTGAGTTTATGTAGAGTGCAGTGTGTTATATTACGGGTTCGGTGAATTTCATGCAGCCGCAAAAGCCATTCGGGCCCCATTCGGATATTTCCAAATATAGGCCTCATGAATAATTACGCGCTAATTAGTGGCACAATTATAAAACATCCTGACGTAGTTCTGGCCAAATATGTCGGAGAATGGCCATGGAGAACCCTAATGATGTCCATCGCTATGAGTTATGATGGTTGACTGGTCGAAATAGGATCGGCTCTTTGAAGACCACGGAGCAAGCCATTCGGTAGCAGTTTCACTCGATCTTTATAATGACAGACACTTCGGCACAATCTGAACATTTCCGCCAAGAGGGCCATGGGGCCGGGCCCTATATCGCTCCCCTGAGTAATTCAGCCGAAATATCTGCAAAATATTTGTTATTTTTTTTTCTCACTTTACCCCCTTTTCTGATGCCGTCCAGCAGTCATGTGTTTAACCCTTTCGCTCATATAGACGCTTTCTGACGCCTCTGCAGCAAACGGCTTTTTGAAAACATAGCGACAAAAGAAGAAATTGCTCAAAACGAGCAATTTCTCCTTTTACCACACTGTGTTCCACTTTAAGTCATAGGTTATCCATTCAATTATAGAGATTTTCTATTTTTTGACAATTTTCGGGGATCGGTACTAGAACGGCAGCGCAACCATATCACATCGCTTAGAACGGTAGTACATCGTCAGAACATCGGCGAAATGATTAACAACGGCAGGCGACAGTATAAATTTTTGAACATGCTCAACAATTTCTGCCGTTGCACTGACGCAGCAATCAACGAAACTACAACGGCAGTACACCGGTATGGCTTCGTAATGTCGGTAGAGCACTAGCACCCCGTAATAGATCGGGGGCTCTCTGGTGGCCTCAATGTGTACTGTACTGGTACATATGTGATACCGTAGTCCTGCCGATGTACTAACGATGTACTACCGTTCTTAGCGATATTGCTACGGCCAATTGTGATTTTTCAAGTGCTTTCTAGACGGAGCATCGCCGATTTTCTCGCCGTTATTAATTGAGTGCTCAGATTTAGTCCCGTCGAGGTACATCGGTAGTTTGTGACAGGCCCTTTAGGAACAATGCTATCAAGGCATCGTGAAATCATAACAGCAGAGAAGATGTTTAAACTTAGTTATGATGCAACAGCATTTTCATTGAAGAATTGTGAAAGAGGAGCACCGACTGTGTTAACCCATTACTTCACACAGACGACATTTGACACCTGCCTGTTGAACATAACTTTTGAAAACATTGCAATAAAAGGCGAAAGTGCTCAAAACGAGCAATTTCACCTTTTATTGCACTATTTACGCCTTGTTTTCAATATAAATCTTTCATTTTTCTAAATTGTTGGTCTGATGATTGTAAAGCAGACGACCTTTGAAAAGTCATGTGAAGTAATGGGTTAAAAAGAAATGGACCTAGTGGTTTAAGATGAAATAATATTTCAAGAAATCGTTTACGACACAAGACACATAGTGATCGCAATAGGGTCACCTTGAGCTTGTCTTGTACTCAGGTGAACTAACAACAAAAGGTATATTCTTGTCATATCCTGTTGATCATTACATTCGACAGGAACAAATATTGGTCTGTATACTTCAGAGGTGTGTCGTGAATATATCGAGGGGTTGGCGTGAAACGGTTGTAACTAAAATTGGTATTTTTTTTAACCAAGGTTAATCACCCCGCCATAAAGTCTTTATAAGCGTTAAATCATTTTTCTTGGTAAACAATGGAAATTTAGGTGCCATTGCTCGCTCTAAAAAGGGGTCTAAAATGCCCCTAAACCAGGGTTTTCAAAATAGGTTTGTAGTTACAACCGTTTCACGCCAATCAAGAGCTGACAGAGAAGAAGTTCTGTATACTTATTTTATGAATATGTATAAGAGCTCATAGATGATCTATTTACTTCAAAAGTACTTCATGAGTATATACATGAGCTGTTAGAGGTCAAATATACTTCAGAAGTTATTTTTGAATATATATAACAGCTGACAAAGGTCATGTATATTTAAGGTCCTTCTTGAAATTATACAAGAGCTTACAGAGGGCATGATTACTTCAGAAGTCCTTCATGAATATATAAGAGATTCCTGGGAGAACGTGTATACATACTTCAGAAGTCCTTCATGACAGAGGACCTGTACATTTCAGAAGTTATTCATCGCAGAGGACCTGTATATTACAGAAATCCTAGCTGACAGATGACCTGTATACCATAAAGATTTTAGCTGACAAATTACCTATATACTCAAAATATCCTAGCTGACAGAGGATCTGTATACTACAGAAACCCTAGTTGATAGAGGGCATGTATACTTCAAATATCCTAGCTGGCAGAGAACCTGTAGAGATCAGAAATCCTAGCGGACAGAGGACCTGTATACTTCAGAAATCCTTACTGACATAGGATCTGTAGAGATCAGAAATCCTAGCTGACAGTAGCCCTGTATACTACAGAAATCATCGCAGACAGTAGCCCTGTATACTACGGAAATCCTCGCAGACAGTAGCCCTGTATACTACAGAAATCCTCGCAGACAGCAGCCCTGTATACTACAAAAATCCTCGCAGACAGAAGCCCTGTATACTTTAGATACAGAAATCCTAGCTGACAGAGGACCTATATACTTCAGAAATCATAGCTGACAGAGATGTATACTTCAGTAATCCATGCTGACAAAGGACTTTTTACTTCAGAAATCCTAGCTGACAAAGGACCTTTACTTCAGAAATCCTAGCTGACAAAGGACCTTTACTTCAGAAATCCTAGCTGACAGAAGCCCTGTATACTACAGAAGTCCTAGCTGACAGAAGCCCTGTATACTTTAGATATCCTAGCTGACAAAGGACCTTTACTACAGAAATACTAGCTGACAGAGGACCTGTATACTACAAAGATTCTAGCGGACAGAGGACCTGTAGAGATCAGAAATCCTAGCGGACAGAGGACCTGTATACTACAGAAATCCTCGCAGACAGTTACTAAGCCCTGTATACTACAGAAATCCTCGAAGACAGTAGCCCTGTATACTACAGAAATCCTAGCTGACAGAGGACCTGTATACTTCAGAAATCATAGCTGACAGATGTATACTTCAGTAATCCTAGCTGACAATGGACCTTTACCACAGAAATCCTAGCTGACAGAAGCCCTGTATATAACAGAAATCCTAGCCGACAAATGCCCTGTATACTTCACAAATCCTAGCTGACATAAGCCCTGTATACTACAGAAATCCTCGCAGACAGTAGCCCTGTATACTACAGAAATCCTAGCTGACAAAGGGTCTGTATATTTCAGAAATCATAGCTGACAGAGGACCTGCATGCTTCAGAAATCATAGCTGACGTATACTTCAGAAATCCAAAGATATCATATTTGACAGAGAATCAGTATACTACAGAAATCCTAGCTGACAGAGGACTTGTATACTCCAGAAATCCTAGCTGACAAAGGACCTTCACTTCAGAAATCCTATTTGACAGAGGATCAGTATACTATAGAAATCCTAGCTGACAGAGGACCTGTATACTGCAGAAAAACTAGTTGACAGAGGACCTGTATACTTCAGAAATACTAGCTGACAGAGGACCTGTATAATTCAGTAATCCTAGCTGACAGAAGACCAGTATACTTTAGAAATGCTAGCCGACAGAGGACTTGTATACTACAGAAATCCTAGCGGACAGAGGACATGTATCCTTCAGAAATCCTAGCTGACAGAGGACTTGTATACTTCAGAAATCCTAGTTGACAGAGGACCTGTATACTTCAGAAATACTAGCTGACAGAGGACCTGTATAATTCAGTAATCCTAGCTGACAGAAGACCAGTATACTTTAGAAATGCTAGCCGACAGAGGACTTGTATACTACAGAAATCCTAGCCGACAGAAGAACTGTATACTTTAGAAATGCTAGCCGACAGAGGACTGTATATTACAGAAATCCTAGCTGACAGGCCTGTATACTTTAGAGGATCAGTATACTATAGAAATCCTAGCTGACAGAGGACCTGTAGAGATCAAAAATCCTAGCTGACAGTGGACCTGTATACTACAGAAATCCTAGCTGACAGAGGACCTTTATACAGAACAGAAATCCTGGCTGACAGAGGACCTGTATACTACAGAAATTCTAGCGGACAAAGGACATGTATACTACAGAAATCCTAGCGGACAGAAGACATGTATACTTCAGAAATCCTAGCTGACAAGAGGACCTGTATACTTTAGAAATGCTAGCCGACAAAGTACCTGTGTATACTTTAGAAATCCTAGCTGACAGTGGACCTGTATACTACAGAAATCCTAGCTAACAGAGGACCTGTAGAGATCAGAAATCCTAGCTGATAGTGGACCTGTATAATACAGAAATCCTAGCTGACAGAGGACTTGTATACTACAAAAGTCCCAGCTGACAGAGAACCTTTATACTTCAGAAATCCTAGCTGACAAAGGACCTTTATACTTCAGAAATCCTAGCTGACATAGGACCTGTAGAGATCAGAAATCCTAGCTGACAAAGGACCTTTATACTTCAGAAATCCAAGCTGACAGAGGACTTGTATACTACAGAAGTCCTAGCTGACAGAGGACCTTTATACTTCAGAAATCCTAGCTGACATAGGACCTGTAGAGATCAGAAATCCTAGCTGACAAAGGACCTTTATACTTCAGAAATCCTAGCTGACAGAGGACTTGTAAACTACAGAAGTCCTAGCTGACAGAGGACCTTTATACTTCAGAAATCCTAGCAGGCAAAGGACCTGTATATTATAGTAATGCTAGCTCACAAAGGACCTGTATTCTACATAAAGTCTGGCTGACAGAGGACCTGTATACTTCAGAAATCCTAGCAGACATAGGTCCTGTATAATTCAGTAATACTAGCAGAAAGAGGACCGGTATTCTTCAGAAATCCTAGTGTACAGAGGACCTGTATACTATAGAAATAAGGACTCTCTCTATATAACTAATAATTTTTTATTGTATAAAATTGAAAACAATGTGACAAAAGGCATCTGCTACGGATGAGTCAAAATGCATCTGCATGTTGAAAATGGATAAAAACCTTCCAAGGTCCATATGACATGATATCTCGGGCATCCCATTATGAATTACATTCTGACCAGATAAGATTCTGCCATTTCACTTGCTATATCAAGTTGTCCAAAATATAGCATGCTCTAATTCTCGATTTCTAGAGCCAGATGGAGTCTGATTAAAAAAGAAGGAGACAAAAGGACAACAACTCGGAAGTATGTGGTTAAAAAAACATGTATCTTGTACATTTGACAGTTGAAAATAAAAACTAAAATGAATGTAAAAAAGGAAAAAATAAGATTAAGGTTACATTCTTGCATTTATCACAAAAACATCTTTTTCATGTTCCATACCTACATGTGAAACAGGGATGTCCTTTGACCCAATCACATGCTTTTCATCCAAGCTCGGCCACAGCTCTAACAAACCTTTTAAATTACACCAATTAATCTAACATTTGTTACATTTACATTATATCAACCTACTTCCTCCTAGTTTTATTGATAAATAAACTCTTCCAATGTTATAACAAATACCATCTACAAAGAAACGTGAATGAGGTAAGAGAAAGCATTGTAGGAAAAAAGTAATTGCTTATTATTAGCAATGGACGATTTTCCAACAATGTCTTCAGAATTTCCTTGCAATATGTGTGTACCTGCCGAAGTCTAATCTATGAGGGGAAAGGATTAAATAATATTATATTTAGTCTCTAACTTTTATAAAGTATGGTTCTAGCAAACTATTATACTGTTAGTTTGACATTTGGTACTGTACAGATATTGTAATAATACATCCCCAGTTGGTACTCTAGTCATATACATGTTGTAATCTCAAGTGAAAAGTGGAAAAGTGCCTATTACACAGTATACATGTCATTAGAGCCTTCACTGTTTACCTACAATAACCCTTTGCCACATACAACAAACTGCAGCAGATGACCCTGAAGATATTTAATCAAAATTATGGAAACTGTCTTTAAATGAAAGAACAATTACTAAAGTTGATATTGCTCAATATGAGCAATTTTTCCTTTTGTTACAATGTTTGCAAATTATTTCAAACATTCTCTGCTGCAGAGGCTTCAGCAAGCATCTGTAAATGTCAAAGGATAAACTATTGTCAAAAATGCAGATGATTTTTTAAAATTGGGGTAAAAAGTAAAATTGCTTAACATGAGCAATTCCTTCTTTTGACACTTTTCAACTTTGTTCAATAATCCTACTTTAACCCTTTCCCTCATATAAACGCTTTCGGACGCCTCTGCAGCAGACACCTTTTTGAAAACATAGTGACAAAAGAAGAAATTGTACAAAAACGTGCAATTTCTCCTTTTGCCACAATGTTTTCCACTTTTAGTCATAGGTTATCCATTCAATTATGGAGTAATACATTCAAAGTCGTCTGCTGCAGAATTGTTGTATGAGGGAAAGGGCTAAGATGATACATAGATGTTACTATGGGCAAATTACTAGAAATGTTGTCCAGATGTTTTTACTCCAATAATCCCTTATGTGACACAGGTAAAGATATCAATAGGCCCCTCTCTTCTTGCCACAATGTTTTCTAAAATCCTCTGCATGTGGGAAAGGATTATAAATAAAGGTAAACTATGAGCTAATCACCTTGTGTTTTTCTTAGTCGTCAATGGACTCCACAAATTGACATTATGACTACATAATTCTGGACTTCGAATCAATCTATCTATATCAGACACGGACAAATGGTTTCACTTCCGTCTCTAAAAGAATAGGCAATGGTTATCAAAATAATTAAGCCACTATATTTGTCATGTTTGACACCTTGTTGGTGAAAATTTTCAAATATTATCATTAAAATCCATTTGCCATAACCCTTTCCCACATACGACAAGTCTGCAGCAGACGACTTTGAAAACATCTATGCAAAATATGAAAAATCTTGGTAAAGGAAAGTATAATACAGGTAATTGAATATAGTTGAAAACATTGTGGCAAAAGGAGAAATTGCTCATCATTTTCAAAAGTCGCCTGCTGCTGTATGAGCAAAAGGACTATCAATACGAATGAAATGAATAAATAACAGTCATATTAAGACAGTTCTTAGTAACCCTTTCTCATGCCTCGATCTGCAGCAGACGACCTATAATTAAAAACATTGTGGCAAAAGAAAGAATTGCTCATGTAATGAGCAATTTATCCTTTTACCACTATGTTTTCAATTCTTTTTAAAAATAAATCCCTCATTCATGGAGATGCTTCTTGTATTGCTTCGATATTTTCTAAGTCGTCTGCTGCAGATTTGTTGTATGTGGGAAAGGGTTAAAAGTGAGGTCTTAATTTGTTTAACCAGTGGCAGATGCCTTTAGCTCACATATTTCGAAACAATGAAAGATACCTATTAAGTATCATACATGTATAAGGTAATAGCTATAGCAAATCAAATAGTTGGGGTACTGTATGGGCCCAACAAAATCAACTTCTACATTATCAACATCTGAATTACTAAGATGTTAGGTCAGGGAAATGGATATTATGATTTTGACATGGAGTTGAAAACTAAGTGGAAAGTGTGAGCAATTTCTCCCCTTTCTCACAATGTTTTCAAAAGCCATCTGCAGTCTAAAGTCATCTTCTATAAGAGAGAGAGAGAGAGAGAGAGATATATATATATATATATATAGAGAGAGAGATAGAGAGAGAGAGAGGGAGAGAGAGTTAAGGCTAAGAAGACTTCATACTTTTAATTCAAACATTTTCAAACAATTTTAACTTTTTTTGCCCCACCAACTTCAAAGTCATCCGTTCGTCTCAGATTTGATGTATTTTGGAGAGGGTTAAAACCCTATCATTTGAAATGGCCAGATTTCATTCTTTCACAAAAATGTTTATTAATGTATTTGTATATATCTATAATGAGGAGTATTTGGTTAGGAGGAAAAAACAAAAACACATATGATATATATATATGTAAAGAGTATTTAACAATGAAAAAATGAAACTTTAATATTAACAATTTATAGTAAACCTTTTCCCACATACAATAAATCTGCAGCAGACCAATTTGGAAAAATATAGGCAAAAACATGAAAAATTGCTTAAATGAAAGTTAAATTATTTAAAGAAGTTGAAAACAATGTTTTCGGATGTTGCCTGCTGAAGAGGCGTCAAAAAGTATGTGGGAAAGGGTTAACAAAATGTATTGCATCTAATTGAATTTTAACAGTCAGGCAATGCCACTATTTAAACCTTGCACTCTTTCTCTCTCTCTCATTCTCTCTCTATCTCTCTCTGTATCCCACCTTTTCCCCTTACAGACGAATGCAATTTGACGCCTTTGCAGCCGATAACTTTTGAATACCATATGGCAAAAGGTGAAATCGCGAATGATGAGCAATTTCTCCTTTTGCCACAAAGTTTTCAACACTTCAATTATTATAAATGCATTTGTAGGGATTTTCGCGTTATTTGCTTAGGTGGTTTCAAAGTTGTCGGCTACAGACTTGCTATAATTAAGTGAAAAGGGGATAATATGATACCAAATACTCAGATTGAAGTCATTGATACAGCTGGATAAGTGATTACAGTCTAAGATACACAACTACAAATATGTCCGAGGCTAAACAAATGCCCATAAAGACAGCTTTAAAACCTTTTCCCTCATACAAATGATTTCAGAACCCTCTGCAGCAGACTACTTTTAAAAACAATGTAACAAAAGAAGAAATTGCTGATGAGCAATTTCCCCTTTTGCCACAATGTTTTCAACTAATAAACTTTTCGTTTAAACAGATTTTCAATATTTTTGCCCTGATACTTTCGAAGTCGTCTGCTGCAGATTTGTCATATGTGGGAAAGGGTTAACTATAAATTGTGCAATCTGTAAATATGTGAAGGTTCCAAATTCTAAGGGCAATAACTCTACTTGGAACATTATAATCTGATAGTTACTAAAATTGAACTTGATCTATATTCTTGTGATAATAACAATTTCCCAACAAATACCATAGAAAATATTTGCATGAGATGTGAAGAAGTTAAGCGTAAATCAAGATATTTAGGAATGTTAACCCTTTCCCTCATGTAGACGCTTTCTGACGCCTCTGCAGCAGACAGCTTTTTGAAAACATAGTGACAAAAGAAGAAATTGCACAAAATGTGCAATTTCTCCTATTGCCACAATGTTTTCCACTTTGTGTCATAGGTTATCCATTCAATTATAGAGATTTTCTATGTTTTGACAAAATACGTTCAAAGTCGTCTGCTGCAGAATTGCCGTATGAGGGAAAGGGTTAATGAAGTTCAACAGTTATATAACCACAGAGAACAATCTGTTGGTTTCCAAATTCAAATTTGACCTGTATCATATCATACAACAACTAGCAACCTAACAGCATTGAAATATTTGTGTGCATTCAATAAGAAATATTTAACCCTTTCCCATATACAAAAAATCTGCAGAAGACAACTTTGAACAAATCTCTAATAATCATAGTATATTTAATTATTGAATAAAGTTGAAAACATTGTGGCAAAAAGATATATTGCTTATAATGAGCAATTTCTCCTTTTATCACAACGTTTTCAAAAGTCGTCTGCAAGTGAGAACTTTTCCCTCATACGACAATTCTGCAGCAGACATATTTGAACTTATTTTGTCAAAAAATAGAAAATCTCAATAATTGAATTGATAACCTATGACTAAAGATAGGACACATTGTGGCAAAAGGAGAAATTGCTTGTTTTTAGCAATTTCTTCTTTTGTCACTATGTTTCCAAAACGCCGTCTGCTGCAGAGGCGTCAGAAAGCGTCTATATGAGGGAAAGGATTAATAGAGTCCAATTGGTATGGAATGATTGCAGAGGGCAACATCGTTGAACCCCGACCAAATATGGGCATAGGCATGAAAATAAGATATAATGAGGTACATGAAACCATATATTGCCATTAATCAATATCTACAATTTTGAAAACATTAAGCAGAAAGGAGTAATTTGCTTAATGTTCAGCATTTCCTGCTTTTAGTGATATGTTGATATTCTCTAACAAACAGTATCACTCTAATATCTATAATGGAAGTGCTGATATTGGTGGCTTTGTGTTTTGCTATATTCAAACATTATAACCCTTCCCAACATGGAGTCATTTCAATGTGTTTGCTGCTGACAGCTTTTGAAGAAATTGTGACATCTTGGAAAAATTATGGAAAATCTCTATAAGTTGTCTTCTGCAGTGGCGTCAAAAAATGTGGGATGGATAACATAGCTGTTTTTTCATCACCAATGCTCATCCAGATAGGACTTGTTGGATATGCAGGTTGCAAATGCCATGTGTCTGTATAGTGGAGCTCTGAATGATATTTGACATGACAATGGAATACAAACAAACGAAAAACTTTCCCAAGTACAATCAACTTTTAATGTCTCTGCAAAACATTCTGTTAAAAGGTGAATGTCTTTTGATAATTCATTTTACCTCTCGTCTAAAATTAAACATTTTTATCCATGCTCAACACTTTCTCACAAACAAATCAGCAGCTGACAACTTTGCAAAAATTTAGACAAAATATGGAATATCTAGATGAAAGTTTATTTGCTGAGTAGAGTTGAAAACATAATGATAAAAGGAGAAACTGCTCGCTTTAAACAATTTCTTACTTTGTCACAATGTTTTCAAAAGTCATCAGCAGCAGAGGCATCAGAAAGCATCTAAACGTTGCAAAGAGTTAAATTATCTGTGGAATATTAAGGTCACAGGATAACAAATAAAATAACAGAATAAACAAAGATTTTAAACTAAATGGAATTAGGCAATAATGAAAGTAAAAGATTATAAAACTTGGCAAGTAGACTCGAAGAAAATCTTAACCCTTTCCCTCATATAGACGCTTTCTGAGGCCTTTGCAGCAGATGGCTTTTTGAATTTTTTGAAAACATAGTGACAAAAGAAGAAATTGCTCAAAACGAGCAATTTCTCCTTTTGTCACAATGTTTTCCACTTTTAGTCATAGGTTATCCATTCAATTATAGAGATTTTCCATTTTTTGACAAAATATGTTCAAAGTCGTCTGCTGCAAAATTGTTGTATGAGGGAAAGGGTTAACTCTAATCTCTATTTTACCCTTGTAATTGCCGTGATTTTATACACCACTTTAACCAGATGACAATTTCTACCTTTCCCACATGCAGATGCTTTTATGGGGGCCTCTGCAGCAGAAGACTTTTGAAAACATTGTTGCAAAAGAAGCAATTCCTCCTCTTGCCACAATGATGTCAACTCTATTCAATTAATATATCATTGTAAACTGAGATTTTTATCATTTTTGTCAAAGTATCCCTGCCTTCTATTTCCTATGTTCTTGGCTAAACTTCTATGACCTTAGGATCTTTGATATTAGTATAAAGAATTAAAAATTCATAAAAATCATAGGCATCTACCGTAGATAAACTATAATAAATTCAAACTAGAATTATCTCTGAATGTGATGAATACCCCCACACAGAGTTGTGGCACAGGATACGATTGGGATCAATATGATTTTTTGGGGGGGTGGGGAATGAAGACTTTTCGGTCTTTTATTCGATAGTAAAAATATCCAAACAACAGGAAGGGACATGATGGCCCTAGATCGGTCACCTGAGTTATGCAATGAGTATAATAGTGAAATAGAAAATGCAGTTTCCAGAATGTTGAAAAGATTTTCCTTCAATTTGGCCTAGTGACCTAGTTTTTAAGTCAATATGACCCATATTCAAACTTGACCTAGACAAACATTCTGAGCAGTTTCAATATTTTGAAGTTAGAAATGCAGCCTCCATTTGCTTCAATTTGACTTAGTGACCTAGTTTTTGACCCAATATGACCCATATTTAAACTTGGCCAAAATATCATTTAGACAAACATTCTGAAAAAATTCAAGCTCCTGAAGAAAAAAGTGCGACCTGTAGAGTTTTAACAAGATCTTCCATCAATGTGGCATAGTGACCATGTTTTTGACTGGATATGACCCATTTTCAAACATGGCATACATTTCATCAAGACAAACGTTCTGACAAATTTTCAATATTTTCAAGTTAGAAATAACAGCCTTTAGTGTTAACAAGATTTTCCTTAAATTTGACCTGGTGACTTAGTTTTTGACCCAATATGACCCTTATTCAAACTTGACCTCGATATAATTACGCCAAACATACGGACATTATTTCCAGCTGCTGAAGCAAATTAGCGGCCTCTAAAGTGTTAAGAACATTTTTCTTAAATTTGGTCTTATGACCTACATTTTGAAAAAACTTGAGCTGTACTTAGCCTCCAGTGTTAACAAAATTTTCCTACTATTTGACCTAGTGACCTAGTTTTTGACCTCATATAGTTGTTTCTAATTTGTGCAAGATTTGATGGCGTGAACAGATAAACTTTCATGAAGATTGGATGCAAAATGTAGACTGTAGAGTGTTAACAAGGCAATTGTTGACGACGCATGACAGACAAAATTTAATCACAATAGCTCACCTTGAGCTAAAAATCACTGCAGGGGTCCATACCTTTTACTTCCCACATAATTAAAGTAACCTAAGGGGAAAGAGTGTACAGAATCTACACTACAGAAGATTTCTATAAAATTCCATTCCATCCAATGAGTGCTGTGAAATAATGGAACACACATGTTGGTATATTATACTATGTACAATAATCAAGGGGCCATAACTCTGTCAAAAAACATATCTCCTCTTGGTATAGAAGCTTCATATAAAATTCCATTAAATTCCACCCAGTGATTGCTGAGAGAAGTGTGGACACAAATGTTGGAATATAACACTGTTTAATAATCAAGGGACCATAACTCTGTCAAAAAATATCCAGCAGGAATGCCATCAGGCACTGCACCTCTCCTCTTGGTATAGAAGATTCCTGTAAAATGTTATTGAATTCCACCCAGTCATTGCTGAGAAAAAGTGCGGACAAATAAGCAGACTGACCGACCAACACAGTGACTCCTATATACCCCACCAAAACTTCGTTTGTGGGGGTATAATTAATACATCTTGAGACTAAAATAAAATTGGTAAAGTAAATGAAAATAAATAACATAAAAGCAACTAAACTAAAACAAACAAGGCTATAAAAACTTATAATGCACTAAGTTATAAATGCAGATTCCTTAATTTCTGAATACTGGCAATAGTGAATGACCTAGAAAAAAGACAAAATGGCTGACTTACTTAATTTGGACTGATCTTTCACTGAACTAGCCTCAGACCAAACATGGGAAATCTATACAAAAAGGGATAAACTGATAAACTCTGAATGCCATTTAAATATTAATTATCACCAGGTATAACAACTTTCGTTTTCAATAAACTCAACAGCTATTTCTGTATGTAAACATGTATTGTTCCGATAACCCGATAGTCTACATTTCGTATTCCCACCCTGTTCACACATGCATCAATACAGTAGCAAACGACTTTGAAATGCAAAGACCGCAGAATACTTTGAAAATAACCATGTGATTCAAAGTGAAGTATAACTTTATAATAAAATTGAAAATATCCTGACAAATATAGAATTGCTCATCATCATGAGCAACTTCTCCATTTGGCAGAATGTTTTCGAAAGTCGCCTTCTACAGATGCGTCAAAATGCGTCTGCAGGAGGGAAAGCATTTCGAGGGCTTGGCGTGAAACGGTTGTAACTTAAAACCTATTTTGAAAACCCTGGTTTAGGGGCAATTTTGACCCTTTTGTAAACAATGCAAATTTAGGTGCCATTGCTCAGAACGAGCAATGGCACCTAAATTTACATTGTTTACCAAGAAAAGTGATTTAACGCTTATAAAGACTTTATGGCGATGTGATTAACCTTGGTAAAAAAATACCAATTTTAGATACAACTGTTTCACACCAAGCCCTCGATTACTTGTCATTGGCATGAGAATTTTGTTCATTTGACAACAATGTTCTCAACTCTAGCAGCACCTCAGCATGCTTTTAATTACAGAAACTTTCAAAGTCATACGCAGCGGATTTGTTATATGTGGGAAAGGGTTAAAATTACACTAAAGTAGATACACATTCCTTTTATATGGACATGTTTGAGTACCTTTGTAGTTCTATCATCTACTAATGTCACATTACTGCTGTCAGAATACTTAGGCAAGAATACACTTTATAAATGAATATCAATATACCATTATAACATACAGCCAACCTGCAGCAGACTGTTTTGAACACATCTAAGCAAAAAATATGGTATATCTGTGTGGATAAAAGAACAATTATTGAAGATTTGAAAACACTGTGACATGTCTTCTTTTGCCCAAATGTTTTCAAAAGTTGTCTGCTGCAGATGAATCAATACGCGTCTGCAAGTGGGAAAGATTTATCCCTTTCCCACATATAGAAGCTTCTGACACCTGACTGGAGTAGACTACTTACGAAAACAGTGTGGCAAAAGGAAAATGTGCTCATTATTAGCAATTTATCCTTCAATATCTTACTTTCGTTTATAGAGTTTAAAATATTTTAGACTACGTTTTCAAAGTAGTCTGCTGCAGATTTGTTGTATGTGGGAGAGGGTTCATCCAAAAAGTCAATAAGTACTCCTTGCACAAAGGTGATGATCTTTGTTTTTCTCAAATAACAAAACCCTAAAGCATAAATGCTAAATATTTATAACCCTTTACTGGAGTCACGGTCGCCTTCTTTGAAAGCATGATTTCCATACAGAACTGGAAACAGTATCAGAAAAGAAGAATTGTTCATTCAGAGCTATTTGTCTTTTAACAACAATGGTTCCATAAACTGTCTGCTGCAGAAGCATTAAATGTTGTCTACATTTATATCTGGTAAAGGGTTAAATATGTTATGAAACAAATTATAGTTATTAGTAACAATGTTTTTTGCTTTAATTCTTCTGAAACTGTTTAGCTTGTTTTGAGTATACTCACAACCCAGGGTGGATTATTTTAATGTTCTGTGTATTTCTGATTCTTATATAAAGCACTTTTCACTTTATTGTAACTGAGCCCATCAAAAACAGTCTTAAGTATATTTATAATTTTCGTCATATAAATATGCTGCAATGGTTTCATGCAAAACAGTTGAATTTCAATTTTCATAGATGTTACAATTGTTTCGCATAAAGCTGGGCGCTCTACATGTACTTGGAGCTTTTTGCTTTGGAGATACAACATTAGGTATATTCGCCCCTTTCTACCTCTTTCCAACATGCAGACACAATTTGACACATCTGAAGCAAACAGCCTTTTAAAATATGTTTGCTTATGTATAAATTGTTCATAATTGTTCAACTCTTGTAAAATCATTTAACTTTCATTCAAAGTCATTTGCTGCAGATTTGTTTGTACACATGTGGAAAAGGGTAAAAGTCTTTTTTGCTTGGTTTCATTGATTTCTTAACATTTTGCATTTACAAAAAAAATCAGATCAACCATTTTTGTAAAAATATGGATTTCACAATTTTGTACTCCAACAGGCCGAGTAGTAATACATTAAAAAAATTATTTCTATAACATAAGGGTGGAGAAAAAAGAGAACAGAATAAAACCCATAATATCACATTATGCACTCTATAAAAAAGGTGAAAGGGACTACTTTTCTTTGTGGAACTATGTTTCCTTGGCAATTATTCCAAGCTTTCATACAAATTACACACCCTCACTCATTGAACCTCAGTATCTACCATATGAATATACACATGAAGGAAGGCAAAGATCATAACAATATTTTTTTTCTTTTACATCTCTAACAAAACAACGTGATTTCTCTTTTCTATTGTGTCTTTCATTACAAAAACATATAACAATTCAATGTTTAAAAAACAATCTCTCCCACTCATGTGCAAATAGAACATGTTTTCTTCTTGGGCCATTGTGAATTTTAACCCTTTCCGACATACAGAAAACTGCAGCAGAAAACTTTGAACTTATCATTAAGTCAAAAATGAACAATTTCTCTATAAATGTTTATTTAAAAGAGTTGAAATCATTATGGCAAATGGAGACATTTCTCATTTTGCCACAATGATTTCAAGAGTCGTCTGCTGCAAAGGTGTCAGAAAGTGTCTGTATGTGGGAAAGGATTAACCCTTTCCCTTATTTATACCATTTTTACAAATCAGCAACAGACATCTTTTGAAAACATTGAGAGAAAAGAAGAGCTTTTACATGATAAGTAATTTCTTTTCCTACTTCAATGTTTTACATCTTGTCTCATTAGAAAAGCTGCTAATTTCTTAGATCTATTACCTCTCTTTCAGTCGGATGTTTTCATCTTGGGCGAGTCAAGATTAGCATTACAAGGGATTTGAGTTAAGAATGGCATGCAATTAAAACACACACACACCTTTATAGACATGTATAAAAAAAAGATGCATTCTGGAAAGTAAAAAAGGTCCTATATGTATTTATGTATGTATATGTGTGTATGTAACATAACAACAAAAATGATATACAGTTTCTTTGAGTCATATTATGTAAAAGAGTGAGGGGCCTATGTATGTTATGAGCCATTTCACGAGAAAACTATCTTTGCGGACCCGGATAAGCCTAAGCATGCAGCGCAGGCTAACCCGGACGGACACTTTTCGCCTCCTGTGGATGTTTTGTTTCAGAAATCATTACTCGATCCCCCTGAGAGGGAATGTGTCGGCCTGTGGGTCGATACATTGAGCAGAGTCCATAATGTTGGTTTTCTCGTGGAACGGCTCATATGATATCAGTCATGCCACACCAAAACAGACCTTCTGAACTAAGAGACCAGCGAAGAACCAGATCAGTCTGTGCTTTAACATACTCAGAACTGATTCTGCGCTGGTCACTATCTAGCCCTACAAGCACCCCGGTAGCCTCGGCTAAGTCGTTGTTATGACCAAAAGGCGGAATATACAGGTCAGTTATTTTGATTGTAATTGCAATTAATTTCAAAACCTCAGAAAGGTCAGTTTTCTTGTGGCGAGGCTCAAATTGATACAATACAGGCGAAACAATGTGACTTATAAATCTCTCGCTGGATTACTTCAACTGTTGACAACCTTTTCAAACAGTTTGGATCCAGATCACGCCCCACAAAACGTGTGGCCTAATCTGAGATCCAAACTGTTTGACACTCTAGGATCCTATTACAAAAGAAAATTGGAAGCAGAAAATTATTTTTTCAAAAGTATTACGACAATTTAGCAGAGGAAAAACAACTAAGCATGCAAAGAGTTAACTTTATCCCACTAGCAGACACATTTTGATGCATCTGAAGAAGTTCAGAAGTAGTCTGCTGGGGATGCATAAAAATTAGTCTGCATGTGGGGTCAAGGACATTCTTACATGACATAACTATTTCTGACTTCCTGGAAGAAAGAAGAATGCACTCTAAACCCTTCTTAGATAGACAAAATACATTTTCCAAGCACTTAAACCTTTCCTACTTGCAAAACTCATTTTAGACTTCTGCAGCAGATGACTTTTGCCACAATGTTTTCAACTCTTATTTAATAATTATGCTTTCACTATAACAAACTTTACAACTTTTTGTTTTACAAGTCTAATGGTGCAGATTTTGTTATACAAGGGAAAGAGTGAAACGTAACAGTTAAAAAATTGTTATGTAGCAAGGAAATACCTGATCTGAGCTGTGCTGAAAACTGACCTTATTAATTTTTGTGTAGGATTTGAAATTGATTGCATTCTTTCTCTGTCAAACTGTATATAGTTTTACAGTCTTTTTGAAAGTTTTTTTAACAGTTTCCCAGTTTACAATAATGCTACTGGAATGAGATTATTTTGCGAGATAATGAACAGAGCTCTAGATGATAAGGGGCTTTTTGCATGTACTTAAATCCTTATTTGACATTATAACCCTATGTTGTGGGTACTCAAAAGAATCTGCTCATTGAGACGATTCTGTTGAGTACTCACATCATAGAGTTTGGTTGCATGATAAGAAAGATATTGTGGGGAAAAAGAGACTCCTTTATCTGGACCTCTGAATGAACAGTGAAGACCATTATTAGACTGTTTAAACAGCAAGCTGATCTTGGTCTCCAATGGCTGCAAATTCCAAAAGCCTGTCTCCCAAGGGGATGGTTGGTTCATTTCCAATATAGATTTTTCCTTTGCCATTTATTTAATCCTTTCCCTCATATAGACGCTTTCTGACACCTCTGCAGCAGACGGCTTTTTGAAAACATAGTGACAAAAGAAGAAATTGCACAAAACATACAATTTCTCCTTTTGCCACAATGTTTTCCACTTTTTGTCATAGGTTATCCATTCAATTATGGAGATTTTCTATGTTTTGACAAAATACGTTCAAAGTGGTCTGCTGCAGAATTGTCGTATGAGGGAAAGGGTTAACAAGTTCTTCCAGCATTCTCGAAGTGGTACTGATATTCACATCTGATCATTTGTCAATGTCATACAAGTTAAAAATAAAAATATAATCATAACCGAGCACAATCGGAAAAATCTCTATTAGCTTAAATTAGTCTCCTTGCAAAAAATAACAAAATAATTTATCATGAGACATGTTACATGAAAACCACAGCTTGATCTGAATACACATTATGTCAGAAAGCTTCCCTGCTTGCTAAATAAAAAAGATCCTGATGGGATTGACTGTAAGTGCAAACTAATGTGAAACAAGTACAGTCAAACCTGTGCTAAAGACCACCTCTGTTTAGTAATTCCCTGTCAATAGAAACCACACTTTTAATTTCCAAATTACTCATTTTCCACATAAATGACCCTGTAATTGAAGACCACCTGTGAGCAAAGACCAGATTGGTCTTGCCCATGGGTTGGCTTTAAACACAGGTTAGACTGTATGTCCTAAGTGCAATAAGGCTGATTATCCTGCAGTGTGACTGATATTTGTGCCATGTTGCACAAAAACCCATCTCCACGATATTGCTAACAGTGGGAATCCAGATCAGCCTGCGTCTCTGAGCAGTGTGATCAGACTCTGCCCATGATTGCCATCCAAGCAACTAAAACCTGACTTTACATGTATGTGATCCAGTTGCATTTACTGTAAATTTAACCCTTTCCACATGCAGATGCATTTTGAACCAACTGCAGCAGACGGCTTTTGAAAATATTGTGGCAAAACAAGAAATTGCTCATAAAGAGCCACGTCTACTGCTTACAAGTTTATTCAATACTTTTACTTTCATTTATTGAGCTGTTCCATGTTTTGACCTCAATGTTTTCAAATTTGACTATTGTAGAATTACTGTATTTGGGAAAGGCGTTAAACCTCTGAATGTCGGTTTTCATGTCACATGACTCCTTTTCTCTGATGTTTGATTATGAGCTGATTTGTAATATACTATTAACATTTCCAATATCATGTAAAATAATTGTAACTGTATAAAAACTGTGTCAGTATACTTTTTTCTTTCGTCTGTCCTGTATCTTCTCCATGCACTGGCACTGTTAATTTACCCATTTTGTTAGCATCCATTATTCTTCAGTATTCAGTAAATCTATATCTGTGTCCTATTATATATGAAGTAGCCTTCGTGTGACTCATCCAATCCATCATTGCCTTCACTGCCCTATCTCTGTCCAGTCAACAGTACCTTTGGCACTTTGATTATTCCAATAAACATTTTTATCCAATCAGATCACAGATAACTTTTCACTTCATCCATATTCAACTCTTCCATAATCAAAGATCATATTTTTTCTATTTCTTTTTATATCACTGTTGCCCTCAAACTGGCAACATTGTATTTAATTTTGTAAAAAGAAAGAATTTTCAATCCTTATAAGGATAAAATATATAGGGAAGATGGAAATATTTTGTATTCCCGTTTTGTCCTGCTCTTTTTTCTGACAGATTACAAGAACATTACAAGAAATGCAGCCAATTCTTGAAACAATTCCTGGCAGCATTTCAAACCTTGTTTACCACCTTTCTCATAAATATTAGCCCTTTCAGACAAACACGAATCTGCAACAGGCGACTTCTTATTATGTCTTTGTCAAAAAAATGGAAAATCTCTTTAAATTAAAGCTTAGTTAATGAAATCATGTGGCAAACTGAGAAATTGCTCATTATGAGTAATTTGTCCTATTGCCATTATTAAAAGTTTTCAAAAATTATCTGCTGCAAAATCATGAAAGAGTACCTTTTCTACAACTGCTACAGGGATTGCAAAGAACATCACATGAACATGAGAAATTACTAAATATTAGTTCCTTTTCCAACAATATTTTAATACCATAGAAAAGTTATATTTCTAATATCCAAGATGTTTCATTAGAATCACTTTCCAAAGCAGATATATAGAGCAGACTTTTGGGCTTTCTTGACATTGAAAAATGGGAATATGTGTTTTCCATTATAAATTTAAAGATTTTAAAGTTATGATGATCATGAAGTTACTCCAATTTATCTACAATGTACATAGTAAGATTTGTTTATATTTTCTTTGAATATAGAAGGGTTCAAGTTAAACTT
Source organism: Serripes groenlandicus (assembly GCA_031761405.1). Classification (NCBI taxonomy): domain Eukaryota; kingdom Metazoa; phylum Mollusca; class Bivalvia; order Cardiida; family Cardiidae; genus Serripes; species Serripes groenlandicus. The sequence continues at coordinate 219,807,064 of JASEVX010000001.1, forward strand.
TTCTTTGAGAACAGATCACAAACTGCTGTAAGAATATCCATGTGTAGACCTGGGGACTGTCACATGAGGTGACACGATGTTGCCGGAGCTCCCGTTCCTTTGTTCAGCCCGTGTCTTTTGAACCACAGACCCTGGCATGGTCGACCATTTTCTCCTGAAAAGAGAAAACAAAGCAAATATTAAATACCAGTTCAGGTGTAAATGTTTTTATCATAATTACCATTTATCTTTGGGGTCTTGAAGTTAACTCTTTCCCATATATACAATAAATTTGAAACAGACCACTTTGAAATTTATATATAGCAAAAGAATATGCTAAATCTCTACACATGAAAGTATAAATACTGAATAAAGTTTAAAACATTGCGACAAAAGTAGAAATTGATTATTATCACAAATTTTCCTTTTACCAAAATGTTTTTAAAAGTTGTCAGAAGAAGAAAATTCCACATGCGCCTGCAAAGGGGAAAAGTGTTGAAGGGTCATAACACCACAAACAAGGGTGTTGCAAATATCACATGAGTCGCCTGTCAATATGTCAGAAAGAGAAAGCGTGTGACGGACGGACGGACGACGGGAACTGATTTAAATGCATCTCCCTGCCAAGGTAGGCAACACAAAAATGTCAAATTTGAATAAAGATTATAAAATGCACATAGACTCATCCTATGAAGTTCCATTGAATTTAGATGCAGTTATAATGGTTGCTGAAAAATAGCTTAATCTGATGACAATGCAGGATGGGTAATTTAAGGTTGGACCAACATTCAGACGCAGCATAAAAAATGTGCAAATTCAAAAGCAGTGAACATACCAGGATCCTATTTTAATTCATAGTTATAGACAGACAGTCCCAATTGCATAATGCAAAAAAACACCTCCAATGAATATTCATAAGTTGTTAGAACAAAAGTGAGAGGATATCAATGTCTTCAGACGTAATGTTTGTAACTACATTTTTATACAAATATGTAGTTATAACTGTTTGGAATGAAACCTTAATAATGTATAACCCTTCCCCACATACAACAAATCTACAGCAGACGTCACAGAGGTCCAGATAAGAAGGGGGTAAACAGCTCTTTTCCACACAATATCTCTCTTATTATCTAACCAAATCCTATGAGTGGGTACTCAGAAGAATCGTCACAATGACACGATAATTCTTTTGAGTACCCACACCATAGGATTATATGGTCTAATAAAGATTTTAGAACATGCAAAACGCCCCTTATCTAGAGCTCTGAGACAACTTTGAAATTATCTGAAATTATCTATATAAAAATAATGTTGATTCAGGTTAGTTAATATCAGCATTTCCTAGGTAAGTTACCATTAATACTGGTCCATTTATCCTGAAACAACCCAGTCACTCCTAATGCTATCCCCACAACCCTGAACGCCTAGGAGGGCAGCTATTGTTACTACCATTATAAAAGTCTTTGGTTTGACCCTGCCAGGGATCGAACCCAACAGGCCAGTGTCTTCCCACACTTCCTTTTATACAAAAGTAAAGGCAAATCTCTAAAAATGAAAGCATGATTGTGGAAAACAGAAACTGTTGAAAAAATTGTGGCAAATTGAGGTGATATTGCTCATGATGAGCAATTTCACCTTTTGGCACAATGTTTTCAAAAGCTGCCTGCCGCAGAAGCTTTAAAATGCGTCAGTTGTTATTTTGTATATGGGTTAAATGCTACTAGACCGTGTATGAAGGAAAAAGGAATATCAAGAGAAGATCAATGTCTCAGGCAGTAAAATTGTTGCCTTTATTCTCTTTTTGCCATCAAAGACATTATTTTTTCTCTTTACTCTTATTCATCGAAATCGTATCTGTTATTTTGTTAAATATAGTGGAAAAATTAGGAAGTGTTACAACCGAAGAATGGTAGTACACTCCAGCTTGTTTTCATTAAACTCTCTCATTGTTTACAGAATGTATCATTACAGTTTATGATTTAAAATGTTGGATGATTCCATTGATATTTAACACTTTCCCACATCAAGTCGACTTAAGGAAACATATTACATAGTGGCAAATGAAGAAATTGCTCAAAACTATTTATTTAGAACTCCTTTTGTCACAATGCTTTCAACTCCATTAAATGATTATACTTTACATTTCTATTTACAGAGAATTTCCAAATTTTTGCTTAGAGTGTACAAAGTAATTTATCTGCAGACTTGTTTTATGTGGGTAAGGGTTTATACAGGGGAAGAGTTATAAGTTTTCTACAGTCTCCAAACTTGGATATTGATTGTAGCTATAATAGCTGGCCTCAGGTCTACTGGATCAATAGAGAGCTGAATGGAACAGTGCTTTCCACTTTTCCTAAATCATGAGAAACTGGTCACTGTGATCCTCTTGGAGAGACATGTATATAATATTTAACCCTTTCCCACATACGACAATTCTGCAGCAGACGACTTTGAACGTATTTTGTCAAAAAATAGAAAATCTCTATAATTGAATGGATAACCTATGACTAAAAGTGGAAAACATTGTGGCAAAAGGAGAAATTGCACGTTTTGTGCAATTTCTTCTTTTGTCACTATGTTTTCAGAAAGCCGTCTGCTGCAGAGGCGTCCGAAAGCATTTATATGAGGGAAAGGGTTAACCCTTTTCCACCATACAACAAACCTGCAGCAGAAGACTTTGAAAACATTGACAATTTGTCTATGAATGAAAATATGATTATTGAAAGGATTTTGAAAACCTACGGGTAATGCGGAATTTCTTCTTTTATCACAATGTTTCCTAAAGAATCTGCTGCAGATGCATCTGCAGCTGGGGAAAGGGATTAACTGCTTGATATCCAACTTAATAAATAATATCATTTCTATTTTATGTTACAAATTGAAACATTAAAGTAGAATCCCATACTTAGACATGAATACATCCCCAAACAAATAATCATGTCAAATAGATCACAGAGACATATATAGTCTATGGACATGCAAAGTTAGCTTATTGCCCTCCGTGAACTTATCTAGAATATTTCAATTTGTCAATGAACTTGACCTTCAAGCAACAAACGAAAATGTGCATAATCAACTAATTGCCCTCTATGTACATAATACAAGGTTTCATGAACTTATATACATTGAATACCTTTAAAGATTTCACGGTATACTCACATTAGTCCAATTTTTAATACTTTTGACCTTGAAGAGTTATCAAATAATCCAGATCAATTTATCAATGAACTTGACCTTCAAGCAACAAACAAAAATATGCATAATCAACTAATTGCCCTCTATGTACATAATAAAAAAGTTTCATGAACTTCACTGCCGCAGCAATAAATACCTTTCAAGTTTTTAAGGTATTCACATTAGCCCAATTTTTAATACTTTTGACCTAATGGAGGGTGAACTTTTTACAACAAAGGCATCAAAGTACCTTTGTTGTATCAGGAAATGGTTTATTCTGTGAGAATCTGTATGTAACATGCACATTACTTTATTGATATAATAAATATTACAGTTGTATACTCTTTAAACAAGCCCGGTCAAGAGGGCCTTAAATCAATCACCTGAATGATGGTTCATAGCAGCAAATCGAGGGCTTCATGCAAAACGGTTGTAACTACATCTTGTTCAAGATGTAGTTACAACCGTTTTGCATGAAAACATCAACATGTGTTGATCAAGAGTAGGGAAGCAAAGGCAAGGAGTTGAAACTGTATTAAACAAAACAGCATAATTTTGTCAGTTAAGGACATTTGCAAAAAGGCTTTCACAACAAGCTGCGGATCGCCAAAAGTAACAAGTAATATAAGACAAACGTAACACAGATCAAATCGCCAGTCACTGGCAGCCATGTTTTTTTTAGCCAAATCTATCATTCAAGATTCGTCATTTAACCCCCTTTCTGATGATGCCTGGTGGCCATGTTTTCCAACCAATCAATATGACATGTTTTCTTAGTCTTGAAGAGGGTCAAGTCAGCAAAGGAACATAATCTTGCAAAGGAATATAAAAATTTTGAAATCAGAAATGCAGTTTCAGGAGAAGAATTTTAAAGTTTTTTCATTTAACCCCTTTTTCGAACCAATAAATATGGCTTGAATATTCTTGTTGAGGGTGAGTTAAGGAATATTTCTAACAAATTATCTTGACAAAAGAAGAAAGAATGTTAATGTTCTGAATGTAAACACCTTTTCTGATACCATTTGGTGACTAAGATTTTTAACCAATCAACTTATATAGAGGGTCACCTAAGGAACATTTCACCCACATAATCTTGAAATCAGACGCTCAGTCGGTAACAACACGGGCTGTCAATCCAGGGGTCGTGAGTTCGAATCCCGGCTCGGCCAACTTTCTTTCCGACGATTGACAAAAGTCAATGCGACATGCGTCATTCGTCTTCCACCAATGTGAAAAGCAGCCAGTTGCTTGGGAAGATTGTTGTGTGGAGTACTGGTGTGAGAAAACCAGGAAATGCATGAGGAGGTGAACTGGCCGCCGTGATATAAGAGTTTGTTAAAAACGGCGTTAAACCCCAATCAAACAATCAATCAATTGAAATCAGACAAAAACTGAGAGAAAAGAAGAACTTTTAAACTTACTGCTTTTCCGAGGCTACCATGTTTTAATCTTATCAATATGGCTAGAATAATTTTTGTAGAGGACCTACTAAGGAACTTTTCAGTCACTCTATTTTTTGAAATCCGAAAAGCAGATTCAGGGAAGAAGAACTATTATGTTTTGGCATTTGTCCCTCTTTCTGATGCTGCAGCAAACATTTGAGTTCTACCCAACATTAAAATCTTTGGACATGTTAAAGGGGCCCTTCAAAGCAACATTCCTGGGAAGATTAAATTGGCCCAGTAACAGTGATAAATAGAAAATAATGACATTTGAACTTCGAGTCATACAAATTTAGCACTCTGAGAGAGTAATCCAAATAGATAACATTGAGCAAATGGCTCAATGGATCTTTAAACAAGGGAACCATGATGGTAACTATATTGCTCATTTGATTTACTCAAATACATACATACAAGACGGCCATGATGGCCCTAGAATGCTCACCTGATTCTTTATTTTTCACTTAAGCCATATAAGCTCCGCCCTCTGGCGGCCATAGTTTTCGACCAATCAACATGGCTTGAAGGCATCTGATAGAGGGTCACCCTAGGAATATTTCTACAAATTATTTGAAAATCGGCCGAACACATTTGGAGAAGATTTTTATGTTTTCACTAAAGCCATGTAAGGCAAAAGCCCCACACAGTGGCAGCCATGTTTTTCAACCAATCAACATGGCTTTAAGGAATCTGATAGAGGGTCACCTAGGGAACATTTCTACAAAATTATTTGAAAATCGGCCTGACACTTTCAGGGGAGAAGATATTTTAAGTTTTCAGTATAGCCATATAAGGCAAAATAGCCCCCCCCCCCCTGGGGGCCATGTTTTTCGACCAATAAACATGGCTCGAAGGAATCTGATCTGATAGTGGGTCACTTAAGGAACATCAAAATAAATTGAAAATCGGTCTGACACTTTCGGAATAGAAGATTTTTAAAGTTTTCACTATAGCCATTTAAGGCAAAATAGCTGGTGAGGTCATTCAGAGGATGCTTTCTGTGAAGTTTCATCACAATAACTCACCTTGAGCACCTTGTGCTCAGGTGAGCTAATAAGGAAAATGAGCAATGTCCACCGGTGGCCATGTTTATGAACATATCAAAATAATTTGAACAATCTTAGTAGAGGGTCACCAGAGGAACATTTGTGCCAAGTTATTTTCAAATCAGGCTTATACTGTTGGACAAGAAGATTTTGAAAGTTTTTACTATCAATAAATGGTGGCCATGTTTTTTAATGGATCAGAATAATTTGAACAATCTGGGTAGAGGGTCACCAAAGGATCATACTTATGCCAAATTATTTTCAAATTGGGCCAGTGCTTTTGGCCAATTGATTGATTGATTGATTGTATCCCCACTACCAAGGTGGACCCGCTTTTGGACAAGAAGATTTAACTATACACATATATATATATATGAGAAAAACAACTTAGCCCCCTTAAGCGGCCATGTCTTATAACAAATAGTACAATCTTGATAGAGGGTCACCTAAGGAACATTTGTGCAAAATGATCTACAAATTAGGCCAGTACTTTTAGACAAAAAGATTTATAAAGGTTTGGCATTTTCCCCTCTTTTCAGAGCAAACAAAAATCTTCATGGAATTAAAATTCTTTAAACAAAATTGAAAGATTACCACATTAGAAACATTCCTGTGAAATTATTTTGAATTTGAATCATTGATTTAGGATGTGAAGTTTGTACGTAATTGTGAACAGACAGACGACAAGGCCGGACAGTGAAAGATCATCAAAGGACACCAAGCATTTAGGTGAGCTAAAAAAACATTTCTTTTTCTTTGGAATTACAAATATGTACTTGAATTCATCTAATTCATGTAGACACATTGACAGGCTCTGTGAGTATGATCCTTTCTCCAACACAAACAATCTCTGAATAATTAATTTTCTGTCTTTAAGAAAATATTCGAGGTAAACAGTCATGTGCCCAAGTGATTATTATGACCTGCATGGGAGTAGAGCATAAATAACTCAAAATAATTGATTTTCTTTCTTATGCCCTGGGTTTATTGGTTCAAGTCCAAAAAAAGAATTATCACCGCTCAGATAGAATGACCATTTACTTGATATCAAAACTGGCCTGCTTTCAAAAACATGTGACGAAAAAAAAAGAAAAGATTCCTGACATTAAATTATAACTATTATTTACACACAAAATTCGTCCATTCAATCGATTAAACTAAGCAAGCGCAATGAAGAATTTCTCCATATAAACGTTTCTGTTCTATTCTATAGCTAAAATGGGTTAGGTTCTGTATCAGGGAAAGACTTATTTACCCTTTTCCATTTATAACAAATCTACAACAGGACAACTATGAAAACTGTACGCGTAATCTACTGCAAAAATATACAAAATATGCATGACTCGAGACAACAGAACAACTATGAAAACTGTACGCGTAATCTACTGCAAAAATATGCAAAATATGTATGACTCAGGATAACATGACAACTATGAAACAAGAGGGCCAAGATGGCCCTAAAATCGATCACCTGAATGATAGTTAATTAGAAGCAAATATTTAACTGCAAATATCTGTGAAAATTTGATCAGGAGTTCAAATGAAACTGCAAGGAGTGGAAATAGTCCATTTTTATCTTGAAATCTAACAAGAGCTTTCTCAATTTCTGATGCTGCAGCAACAAAGGTTCTACACAGAATGCAAGTATTTGAACAATTTTGAAAGAGGACCATCAAAGGAACATTCCTGTGAAGTAACATTGAAATTGGTCAAGTGGAATGGTAGGAGTTGTCATTTGTAGCTAAAAGTTCAATTTACCCCTTTTGTGATGACGCGAGGTTGCTATGATTTTGTAACTAATCAAAACAGCTTGAACAAATTAAATGTAGAGGATCACTGAAGTAGGATTTATATTCAATTTCCTTAATATCAGACAAGAACTTTTAAAGCTTGGACATTTTGCCCCCTTTCTGATGCTGCAGCAACCCTGGCGGCCATGTTTTTCAACCGATCGGAAATATTTGAACAATCTTGGTAAAGGGTGCCCCAAGAAACATTTGTGCAAAATAATTTTCAAATTGGGCCAGTACTTTTGGACAAGAAGATTTTTAAAATTTTAACAAAAAAAAACCAAGCTCCTCCTCCTGGCGGCCATGTTTTTCAACCGATCGGAAATATTTGAACAATCTTGGTAAAGGGTGCCCCAAGGAACATTTGTGCAAAATAATTTTCAAATCGGGCCAGTACTTTTGGTCAAGAAGATTTTTAAAATTTTAACAATGCACATATAAGGAAAACAAGCTTCGCCCCCTGGCGGCCATGTTTTTCAACCGATCGGAAATATTTGAACAATCTTGGTAAAGGGTGCCCCAATGAACATTTGTGGAAAATAATTTTCAAATCGGGCAAGTACTTTTGGACAAGAAGATTTTTTAAGTTTTAACAATGCACGTAGAAGGAAAACAAGCTTCGCCCCCTGGCGGCCATGTTTTTCAACGGATCGGAAATATTTGAACAATCTTGGTAAAGGGTGCCCCAAGGAACATTTGTGCAAAATAATTTTCAAATCGGGCCAGTACTTTTGGTCAAGAAGATTTTTAAAATTTTAACAATGCACATATAAGGAAAACAGGCTCCGCCCCCTGGCGGCCATGTTTTTCAACCGATCGGAAATATTTGAACAATCTAGGTAAAGGGTGCCCCAATGAACATTTGTGGAAAATAATTTTCAAATCGGGCCAGTACTTTTGGACAAGAAGTTTTTTTAAGTTTTAACAATGCACGTATAAGGAAAACAAGCTCCGCGCCCTGGCGGCCATGTTTTTCAACGGATCGGGAATATTTGAACAATCTTGGTAAAGGGTGCCCCAAGGAACATTTGTGCAAAATAATTTTCAAATTGGGCCAGTACTTTTTGACAAGAAGATTTTTAAAATTTTAACAATGCACATATAAGGAAAACAGGCTCCACCCCCTGGCGGCCATGTTTTTCAATCGATCGGAAATATTTGAACAATCTTGGTAAAGGGTGCCCCAATCAACATTTGTGGAAAATAATTTTCAAATCGGGCCAGTACTTTTGGACAAGAAGATTTTTTAAGTTTTAACAATGCACATATAAGGAAAACAAGTTCCACGCCCTGGCGGCCATGTTTTTCAACGGATCGGAAATATTTGAACAATCTTCGTAAAGGGTGCCCCAAGGAACATTTGTGCAAAACAATTTTCAAATCGGGCCAGTACTTTTTGACAAGAAGATTTTTAAAATTTTAACAATGCACATATAAGGAAAACAGGCTCCGCCCCCTGGCGGCCATGTTTTTCAACCGATCGGAAATTTTTGAACAATCTTGGTAAAGGGTGCCCCAATGTACATTTGTGCAAAATAATTGTCAAATCGGGCCAGTACTTCTGGACAAGAAGATTTTTAAAGTTTTAACAATGCACATATAAGGAAAATAAGCTCCGCCCCCTGGCGGCCATGTTTTTCAACGGATCTGAAATATTTGAACAATCTTGGTAGAGGGTACCCCAAGGAACATTTGTGCAAAATAATTTTTAAATCGGGCCAGTACTTTTGGACAAGAAGATTTTTTAAGATTTGGCAATTTTCCCCTTTTCTGTTGCCGCGGCAACCAAAGTTCTCGATGGAATTTAAATCTTTGAACAATTTTTAAAGAGGTTCACCAAAGGAACATTCCTGTGAAGTTTGGTTGAAATTGGTCAAGTGGTTAAGGAGGAGATGATCTAAATGTTAACGACGGACGACGACGGACGACGTAAGACGGACAAAAAGTGATCAGAATAGCTCACCTTGAGCCTTTGGCTCTAGGTGATCTAAAAACTGTACACATATTAATCTACTGCAAAAATATGCAAAAAATGTTTGATTCTGGAATAGAGGGAAAAATATTTTGGCACAAGGATAAATTACTCATTATGAGCATTTACTTGTTTTGCCACAAAGTTTTAGAAAGTCATCTGTGGCACTGATGTGTCATAATGCATCCACATGTTGGAAAGGGTTATATATAATTGTATAATTGCCGATTCATTCCCATGCCATATTACATCTATCAGTGAGGTATATTAATAACATGTATATACATACATAGGTACCATATGGTATGATAATCTAATATTCCTGCTTAGTTCTGACAATTATTGTAATGACTTCTACCAAATCACCATTGATCTCCGACTGTTACAGCACACAAGTTAATACTCAATCATATTAACCATCCTGACCTCTATACAAAGATAACATAATTTCATACAATGTCTTTTGAAAATGTGATGGAAAAGGATTGATTGACTGATTGGTTGGGGTTTAACGCCATTTTTACAGTTTTTCATTCATATCTCAGCGACATGTTCCCCTACTCATGTTCGTCCAGGCTATCTCACACCAGTACTCCACACAACAGTCTTTCCAAGCAACTGGCTGCTCTTCCACATAGACTAGAAGTCATTTGTAGAAGCTGGGGTTCAAACTCATAACACCTGGATTGAGAACCCACATTGCTACCAACTGAGCTAACGGCGCTCAGCTGGTGGCAAAGGAAGAACTTGCTCATCATTTCAACTCTATTTGATAATTATTAGTTGCCGGGCAGGAGACCGCCTCGAACATATTACGGTTGCGATTGTTTACAAAGACTTAGTTGTGATACATTTGAAAAGAAATTCATGTTTCCAATGTTTTAAGTTTGTATTTTATCAACCAAGTATTGACGTTTGTTTAATGGTGTTTAATTACGATTTATTTACTCGTCCCCGATTAGACTTGCAACATATGCTCATGTTCAAGTATCATAACAATATCACAATAAAATAACGTTGATTTGTCTTTTTAATAGTAATTCTTCATAACTAAACATTCTTTTAAGGTTCAAAGAAATGTCTTGATTGGTGTAGATTTAATAAAATATTTCTGAATTTATGTCTGTTATAGTAAAATGTACATGTATAGACTGTTTCTACTCTATGTTATGCTACGAAGGAAAGAAACTTCCAAAGAATTGTAAACGCCCTAAAATAGGTGATTTTTGATGTTTATTTGGGTCGAAACAAATGAAGAAAAGATCAAACTGAGATAAAACTGATTTTTATAGAAAACAAGAGTGCCAAGATGGCCCTAAATCGATCACCTGAATGATAGTTAATTAGAAGCAAATATTTAACTGCAAATATCTGTGAAAATTTGATCAGGAGTTCAAATGAAACTGCAAGGAGTGGACACTCAGTTAAAGAAATAGTTTATCAGTAAAAGCCATTTTTATCTTGAAATCTAATAAGAGCTTTCTCAATTTCTGATGCTGCAGCAACAAAGGTTCTACACAGAATGCAAGACAATTTTGAAAGAGGACCATCAAAGGAACATTCCTGTGAAGTAACGTTGAAATTGGTCAAGTGGAATGGTTGTCATTTGTAGCTAAAAGTTCAATTCACCATTTTTGTGATGACGCGCGGTTGCTATGATTTTGTAACTAATCAAAACAGCTTTAACAAATTAAATGTAGAGGATCACTGAAGTAGGATTTATATTCAATTTCCTTAATATCAGACAAGAACATAAAAAAATGGAATTTCCAAATTTTGTCATTTTGCCCCTTTTCTGATGCCTCCTGACTGCCATGTTTTTCAACCAAACAGCATGCCTTGAATGATCTTTGTAGAGGCTCACTTAAGGAACATTTCTACCAAACTATAATGGAATCAGACATGCAGATTCAAAGAAGAAGAGTTTTAAAGCTTGGACATTTTGCCCCCTTTTTGATGCTGCAGCAACCCTGGCGGCCATGTTTTTCAACAGATCAGACATATTTGAACAATCTTGGTAGAGGGTGCCCCAAAGAACATTTGTGAAAAATTATTTTCAAATCGGGCTAATTCTTTTGGACGAGAAGATTTTTTAAGTTTTAACAATACACATATAAGGAAAACAAGCTTAGCCCCCTGGCAGCCATGTTTTTTCAACGGATCGGAAATATTTCAACAATCTTGGTAAAGGGTGCCCCAATGAACATTTGTGCAAAATAATTTTCAAATCGGGCCAGTACTTTTGGACAAGAAGATTTTTAAAGTTTTAACAATGCACATACATGTATAAGGAAAACAGGCTCCACCCCCTGGCGGCCATGTTTTTCAACGGATCGGAAATATTTGAACAATCTTGATAAAGGGTTCCCAAAGGAACATTTGTGCAAAATAATTTTCAAATTGGGCTTATACTTTTGGACAAGAAGATTTTCAAAGTTTTAACAATGCACATATAAGGAAAACAAGCTTAGCCCCCTGGCAGCCATGTTTTTTCAACGGATCGGAAATATTTGAACAATCTTGGTAAAGGGTGCCCCAATGAACATGTGCGCAAAATAATTTTCAAATCGGGCCAGTACTTTTGGACAAGAAGATTTTTAAAGTTTTAACAATGCACATAAATTATAAGGAAAACAGGCTCCAACCCCTGGCGGCCATGTTTTTCAACGGATCGGAAATATTTGCACAATCTTGGTAAAGGGTGCCCAAAGGAACATTTCTGGAAAATAATTTTCAAATTGGGCTTATACTTTTGGACAAGAAGATTTTCAAAGTTTTAACAACGCACATATAAGGAGAACAAGCTCCGCCCCCTGGTGGCCATGTTTTTCAACGGATCGGAAATATTTGAACAATCTTGGAGTGCCCCAAGGAATATTTGTGGAAAATAATTGTCAAATCAGGCCAGTACTTTTGGACAAGAAGATTTTTAAAGTTTTTAACAATGCATTATACATATAAGGAAAACAAGATCCGCCCCCTGGCGGCCATGTTTTCAACGGATCGGAAATATTTGAACAATCTTTGTAAAGGGTGCCCCAAGGAACATTTGTGCAAAATAATTTTCAAATCAGGCCAGTACTTTTGGACAAGAAGATTTTTAAAATTTTAACAAAACAAGAGGGCCATGATGGCCCTATATCGCTCACCTGATTTAATAGAACTTCAATAGTTTTCAAAGTTTTTACTCTTTTTAGGCCAATACTTTTGGACAAGAAGATTTTTAAAGTTTTAACAATGCACATATAAGGAAAACAAGCTCCGCCCCCCTGGCTGCCATGTTTTTCAACGGATCAAAAATATTTAAACAATCTTGGTAAAAGGTGCCCCAAGGAACATTTGTGCAAAATAATTTTTAAATCGGGCCAGTACTTTTGGACAAGAAGATTTTTAAAGTTTTAACAATGCACACATAAGGAAAACAAGCTCCGCCCCCTGGCCACCATGTTTTTCAACGGAATGGAAATATTTGTACAATCTTGGTAAAGGGTGCCCCAAGGAACATTTGTGCAAAATAATTTTTAAATCGGGACAGTTCTTTTTGACAAGAAGATTGTTAAAGTTTTAACAATGCACATATAAGGAAAACTAGCTCCGCCCCCTGGCGGCCATGCTTTTCAACGGATCGGAAATATTTGAACAATCTTGGTAAAGGGTGCCCTAAGGAACATTTGTGCAAAATAATTTTCAAATTGGGCCGGTACTTTTGGACAAGAAGATTTTTAAAGTTTTAACAATGCACATATAAGGAAAACAAGCTCCGCCCCCCCTGGCGGCCATGTTTTTCAACGGATCAAAAATATTTGAACAATCGTGGTAAAGGGTGCACCAAGGAACATTTGTGCAAAATTATTTTCAAATCGGCCCAGTACTTTTGGACAAGAAGATTTTACATAGTTTTCACAATGCACATATAAGGAAAACAGGCTCCGCCCCCTGGTGGCCATGTTTTTCAACGGATTTGAAATATTTGAACAATCTTGGTAAAGAGTGTCCCAAGGAACATTTGTGCAAAAGAATTTTCAAATCGGTCCAGTACTTTTGGACAAGAAGATTTTTAAAGTTTTAACAATGCACATGTAAGGAAAATAAGCTCCGCCCCCTGGCGGCCATGTTTTTCAACGGATTGGAAATATTTGAACAATCTTGGTAGAGGGTACCTCAAGGAACATTTGTGCAAAAAAATGTTCAAATCGGGCCAGTACTTTTGGACAAGAAGACTTTTTAAGATTTGGCAGTTTTTCCCTTTTCTGATGCCGCAGCAACCAAAGTTCTACTTGGAATTAATTTCTTTGAACAACTTTGAAAGAGGACTACCTAAGGACCATTCCTGTGAAGTTATTTTGAAATCTGTTCATTGGTTTAGTAGGAGAAGTCATTTGTAGGAAATTGTTAACAGACGCAGACGCCGGACGGTGAGTGATCACAAAAGCTCACCTTGCACTTCGTGCTTAGGTGAGCTAAAAAAAACAGGCTCTGCCCCCTGGCGGCCATGTTTTTCAACGGATCGGAAATATTTGAACAATCTTGGTAAAGGGTACCCCAAGGAACATTTGTGCAAAATAATTTTCAAATCGGGCCAGTACTTTTGGACAAGAAGATTTTTAAACTTTTAACAATGCATATATAAGGAAAACAGGCTCCGCCCCCTGGCGGCAATGTTTTTCAACCGATCGGAAATATTTGAACAATCTTGGTAAAGGGTGCCCCAATGAACATTTGTGCAAAATAATTTGTAATTGGGCCAGTACTTTTGGACAAGAAGATTTTTTAAATTTTAACAATGCACATATAAGGAAAACAGGCTCCGCCCCCTGGAGGCCATATTTTTCAACCCATCGGAAATATTTGAACAATCTTGGTAAAGGGTGCCCCAATGAACATTTGTGGAAAATAATTTTCAAATCGGGCCAGTACTTTTGGACAAGAAGATTTTTTAAGTTTTAACAATGCACATATAAGGAAAACAAGCTCCGCCCCCTGGCGGCCATGTTTTTCAACGGATCGGAAATATTTGAACAATCTTGGTAAAGGGTGCCCCAAGGAACATTGTGCAAAATAATTTTCAAATCGGGCTAATACTTTTTGACAAGAAGATTTTTAAAATTTGAACAATGCACATATAAGGCAAAATAAGCTCCGCCCCTGGCGGCCATGTTTTTCAACGGATCGGAAATATTTGAACAATCTTGGTAGAGGGTACCCCAAGGAACCTTTGTGCAAAATAATTTTCAAATCGGGCCAGTACTTTTGGACAAGAAGATTTTTAAAATTTTAACAATGCACATATAAGGAAAACAGGCTCCGCCCCCTGGCGGCAATGTTTTTCAACTGATCGGAAATATTTGAACAATCTTGGTAAAGGGTGCCCCAATGAACATTTGTGGAAAATAATTTTCAAATCGGGCAAGTACTTTTGGACAAGAAGATTTTTTAAGTTTTAACAATGCACATATAAAGAAAACTAGCTCCGCCCCCTGGCGGCCATGTTTTTCAACGGATCAGAAATATTTGAACAATCTTGGTAAAGGGTGCCCCAACGAACATTTGTGCAAAATAATTTTCAAATCGGGCCAGTACTTTTGGACAAGAAGATTTTTTAAGTTTTAACAATGCACATATAAGGAAAACAAGCTCCGCCCCCTGGCGGCCATGTTTTTCAACGGATCGAAAATATTTGAACAATCTTGGTAAAGGGTGCCCCAAGGAACATTTGTGCAAAATAATCTTCAAATCGGGCCAGTACTTTTTGACAAGAAGATTTTTAAAATTTGAACAATGCACATATAAGGCAAAATAAGCTCCGCCCCCTGGCGGCCATGTTTTTCAACGGATCGGAAATATTTGAACAATCTTGGTAGAGGGTACCCCAAGGAACCTTTGTGCAAAATAATTTTCAAATCGGGCCAGTACTTTTGGACAAGAAGATTTTTAAAATTTTAACAATGCACATATAAGGAAAACAGGCTCCGCCCCCTGGCGGCAATGTTTTTCAACCGATCGGAAATATTTCAACAATCTTGGTAAAGGGTGCCCCAATGAACATTTGTGGAAAATAATTTTCAAATCGGGCCAGTACTTTTGGACAAGAAGATTTTTTAAGTTTTAACAATGCACATATAAGGAAAACAAGCTCCGCCCCCTGGCGGCCATGTTTTTCAACGGATCGGAAATATTTGAACAATCTTGGTAAAGGGTGCCCCAAGGAACATTTGTGCAAAATAATTTTCAAATCGGGCCAGTACTTTTGGACAAGAAGATTTTTTAAGTTTTAACAATGCACATATAACGAAAACAAGCTCCGCCCCCTGGCGGCTATGTTTTTCAACGGATCGGAAATATTTGAACAATCTTGGTAAAGGGTGCCCCAAGGAACATTTGTGCAAAATAATTTTCAAATTGGGCCAGTACTTTTGGACAAGAAGATTTTTTAAGATTTGGCAATTTTCCCCTTTTCTGTTGCCGCAGCAACCAAAGTTCTCGATGGAATTTAAATCTTTGAATAATTTTGAAAGAGGTCCACCAAAGTAACATTCCTGTGAAGTTTGGTTGAAATTGGTCAAGTGGTTAAGGAGGAGATGATCTAAATCTCTAAATGTTAACGACGGACGCCGGACGGACAAAAAGTGATCAGAATAGCTCACCTTGAGCCTTTGGCTCTAGGTGATCTAAAAAGAGAGTGTAAAGAATGAGAACTCTGCGAAGGAGAATGGTTAACGAATCGAGTCTTTCGTATTCAATTAATTTCATATTTGAAACTTTTAAATGTGTCATTAGATTTCCTACAGGCATTTTGCTTGCGCGCTGCATATATTGTTATGCATCATTGACACATTAGGGCGCTCATCATAATATAATATTAAAACATTAGTAGTCTGCTATTTTCATTATAAACAAGAGGGCCGTGATGGCCCTGGATCGCTCACCTTAATTATACAATGTACTGCAATGCAAAACACATCAAGACAATTATTCTGAACGCAACCTCCACAAGATTGTTAAAAAGATTTTCCTTCATTTGGCGTAGTGATCTATATTTTTTACCTGATATGACCCATATTCCAACATGGACTAGATATCATCAAGACAACATTCTGACAAAGTTTCAACTTGCTCAAAGTAAAAATGCGGCCTCCGGAGTTTGAACAATATTTTCCTTTATTTACCTTGTTTCTGACCCAAAATGACCCATATTCGAACTTGACCTAGATATAATTCAGAAAAACATTCTGATAAAATTTCAAGTTGCTGAAGCAAATAATGTCGCATTCAAAGTGTTAACAAGATTATCCTTCAATTTGGCCTAGTGACCTAGTTTTTGACCTTACATGACCCATATTCGAACTTGGTATAGATATCATTTAGACAAACATTTTCATCAAATGTCAAGCTGCTGTAGCAAAAAAAGCCTCTTCTACAGAGTAAACAAGATGTTCCTTCAATTTGGCCTGGTGACCTAGTTTTTGACGCAATATGACCCATATTCGAACTTGACCTTGAAATTTTTAAGACAAACATTCTGACAAAATTTCAAACTGCTGATGCAAAATTTGCAGCCTCTGGAGTGTTGACAAGATTTTCCTTCAATTTGACCTAGTGACCTACTTTTTGACCCGACATGACTCATGTTCGAACTTGACTTACATATCATCAAGACACAAACATTCTGATCAAGTTTCAACATGCTCAGGTTGAAAATGTAGACTCCAGAGTGTTAACAAGATTTCCCTTCAATTTGACCTAGTGACCTAGTTTTTGACCTCATATGGCCCAGTTTCGAACTTGTCCAAGATTTGATGGAGATGAATGTTCTGATAAAAATTTCGTGAAAATTGGATGCAAAAAATGTAGCCTGTAGAGTGTAAACAAGCCCAAATGTTGACGCTGGACAAAATGTAATCACAATAGCTCACCTTGAACTTCGTGCATAGGTGAGCTAAAAAGGAAGGAAAGAAATATAATAAATTAATATGTTGTAGGGTTCAGTTTATGTTCAAAATCAAGTTTGAAATTATACAACAATTTCAATGAAATTTAACTGTTTAGCTGATATTATATTTCGAGGATGGTCTACTTTGTAAACATATTGGACTACATAATTAGGATGCCAAATTAATATGATTTTGAGAAAAAGAGAAAACTCATGTCTTCAGCAAATTAACCCTTTTCTCATTGTTTTAAAAGTAGATTGCTGCAAAGGTGTCCAATGTTTACTTTAATAGGGGAAATGTAAAATGACTTGTTATTGCATGCAAATCCAAATTGTCTGTTTTGTGGTTTTATTGAAAAATAATAACATTCAAACATTCTGACAAAAACATCTTGAAAAGTGTATGTTGAATTCACAAATCATAAAATTAGTCCTTAATGAAAGCAACATACCTGTATACATATTTTAAAGCCTTATGATTGGCAAGATTACTCATTTCCATTACTGAGCAAAAATTGGTTGGCTGAAGTCACTTTGTATCATGTCAACCTACCTTAGAAATGCAAGTTATGATAAATTTTCACTTAACCTCACCCCTGATGCTCCAATAAATTGTGACCCGCAGTTGATAACTGTTTTTTCAACTTCTATAATGTAAGTGTTATGCATAACTGCAGTATGGATTTCAGGCAACATTGATGTGTTGCATGAACTTTCTCTTGTATTGATATTTTGACAAATTTTCAGTCATATCACAGCAACCAGTTCCCCTACTCATGTTCGTTCAGGCTATCTCACACCAGCCTTTCCAAGCAACTGGCTGCTTTTCCACATCGACTAGAAGCCCATTGGTGGAAGCTGGGGTTCAAACTCACAACACCTGGATTGAGAGCCCATATTGCTATCAACTGAGCTACCGGCGCTCAGCTGGTGGCAAAAGAAAAACTTGCTCCTCATTTCAACTCTATTTGATAATTATATTAATATTTTTCACAGTTCTGCCCTGATGACTTCAAAGATGTCTGCTGAGGAATTGTTATCGAGGTACAAAGTCCCCAGAGCCGTCAGAAAGCGTCAGTATGTTGAAAAGGGTTAAACAATTTTTTATATTAAGTCGTTCTCTGATAAAGTTGCTAGTTCAAAATGTTTGCTGTCACAAGAAATGTTTTTTATAAACATTGGTTTAAAATTTGCATTAGCCTCAAGTGTATTCCTGGAAAGGACAAAATTCAAAGATCAGAGATAATATTTTAAGCAACGCCCTGGTCATGCATCACAAACAAACAAACACGTATTTGTTAAAAACTACCCGGTTCTCATGCATCACATATGGCTTTTGTTTGTGATGCAGAAACTGTGTTCAGCAATCGAGTGTACTGGACAGAAGATATATTTTTTTCTTTATTATTGGCTTAAAAACTGCATCTAATTTGCATATATCGGATTTAAGAAATTATCACAAGGGACACACATGCCTAATATGAATGCCCTTTCTCTGAGGGGTCAAAAGTTATGGCCAAGTGCTGTTTAAAAAACGTATGTCAAAGCTAGGTAACAACATGCAAAATTGTTTGTATAACAGGAACAGACTTAATTGCCATAATCTTGAAACAGGATGTCGGGTTAACAATTCATGATATCTTTTATTGGGGTTTTACACCATTTTCAAAGTTATTTCAGTTATATCACGGCAACAGTTCACTTATTTGTGAACCCTGGGTAAACAAACCAGTACTTGGCTAGGAAATCTGAATCAAAGCAACAAGTTTCTAAAACCAAGAGGGCCACCATGGCCCTGGATCGCTCACCTGAGCAATGCAATGTGATTTGTCATTCCAACAACAATATTAATGTTTTTCTTTTACTAATCAACATGGCTTGAAGTAATCTCATAGAGGGTCACTCAAGGAACATTTCAACAAAATCAATTGTAAATAGGCCCAATACTTTTGGAATAGAAGATTTTTAAAGTTTTCCCTATTTAAGTCAAAACAGTGCTGACTCTCAGGTGACTACGTTTTTTGACCAATCAATATGGCTTGAAGTTGAAGAAATCAGTTAGAAGGTCAATCAACAAAATTAATTGGAAAATGGCCAGAGAAGAAGATGTTTAAAGTTTTCACTTAAGCCATTTAAGGCAAAACCACTCAGCCCCCTGGCTGCCATGTTTTTCGACGAATCAAAATGGCTTAAAGGAATCTGAAACAGGGTCACCAGAGGAAAAATTCCTATAAAATAGTTCAAAAAATCAGCAAGATACTTTGTGGGAAGATTTTAAAGTTTTCACTTATATAGCCATTTACGGCAAAAAAGAGGGCCATGAGGCACTGGATCGCTCACCTGAGAATGGGCTAATTAAGACTTAACTTTCAGCGCCAATAACAATATCATCAAGACAAACTTTCTGACAAAATGTCAAATGCTCAAGTCAAAAATGTGATATCTATAGTGTTAACTAGATTATTCTACAATTTCGCCTAATGACCTAGTTTTTGACATGACCTGACCCATATTTGAAGTTAGCCAAGATATCATCAAGATAAATATAACAAGGGCACCGCAAAGCGGATGCATCCCCTCGGTATTTAATCATCACTTCAAGATCAAGATCAGGCTTCTAGACCTTGCCATATACTAACTGAATACCAAGTTTGGTTAAGATCAGTCAAAGGATGTTCAGTGTAGAGTGGTCACAAGGTTGTTACAGACGGAAAGTCCAATTTTGACATTGACCTTGAACCACTGACCTTTAAAATAAATAGGCTTCTAGACCTTGCCATATACTAACTGTAAATCAAGTTTGGTTAAGATTGGTCAAAGGATGTTCAATGTAGAGTGGTCACAAGGTTGTTATATTGGAAAATAGTGAAAGTCCAATTTTGACCTTGACCTTGACCGTATGACCTTGAAAATAAATAGGCTTCTAGACCTTGCCATATACTAACTGTATACCAAGTTTGGTTAAGATCAGTCAAAGGATGTTCAGTGTAGAGTGTCACAAGGTTGTTATATTGGAAAGGTCAAAGTCCAATTTTGACCTTGACCTTGAAAATAAATAGGCTTCTAGACCTTGCCATATACTAACTGTATACCAAGTTTAGTTAAGATCAGTCAAAGGATGTTCAGTGTAGAGTGGTCACAAGGTTGTTACGGACGGACGCACAAACGAACAAACGGACAGCCCCGTTACTATATCCCCTGTCAAACTCTGTTTGACGAGGAGATAATAAAAATGCGGCTTCCAGAGTGTTAACAATATTTTCCTTACATTTGGCTTAGTGACCTTATTTTTGACCCGACGTGACCTATATTCTAACTTTGCTTAAATATCACTAAGAGAAACATTCTGACAAAGTTTCAACATGCTCAAGCCAAAAATGTGGCTTCCAGAGAGTTAGATTTTCCTTAAATTTGGCCTATTGACCTAACTTTTGACCAGATTCGGCCTAGATATCATCAAGACAAACTTTCTGACAAACTTTCAACATGCTCAATTTAAAAATGCGGCTTCCAGAGTGTTAACAAGATTTTCCTTTCATTTGGTCTAGTGACCTAGTTTTTGATCTGACATGACCTATATTCGAACTTGGCCTAGATACCACTAAGACAAACATTCTGACTAAGTTTCAACATGCTCAATGTGGCTTCCAGAGTGTCAAGAAGATTTTCCTAAAATTTGGCCTAGTGACCTAGTTTTTGACTGGACACAACTCATATTTGAACTTGGCCTAGATATCATCAAGACAAACTTTCTGACAAAGTTTCAACATGCTCAAGTTTAAAATGTGGCTTCAAGAGTGTTAACAAGATTTTCATTTAATTTGATCTATTGACCAAGTTTGTGACCCTACATAACCCAGTTTCAAACTTGGCCTAGATTTTATGGAGATATATGTTCTGATAAACTGTCATGAAGATTGTATGCAAAATGTTGCCTATAGTGTTAACAAGCAAATGTTGACGACGAACGCAAGACGACCGATGCCGGATAAAAGGCGATCACAAAAACCTTGAGCATTTCGTGCTCTGGTGAGCTAAAAAGTCCTACCCCCTAGCAGCTACGTTTCTTGACCAATCAAGATGGCTTGATCCAATCTGATAGAGGGTCACCGAAGGAATATTTTTACGATAATATTTGGAAATCGACCACATACTATGGAGATGATGATTATTAAAGTTTTCACAGTGAGTATAGGCTTATAAGCTTGCCCACTGGCGGCCATACTTTTTCAACCAATCAACACAGCTTGAAGGAATATGATAGAGGGTCACCCAAAATTCACAAAATTATTTGAAAATTTGCAAAGCAGTTTGGGAGAAGATTTTTTTTTAAGTTTTCTTTTTTCGGTTACAATGGAAATTAGAATTCTGAATGAATCAACAAAATTTGAAGGAATTATGGTGAGGACATTGAGAGGATGCTTTCTGTACAGTTTCATCCAAATTGAATCACTGGTTAAAGAGGAGAAAATGTTGAAGCACGCCGGGAAAAAGACGAATTACAATAACTCACCTTCAGCACTTTGTGCTAAGGTGAGCTAAAAACAAAATGACAAGCTGTAATAAACCCTTTCTCACTCACATACAGCAAATCGGCAGCAGACGACTTTGAAAGCATCTATGCAAAATAATGGAAAACCTTTATAATTGAAAGTTAGATCTCTACATGGATGATATAGTTGAAAATATTGTGGCAAAAGGAGAAATTGCACATCATGAGCAGTTTCTCTTCTTGCCAATATTTTTAAGTCGTCAGAAAGAAATGTCATATGTCATCTAATGATCAGTATGAGGGAAAGGGTTAACATGATATAACTTTAGAAGTGACTCCCTTTGGAGAAATCAAAAAGCATATGCAATTCATGTAAAGTGATTTTACAGTACTGTGTGCAGCAGCTGATACCTATAGAATAGATTATTAACCCATTCCTTAATACAGAAACTGCTAACAGTGTTACAGCAATTCTTTTTGGAAAACATTATAGAGGAGGAAAAGTTGTTATCTGTGTAAAGACTGTTATTAAGCATTAAGCAGAAAAAAGGTGTGTGTGTGTGTGTGTGGGGGGGGGGGGGGGGGGGGGGGGGGGGGGGGGGGGGGGCTGGCATGTAAACAAAGAAGTCAAATTGAACTCCGAGAAGAAAATGTAACAGTTGTTGCACTAATGAGACAAGAGTACACTGGAGTATATACCAATAGAAACCAATTATTTTGTTTTCAAAAGAAGTCTGCTGCAGGTGCATCTAAATGTTAACCCTACCCACATACAACAAATCTACAGCAGACGACAAGAAAACATTGTGACAAAAACCTGAAAATGTGATGAATACCCCCCCAGCTGGTGCCTGACAATATACATATACATGTATGAGAAATTCAAGGGGCCATAACTCATTTAAAAACAATTCCAGTGCAACAAGCCGACAATATGCACAACTAGGCTTGGTATAGTTATATTGAATTCTGACCAAGGGTTGCCGAGAAGTAGGGTTCACAAGAAATGTCCACAGACCAACGGACCGACCGACAAGCGTGACTCCTATATAGCCCCCATATACTATGTATCTGGGGGTATAAATATAGTTTAATTGATAAATAAATTTGAAATTAAGAGAAATTTCACCGTTAGCCACAATGTTTTCAAAAGTCGTCTGCTGCTATTGCATCAAAATGCGTCTGCAGATGGGAAAGGGTTAAGTATAGTTTCATGAAATTGGGGCTTGGTTAACATTAATGCATGTTAACAAAGAAGTCTGCGTACGATGACAAATTGAACTCTTGAGAAGAAAATGTAACAGTTGTTGGACTTGAGACAAGAGTACACTGGAGTACTAGAGTACTATATCCATAGAAAACCAATTAATTTGTTTACAAAAGTTGTCTGCTGCAGGTGCATCTAAATGCTATAATATTCTATTAAAGTTAGATACCAGTACATGCCCAGAATTTTGTTCCTTTCCATTTGTTAACTTTTCCACCAACATACAACAAATCTGCAACTTTGAAATCATGGAATTACTCTCTATAAAATGTAAGATTAATTATTGAATCAAGTTGGAAATACATAACAAGAGGGCCATGATGGCCCTGGAATCGCTCACCTGATTTTATTTTTTTTCACTTTAGCCATATAAGCCCCGCCCCCTGGCAGCCATAGTTTCCGACCAATCAACTTGGCTTGAAGGAATCTGATAGAGGGACACCCTAGGAACATTTCTACAATTTTTTTTGAAAATCGGCCAGACACTTTTGGAGGAGAACATTTTTTAAGTTTTCACTATAGCCATATAATGCAAAATAGCCCTGCCCACTGGCGGCCATGTTTTTTGACCAATCAACATGGCTTGAAGGAATCTGAAAGTGGGTCATCCAAAGAACATTTCTACAAAATTATTTGAAAATCGGCCAGACACTTTCGGAGAAGAAGAGTTTTTTAAGTTTTCACTATAGCCATATAAGGCAAAATAGCCCCGCACCCCCTGGCGGCCATGTTTTTTGACCAATCAACTTGGATTGAAGGAATCTGATAGAGGGTCATCCAAGGAACATTTCTACAAAATTATTTGAAAATCGGTCTGACACTTTCGGAGGAGAAGATTTTTTAAGTTTTCACTATAGCCATATAAGACAAAATAGCCCCGCCCCCCTGACAGCCATGTTTTTTGACCAATCAACATGGCCTGAAGGAATCTAATAGTGGGTCACTTAAGGAACATTTCTACAAAATTATTTGAAAATCGGCCAGACACTTTCGGAGGAGAAGATTTTTTAAGTTTTCACTATAGCCATATAAGGCAAAATAGCCCCGCCCCCCTGGCGGCCATGTTTTTCGACCAATCAACATGGCTTGAAGGAATCTGATAGAGGGTCATCCAAGGAACATTTCCACAAAATTATTTGAAAATAGGCCTGACACTTTCGGAGAAGAAGATTTTTTAGGTTTTCACTATAGCCATATAAGGCAAAATAGCCCCGCCCCCCCTGGCGGCCATGTTTTTTGACCAATCAACATGGTTTGAAGAAATCTCATAGAGGGTCATCCAAGGAACATTTCTACAAAATTATTTGAAAATCTGCCAACCAGTTTGGGAGAAGAAGAATTTTGAAGTTTTTTTCATTTCGTTGCCATGGAAACCAGAATTCTGCATGGATCCCAAAAATTTGAAGGAAATCTGGTGAGGTCATTGAGAGGATGCTTTCTGTGAAGTTTCATCCCAATTGACCCACTGGTTACTGAGGAGAAGAAGTTGACGCACGACGCACGATGGACGCCGGACAAAAGGCGATCACAATAACTCACCTTGAGCAAAGCTCAGGTGAGCTAAAAACACTTGCTGATTTCCTCTGCAGCAGATGACTTTTGAAATCATTGTGACAAGGATGAAATTGCTTGAAATGAGCCACAATATTATGAAAATTAATCACATTTTTGCCAATATGTGTTTTAAACCCGTTTGCTGCAGATTTGTTGAATGTCACTGTGAAAGTTAAAACATGTATTACAGTCATCTTCCACATGAGATTGATCGATTGAGTTTTGGGTATTTTATGCCCCTTTCAACAATTTGTCAGTTATATCACGGCGTTTCCTGGGTAAGTTACCAGTACTACTGGTCCATTTATCCTGACACAAGCCAGTCAGTCATAATGCTTACCCCGCAACCCTGAGCGCCAAGTAAGGGCAGCCATTACAATTTTTTTAAGGTCTTTGGTATGACTCGGCCTGGGATCAAACCCGCTACTTCCCGCATCCGAGGCGGACACTCTACCACTAGTTACACCTTCAAGGCGGTATTTCCACATGAGAAGTGCTCTATATCAATATAGTCTGATCCAATGGACAACATGTGTGACAGGCTTCAATTAGTCCTTTCTCGACTAATTGGAAAACACTGCATTAAAGCTAGATCAAACTGCCCAGATGTGTTTGGATCTTCAATGCCTAAACCCCTCTTTCCCTCATACAACAAATTTGAAAAGTTCTAGGCGAAAACATGAAAAATCTGTGGTATGAAAGTAATGTTAAAAACATTGTGGCAAAACAAGAAATATCTGTTCTTTCCATGGAATTTGTTTCCAATTCTCTGTGGACATTTTTCAATGCAGGTTTTTCATGGAATTCATGTGCAGCAGGGAATTAACAATTTCTCCTTTTGCCACAATGTTTTCAAAAGTCATCTAATGCAGATGCATCTATAAGTGGGAAAGTGTTAATACTCCTCCATCATACAAATTAATTAACACTTTCTGGACGCCTTTTTGAAAACATCATGGCAAAAGGAGAAATTGTTATGACAATTTCTCCTTTTGCCACACCATGTTTTCAATATTTATAATAAAATAGAAGTTTTTTATAATTTTGCTAATATGTTTTCGAAGTCGTTGTATTTGGGAAAAGGTAAAGGTTGATTTTTGTAGAGCAGTCTGCTTGGCTCTTAACCCTTTCCCTCATATAGACGCTTTCTGACGCCTCTGCAGTAGGCGGCTTTTTGAAAACATAGTGACAAAAGAATAAATTGCACAAAACGTGCAATTTCTCCTTTTGCCACAATGTTTTCCACTTTTAGTCATAGGTTATCCAGTCAAATATGGAGATTTTCTTTTAATTTGGCTCTCAAATGTTTATACATTTTTATGTAGGAAAAACCAGATGATCTGCATGATTTATATCCTCTGAGCATGAAAGAGTCCAGAAAACGTTTTCAATCTAACAAACATTTTAGTTGTATTGGAATCTCAGCGCAATTTCTTGAATCTATGTTGATCAGGTATATATAGATTCAAGAAGCTATATATTAATCATTTGAAATAAACTGACACCGTTTCCTTCAGTAATGTCATGAGACTGAAGGTGTAACAGCTGGGTACCTTAAATGATATTATTTGACTCATTCAGGGTGAAATATCCAAAAAAGATATTGGTATTTTGGTACATTTTGGTATTAATGACTTAAAACTTTACAGGAAAAGAAATGCTTGTATTTGCCCCTTGTCCTTCAACCCTTTTCCGGAAACCGCTGTGGTCGAGTGGTTAGCGTCGGGGATTTCGAAACCGGGTGTTCCTGGTTCGATCCCCAGTCGCGGCACTACGGTCATGGTGGAGTGCCCTTGGGCAAAGCACATTTTCTAGCCTAGTACTGGTTTGTTTACCCAGGGATCATGAATAAGTGAACTGTCGCCGTGATATAACTGAAATAATGTTGAAAGCGGCGTAAAACTCCAATAAATAAATAAATAAATTCAACCCTTTTCCAAAACTGATAAATGATAGACTGCAGTAGAACCTCTATATTTAGGTGGCCAGGTGGTCTAGTGGTTACACGCTTGACTATCAATCCAGGTCCAGGTTCTGAATTTTTCTTATGTTCTTTTATCCCTTTCCCTCATACGACAATTCAGCAGCAGACGACTTTGAACATGTTTTGTCAAAAAATAGAAAATCTCTATAATTGAATGGATAACCTATGACTAAAAGTGGAAAACATTGTGGCAAAAGGAGAAATTGCTTGTTTTGAGCAATTTCTTCTTTTGTCGCTATGTTTTCAAAAAGCCGTCTGCTGCAGAGGCGTCAGAAAGCGTCTAAATGAGGAAAAGGGTTAAGTGTCTCCTACTCAACTAGAGTAGAGGTAAAATATTGCATAGTCCTTCCAGGAAAAAGTGTCTCACATAGTGTATCAGTAAATTATACACTGAGCAAGTCAAAAAGCAACCAAGGGGTCTTTTCAGAAAGAGCTACGATATTGCACCTGGATTCTCTCTCTTGTCTTGAATTTATCTGCACAGGTCTGTCAAATGCTCAATAATGACTGCACATGATAAAGTGTACACTATCAAATGAGCCTATATACATGTAGATGCTTAACCCTTTCCTTTATACGACAATTCTGCAGCAGACGACTTTGAACATATTTTGTCAAAAAATAGAAAATCTCTAAAGTTGAATGGATAACCTAAAAGCGGAAAACATTGTGGAAAAAGGAGAAATTACTTGTTTTGAGTAATTTCTTCATTTGTCACTATGTTCTCAAAAAGCCGTCTGCTGTATAGGCGTCAGAAAGCCTCTATATGAAGGAAAGGGTTAAAGCTTTATATGCTGAATCAAAGCAATTGGACTCCATTATTACCATAATAATATAAAAGAAATCTTAATTAAGTTATTGAATAGAGTTGAAAATATTGTGACAAAAGGAGAAATTACTCATAAGGTTGTCTGCTGCAGATGTGTCAAAATGTGTCTGTATTACAGCAAGTAGTTAACGTTAATTAGGAGAAATACAGGCCAAAATTGATTGTTTGACAGATCTGCATGCCAAGAATAGTAATTAAATTCTTATAATGCCCAAATCCACTTCAACCAATATGAATGTTCATGTGTATATAATATATACATTTAATAATTCATGAAAAACAGCACAATTACCCAAATAAGATGAAATGCCTACAAGACAGGCCCAACATAGAGCTGGTCTGAGAAATATTTCAACAATTTATATCTTGATCAAAGGTTTAAAATTCACTCCCTTTATATGCATTCATAAATACGAGCCATTATTGGAGAACAAGTTTTATAGAAGGATGAGGCATACATATGGGAATTCAAAGTCTGTCAGCTCTAGCTTCTTTATTACCCAGGCGAAATGAACACCATGGTTGACCATGGATACCATGGTATTTTATTGTTGATCATGAACTACCATGAACAGCCATGTTTTTCTATGGTTTTACGAGTCAATTACCATGATTGACCATGGTCAACCATTGACACAAATATTAACCATGGTCATGATCAAGTTTAACCATGGTCATAAAATATTAACCATGGTCAACCATTGTAATAAATTATTAACCATGGTCAACCATGGTAATAAATTCTAGCCATGTCCTCAAGCTTGATCATAGTCAACCATGGTTTACCATGGTAGAAATTATTCTGCTGTTACACTGCAAGAACTTTGTAACCATTTTTTTTTTATTTGGACTTTTAATAAATGTTTGATAAATAGCCAAGTTTAAAAAATATATCACTACAACATTTATTAAGGACACTTATAGAACACTTCTAGAACCAATTTAATAATTGCAACAACAACAACAGGAAGTTAGATTTTAAATTTTCAAAATGGATGACAATGATTGTGACATGTTAAAATTCAGGCAATGTTTTCACAAAACACTCAGTTATAATGGATTGTCATCAAATATTATGTACATAGTGATTTGTAAATAACTTTTCTTCTCATTCTAATGATAAAAGCAGATAAAAAAAACATAAAATGAAGATTTACAAACAGAATTTATTCAGAAATGGCAATGTATTCAACTTGGCTTGGAAACACTTGACAGGTAAAACTTATGTTAATGAATGTTTATTCAGTGATTTAAAGTGAAATTCATCATCTTTGGTGATAAATCTTATAACATGATTATTTTCTGGAACACTTTTAGGCCTTATAAGGCATTTTCAGTTAATTTTGTAATTGTGAACAATTTATAATGTATGTCTAACTGGTAATTCATGGTAAACCATTGTCTTTCATGGTAAACCATGTTCTACCATTGTATTCAGCCATGTCATTACAGGCAATGAGAAAACATGGTATCTCATGGTATTTCATGGGTTACCATGGGTATCAGAGACCATTGTCAACCATGGTATTCAATGGTTAACAATAGATATTGATGACCATGGTCAACCATGGTTATAAACTATGGTGCCATTTAACATAACATGGTTTTCAATGGTAGACCATGGTTTTAAAGTGATGGTATATCATGGACTACTATGGTATTTCATTGTTTACCATGGGTATCAATGACCATTGTCAACCATGGTATTCAATGGTTAACCATGGATATTGATGACCATGGTCAACCATGGTTATAAACTATGGTGCCATTTAACATAACATGGTTTCAATGGTAGACCATGGTTGTACAGTGATGGTATATCATGGAATACCAATTGGTTTTTCATTGAAGAATACCATGGTTTTTCGCCTGGGTACCCTCTCCCACACTCACACGAGATCAGACACATCTGCTACACAGACAAGTTTCGAACATTGTGCTCATCAGTCATCATTAGCATAATCTATCCTTTTTTCACACCAATTTCAACTTGATTCAATAACTATACAATCATGTACTTTCATTACAGAGCATTTTCATGTTTTCCTAGATTGGTTGCAAAGTCGTCTGCTACAGATTTGGTACATGTTGGAAAGAGTTAACCCTTTCCCTCATACGACAATTCTGCAGCAGACGTCTTTGAACGTATTTTGTCAAAACATAGAAAATCTCCATAATTGAATGGATAACCTATGACAAAAAGTGGAAAACATTGTGGCAAAAGGAGAAATTGCACGTTCTGTGCAATTTCTTCTTTTGTCACTATGTTTTCAAAAAGCTGTCTGCTGCAGAGGCGTCAGAAAGCGTCTATATGAGGGAAAGGGTTAAACTGGCTACACAAACGACAAATCAATGATTTCTTCTCCAGATATCATCTTGGAAAGCAGCAGTTTTGTAGTGCCACGATCCCGAATTATTATCATACGGAATGCTGGCTAACAGAAAAGGAGTACATTGTATAACCTTCTAGGCATGGCATTGACGTCATTGGATCTGTATATATATATACATTCCCATGATAAAATGGGGGGTGGAATAGTATAAAGCTGGCTTTCATATTTTATCTACAATACCTGTAGAACTGGTATTTAAATATATATTAAGCTAGATGGCTTAAATTGCTTCAATAAAGTTGTAATTACAAATTACTCAGACATTAATTTACACTTTTGCAGTATCAAATCAGAATCATATATATATATTTATATACATAATCTTTGTATACCCTATTCTAAATGACACTACATTTTAATTGTAACATATGCATAATATCCCTTACCCTGATATAAATGACATTTTCAATATGTAGTACTGGTAGATGAAATTTGAAAAACAATGTGGAAAAGGGAGAAATTGCTCAAAATCAAATTAATTCTGTGGAAGACAGTGGTACAGAGGTAGAGCGTCGGCCTCTTGTACCAAAGGTCCTGGGTTCGAATCCCGTGATGAGCGGGTTCTGCCTTTGGGATTTTTCCACACAAACGGCGCGAGTACTGGTTAAGTTTCCAGGAAGCAGACATCGAACGTGATTAATATAAGCTTGAAGCTTGTTTCGCAATCGATGTAAAATAAATAAGTTTAAACTTAAATTATACTTCCAATTAGCAAGATGCTATATAATATACATGCACCTAGTTCTTTGGAGGTTTTCAAAGCAGAAGACTCTAAAAATATCACATAACCCTTTACCACATACAACAAATCTGTAGCAGACGACTTTGAAAACATCAAGGCCAAGATGTGAAAAATCTCTTCTTTTGAAAGTATAATCAATGAAAAGAGTTGAAAACATTGTGGCAAAAGGAGGAATTGCTCATTTTGAGCAATTTCTACTTTTGTCACAACGTTTTCAAGAGTCGTGACTGCTGCAGAGGCATCAGAAAGTGTCTCTGTGAGGGAAAGGTATAACTATTTATTTAAGTAACCCTTTATCTGATTAAGTAAAACGAGCAACAGTCATGATGCCATTGTATACATAGCAAACATTTTTTAAAAAGACATTGTCGGAAAAAGAGAAATTGTTTTGTTTGCAAAGACTAAATTAGAATCTTTAGATGTTTTTTTTTCCGACTCATGCAGAGCTTATAGCCATTTATATGCATATGATTTAAAACTGTCAAGCATGCAGCTACTGTGATTTGTCTCTATCTTATTTTGCTCATTAAATATTAATAGAATACTCAGATTTTTAATTAAAAACTGAGTTTGACAACATTGACTCACATTTATTCTGCATAATTTTACTTGATATATATCTGATATATTTGGTATTTGAAGACTGTTTATTTTAAAAGCCAACATAATTCTTTCTGTTTTACAAACTGAAGACCAAAACAAGAGGGCCATGATGGCCCTGGATCGCTCACCTGATTTTTTATTTTTTTACACTTTAGCCATATAAGCCCCGCCCCCTGGCGAACATAGTTTCAGACCAATCAACTTGGCTTGAAGGTTTCTAATAGAGGGTCACCCTAGGAACATTTCTACAAAATTATTTGAAAATCGGCCTGACTGTGACTTTCGGAGGAGAAGATTTTTTAAGTTTTCACTATGGCCATATAAGGCAAAATAGCCCCGCGCCCTGGTGGCCATGTTTTTTCACCAATCAACATGGCTTGAAGGCTGGTTACCCCATATTTTTATATTATATTTCTGTAGATTAGGTTATAATTATGCTATCAACACATCACGAAAAAATGACACCATTAAAAATTATTCAATTTAATTCAATGCATAAAACAAGAGGCCCATGAGGGCTTATGCGCTACTGGGATGGTTCTTTGGTCATTTTCAATCCAGAGCATGTATGTATGGTGATGATCGGATAGTAAATGGAGGCTCTTTTGTGTTCACAAGCTGTATTACAGCAATTTTGATCATTTCAAGGGCCATAATCCGGCCATGCATGAGCGGATCTGGCTGGTTTTCAAAAAGAACCAAGCTCTCATCATTATTTAACTACTAACTAAGTTTGATGAAGATCAGATGATAAATGGAGCCTCTATTGTGTTCACAAGCTCTATTATAGCAATTTTGACAATTTCAAGGGCACATCTGGCTTGTTTTCGAAAGGAACCGAGCTCTCATCAATATTTAACTACTATCTGAGTTTGGTGAAGATTAGTTAGTAAATGGAGCCTCTATTGGAGCTCAATTATAGCAATTTTGACAATTTCAAGGGCCATAATCCATTCTTGCATGGGCGGATCTGGCCGGTTAGCGAAAGGAACCGAGCTCTCATGGATATCTAACTACTGTATAAGTTTGATTGAGATACAATCAAAACTGAAGCCTTTATCACGTTCACAAGTTCTATTATAGCAATTCTGACAATTTCAAGGGCCATAATCCAGTCTTGCATGGGCAGATCTGGCTGGTTTGCAAAAGGAAGTGTGTAAGTTTGGTGAAGATCAGATAGTAAATGGAGCCTCTATTGTGTTTACAAGCTCTATTATAGCAATTTTGACAATTTCAAGGGCCATAATCCAGTCTTGCATAGGCGGATCTGGCTAGTTTGCGAAAGGAACCGAGCTCTCAAGGATATCTAACTACTGTATAAGTTTGATTGAGATTCAATTAAAACTGAAGACTGTATCGCGTTCACAAGCAATTGTTTACAGCCGCATAGACGACGGACACCACACCACGGCATAAGCTCTTCTGGCCTTTGGCCAGTGGAGCTAAAAATTAGGAGCAATTGCGCAGTTTTAGATGGGAAATGTCCCTCAGACTTGCTCTTGACACCGCTTCAGGTGCTTGAGTTCAATCCCTTAGCTGGGTCATACCAAAGACTGGTGGTAAAGGCTGGCCTCAAGTTAAACTAGAACTATCACTGAAGATGATAAATAACCCCAAAACAGCAACTTGACCTACACCATAACTTAATAAGTGAAAGGGCCATTACTCTGTAAAATAACATGCAATTGTAAGACCTTTAGGATATGCACATCTCTTCTTGGTATAGAAGCTTCATGTAAAATTTTATTGAATTCCACTCAGTGGTTAGTAAGAAATAGGCCGGACAAATTATGGCTTCCGACCGACCTACATAACTTAATAAGTGAAGGGCCATAACTCTGTAAAATAACATGCAATTGTAACACCTTAAGAATATGCACATCTTCTCTTGGTATAAAAGCTTCATGTAAACTTTAATTGAATTCCACCCAGTTGTTTGTAAGAAATAGGCCGGACAAAATATGGCTTCCGACCGACCGACCGACAGACACAGTGACTCCTATATATACCTCCTCTTCTTCGAAGGGGCTATAATTAGGTACTCCGGGGTTAGCTTTACGACTGACTGGCTGAAGGTGTCAGGATAAATGGATCAGTAACATACTGTTAACTTACCCAGGAAATGCCGTAATTTAACTGAAAAAATTGCTGAGAGCCAGTGGTGTAAAACTCAAAACAATCAATCTAGACACAACACACAGATTAAATTATAATTATGCTCTCTTGTACTAAAGTCATAACAATAATACTATTAAATGTACACCATATAAAAAACTGATCACTTTCTTAACCAGGAAAATATACAGAAACATCTGCCATGTCTTGGTAAAGTCCCACAATGCACTTAATTGTGTATGAGAACTTGTAACTTTCAATTAACTTTCAGGTCAACATGTTCCCACTTAACCCTTTCCCTCATACGGCAATTCTGCAGCAGACGACTTTGAACGTATTTTGTCAAAATTAGAAAATCTCCATAATTGAATGGATATATAACCTATGACAAAAAGTA
The DNA here is from genome assembly GCA_031761405.1 of Serripes groenlandicus. Lineage (NCBI taxonomy): Eukaryota > Metazoa > Mollusca > Bivalvia > Cardiida > Cardiidae > Serripes > Serripes groenlandicus. The sequence continues at coordinate 219,840,773 of JASEVX010000001.1, forward strand.
GAAAACATTGTGGCAATAGGAGAAATTGCTTGTTTTGTGCAATTTCTTCTTTTGTCACTATGTTTTCAAAAAGGCGTCTGCTGCAGAGGCATCAGAATGCGTTTATATGAGGGAAAGGTTTAAGGTGCATTTTGATGGATCTGCAGCTGATGACATTGGAAAACATTTTGGCAAAAGGTGAAATAGCTATCGCATTACAAATCCCGTTTTCTCATCAAGTCGTCTGCTACAGACGTGTTGTATACATGTGGGAAAGGGTTCAGGATGTCATCCATAATTCATTTACTGAATGGGTTAACCCATCCCCATTTACAGACACATTTTGACATGTCTGCAGCAGAAAACTTTCGAAAACATTGTGGCTCGAAAAGAAATTGCTCAATATAAGCAATTTCACCTTTTGCCACAATGTTTTCATCTCTATTAAAGATAGTTAATCTTTTAGTTTAGGTAAGATGTTTTCGGAGTCGTCTGCCACAGATTCATTGTATGTGGAAAAGGGTTAATTAGAAAAAATGATGTGGGTGGAATTTAGAATAATTGAGTTGACCATTTTTCCTTTTGCTACAATGTTTTCAGTTTTATTCAATCGTAACTTGGTTCACCTCTAACATTTCAGAAACCATTGGAATCCATCAGACAAACACTCTTAATCCTTCCGACATCTACATTTACATGCTGACTAAAATATTGTGAGAAAAGAAGTCCATAAGAAGCATAATCAGGTAGTTACTGTGACTATGCTAATTAGTTCCTTTTCTAAAACAATCTAAATTGTAATGAAGGGAAATGATCATTTCTATTTCTACTTCAATTAACTCTTTCCTAATGCAGAATCAAATGTAGCTCTGTTAAATGTATCATGATGTTATTTTACAATGTGCCTCTGAATATGTTGACCATGCTGAATCTCCAACAAGGACATGACAAAGTCCTACCTGCATTACTAAATATGTTGACCACACTGAATCTCCAACAAGGACATGACAAAGTCCTACCTGCATTACTAAATATGTTGACCATGCTGAATCTCCAACAAGGACATGACAAAGTCCGGACCTGCATTACTAAATATGTTGACCACGTTGAATCTCCAACAAGGACATGACAAAGTCCAGACCTGCATTAATAAATATGTTGACCATGCTGAATCTCCAACAATTTTAGACCTGCATTACTAAATATGCTGACCATGCTGAATCTCCAACAAGGATGTGACAAAGTCCGGACCTGCATTACTAAACAAATACAGCAGACCCTTTTAATTGCTAGAGCATGTCTTGAAAATGCTTGGAACTAATATCCGCAAAACAGATATTGATGGACATCACAATGAAAGACAGTGGCTAAGATGTGGACCCAAGACCACCTGGCAAATAGAATAGTTGAAGCAAAGGCCAAGAACCATGCTCCATAATTATGTAAACAGTGAAATCTTAAGGCTACCTTATACTCGAAACTGAACGAGAGGATAAGAATAAGAGGTTACTTAAAAAATATTGACTGAGTCTGCTATTTAATTTAGACAGTCAGCCATGCTTTCTTTATCATTATATTTTAACAAATATTGATTGATTTTGACATCTAGATTTTGAGAGACTCAGCCACGATTAATGTATTGCTTGCTATATGTTACATCTATTATTGATTGAGTCTGAAATCTAGATTTAGACAGTCGGCCATGCTTTCTGTATCATTGTATTTTAACGATTATTGATTGAGTTTGAAATCTAGATTTAGAGAGATTTAGCCAAGTTTAATGTATATATAGCTATAGATGTTACTTCTGATTTATTGATGTAGTCTGAAATCTAGATTTCAAGACAGATTCGGCCATAATTTCTGTATAGCTGTCACTATTATTATTGATTGAGTCTGAATCTCAACAAAAAGTATGCCCATATCTAACGAAAGTACAGGGTCTCATAGCATATGGATATCCATAAAATATATGCAGAGATAATGGACACTTTTTCAAACAATGCCCACTTTCAGTAAAAACCTTTTGATATTGACCTGCTATAATAGTGAACTAGCTATAGTTGTGAATGCATGGATTGTTCATTATGAACACATCATTTTTTTTTTTGCCACTCTCAACAATTTTTCTGTTATATGACTGCATTTAGCAGGTAAGTAAATGCCAGTATTACTGGTCCATTTATCCTGACACAAGCGAGCAAGTTGTAAGGCTAATCTAATAGTGCCATTCCTTTTAAAGTCTTAGGTATGACCGGGGTTGGGGATAGATGATGTTTTGGTGTTTTATGTTGCTTTCAACAATTTTTCAGTTATGTGACTTATGTCATGACATTCCGGGGATAAGTTACCAGTATTACTGGTCAATTTATCATGACAGCATCCAGTCAGTCTTCATGCTAACCCAGCAACTCTCAGCACCTTTTAAAGTCTTAGGTATGACCCGGCCAGTGATTGAACCCACAACCTCCAGCACCCGAGGCAGACACTCCTGGATATGGACCAGTGATAATGGTATTACATGTGAAATGCAGAAATATAACTATATATATGCAATAGTTGAGAGCAGCAAAAAAACTAAACATACAATCAAACCAACCATTTCTTATAAATAGCTTTTACTAAAACTGGTTTATTTTAGACCGAAGACCAAGGGGGTATAAGAGATCGGTCAAGGTTCGTTTGCTTATAGTATATATATATTTAGTTTCCATCAAGTAAAATGTTAATTCCTTACTACACATATACATGGAACAAGTCCATTAACCCACTTCTATCACACATAATTGACACTGTATGACTTGACATTAACACTATTATAAGTAGCCAAACAAATAATTAATGCAGCATGTTCTGAACAATAAGAACTGCCTTCGTCATATTCATCATTCTACCTTGATTAGAAAATTGGACAATGAGAAAGACCAAAACAAATATTATTTTGCTGTAAATTGGAAGAACCTAAATAATTACTGAATAATTACTGAAGAACGTGAGTGTTAACCTTTTCCCGCATTTATAACTAATCTGCAGCAGATGATTTAGAAAGCATGGAAATTTCTATAAATGTTCGAAAGTTTTAATTATTCTCTAATGTTGAAAACATTGTAACAGAATTTGAAATTATTTATTAAGAGCCATACATTTTTTCCTTTTGCCATAGTCAGTGATTTCAAAAGTTGTTTGCTGCAGATGCACAAAAATGTGACTGCATGTCAATGATGACGTTGTAAAGGGTTAATTAAACATTAGTCTGTATTATCTTTGAGGATCACGAGGTGAGGGTTGGAAGCAATATAGACAATATATTTATTGTTGTTATCCCAGTACTATACATGAATAATAACTATCCTAATGAGTTCCATACCACTGACTCTTCTGATCAATTTTCTCCCTGGCATGCCAGATGATAAGTTGGTACTTGTACCGGCAGATATTTCTAGATATTCCCATCATTTTGATCCCATAGGAGTGGGAAGAGTGACTCTCAACCCCATTCCCAATTGCAGACCTATTTAAATGCATTTGTATCAAGCAACTTATGAACACATTGTGGCAAAGGGAAAATTGCTCCTTATGAGCATTATTCTTCCTTTTGCCATATTTTTCAACTCTGTTCAATAAAAATACTTTCTTTTATAGAGATTCTAAATGGTCTGCTGTAGAAAGGGAAAGAAGTGTTAGTGAGTTTGCATGGTAATTTATAAATATGGAATTTCTGTTACTGACTGTATAACAGTCCTACTATATGAACCCCCCTTGGTGGTGTAATAGAGCATCCACCTCAAGTGCGGGAGGTTGTGGGTGTGATCCCTGTCCGGGTCATACCAAAGACTTTAAAAATGGTAGTAATGGCTGCCTTCCATGGTACTCATGCAGGGTTGCGGGATTTAGCATTACGACTGACTGGCTGGTGTCAGGATACATGGACTAGTAGTACTGGTAACTTACCCAGGAAACACCGTGATATAACTGAAAGATTGTTAAAAGCGGCGTTAAACACCACACAATCAATCAACCTATATCTATGACTATATATCATCACATTACACCTTTCCCACATACAACAAGTTTATATACAGCAGATGTTATTCAAAACATCAAGACAATATTATAGAAAATTCCAATAAATAAAAGTGTAAAGTTCTAATTTGATAGAGTTGAAAAAGTTTTGACAAAAGGAAGAATTGCTTATTATATGATTTTTTTTTGGCTTTTTCCACAAATCTATTGTAAATTTGCGTAAAATGCGTCTGGAGATTGGGAAGGGTTAAAATATAAAACCCTTATAAAGTAAGGAGTGGCAGATCATTTATTCATGATCCATGGATAAATAAATCAGTACTAGGCTCGGTCATGGTGCCTTAATTGCCCGAGGACACTTCACCATGACCACCCAAACTGGGGATCGAACCCAGGATGCCCGGTTCCAAAACCCCGATGCTAACCAATTGGCACCAGCATATTCCCTGTTGAACATCTTTGACCATCAAACAAAATATATTATCACAGCATTTCGAGGGCTTGGCGTGAAACAGTTGTAACTAAAACCGTATTTTGAAAATCCTGGTATAGGGGCAATTTTGACCCCTTTGTAAACAATGCAAATTTAGGTGCCATTGCTCAGAACAAGCAATGGAACCTAAATTTCCATTGTTTACCAAGAAAAATGATTTAACGCTTTTAAGACTTTATGGCGAGGTGATTAACCTTGGTAAAAAAATATCAATTTTAGATACAATCGTTTCACGCCAAGCCCTCAAATTTTTATGATAATTAATTTAGAATGTCAAACCTTTTTTGGACTCTTACCTAAAGTTGTTTACAAAAATATCCACTTTACTTTTTATGTGTATCTTTCTGCCTAAATTGTAATTATAACGAAGAATGTTCAAACTCAAATACAAACAAAGAAACAAAATGTTGAATCCAGATTCATGACTGTAATTATTCTGCACACTGGTGGGACAGAATGGAAGACATTGAAGGATTTAAATTTATAAAACAGAAACTGATTAATATCTCAAATTAAAACAATGTTAATATAATATTTTCCTGCTGAAGATGCAAATTTATGAGAAGAGATTTTTCAACCAAAAACAAATAGTTGTTTTTAATGAGATTGTGTGCTATAAACTTCAACCACCTGCAAATTCTGTTATTGTTCGTTTAGCACATCTTACAATTTATAAGGCACCAATCCAGTTGGTTGCCAAATTTAATCCCTTAACATTTACAGAAATTTAACCCTTTCCCTTATACGACAATTCTGCAGCAGACGACTTTGAATATACACTGTATTTTGTCAAAAAAATAGAAAATCTCTATAATTGAATGGATAACATATGACTAAAAGTGGTAAACATTTGTGGCAAAAGGAGCAATTTCTTCTGTTGTCAATATGTTTTCAAAAAGCCGCCTGCTGCAGAGGGGAAATGGTTAACATTTACAGAAATTTAGCCTTATGTGTACAACTTTTAGTAAAAAAAGAGCTATTGCTGCTCAAGCCAAAGGTTTGATCATATTTTTAATCCCTTTACCACTTACAAACACATTTTGATGCATTTGAAGCAGACAGCTTTTTGAACTCAATGTTGCAAAATGAGGAATTTCTCAATCTGTCGTAATGTTTTCATCTGTAATCAATTATTATAAGTACCAGTATATTCAATTAGAGAGATTTCCCAAATGTTTGCCCATTTTTTTTAGCCCAAAGTCATTGAATACAGATTTGTTGTAAGGTGAATCAAATGATCTTGCAAGCCATTACTGCCCACAATATCATAATACAGCATTTCTAAGCCCTTATAGCTCTCAGACATTTATTTCCTTTAAAAAAAGTTCTATCTTTATTGTTAAATAATTATTGGAAGCCGCCAGAAGGCGGCTTCCTGTAGGGATGCTTAGAAATTTCGGACAAGGAGTATATTTAGACATGCCAGACTATCAGATGACAGAGAAGTGCTCCCTTAGTCAAGTTAGTGTCACCCTAACAAGGCAGGACCTAGCATAAAAATAAAATAAATTATTATTTGGCAAAATAAAATTTTGGTTAATTCAATTGCATTTCAACTTCAAAATGGAAAGAAATTATTATTGGTATTAGTTCAATCATGTGATGAGGAGTCACAGGGCTTTCCATAGTATTTCAAGTAGGAGGCAATTTTAAGAAAAGTAGGCGGCTACTGCCGAGCGAAGGGAGGTGATTTTTTTTTTTATTAGGAGAGGGTCTTTGGGTCGCCTAGGCCCCCAGAAGCTGATGAAAAAATGGTGCAAAATCCTGCATTTTGAGCATTTTCAGGCACTGTTTTAACACTTCAATAAGTTGAATTTTTTCCTGAAATGTTCTGTTTTTCTGAATTATTTGGTACAATTTGTTTTTTGAAATATTGAATTATATTTGGACTAATTATGCCAGAAGCTCTTGGGTTAATAGAGCAAAATCCTGCATTCTAGCATTCTTCTGGAACCTAATTCCATCTTTCAATTTACCATTTTCAATTCTTTAGAGTGCAGGATTGTGTAACCTTCAATTCAGTGTGATATTATGATCATGGGACAGAACTAGATACTTATTTCACTTTCAGGCTCATTGCGTTGACCTGCATTATAAATTGGCTATGGTTTCAGAAGAAAATGAAGCATTTCCACTATGTGACAGGTGATATACCTGGACAGTTTAAAATTTTCAAAAATTCAAGTAGGCTCGTATATTTAAGAAGCGGGGGATTATCTTTTTCTAGCCAAAAAAAAGTTTTGAGTGCTACTGTAAAATATGGCCTTTACATTTTCGCTGCTGACAATGTGTCCAAAGTTCGGCTGCAGATTTGCACAAATCACAGAGGCCTCATGTTTTTGGCTGTCTGCATGCCTCGTTAATGTACTGGTCCGAAAATAGGAAGTCCCGTATATCAATGCATTTGATTTTTGTATGTTGGGTGCAGAAATTGTAGCTGTTTTTCTGCATCGAAAACTGCTCAGCCAGACAATTTGACAGGCAATCAGGTACAGTACTTATTGAGGAGTTGGACATTTTTGTTCTTAATCGACAGAATTTTGATTATTATTTTCCGTTTTAATGCTTGTCGACGTGTAATCTTTCCGAAAGAAGAAAAGTGATTGTCGAAACTGTTTTCGTTCCGACATTTTGAAAGGGTTTAATCCGGGTTCTTAAAAGACGCCTTACGATAGGCTGATATTTAATGAGCCAGCCAATGAAATCGAGTTTTACATTTTTCAATGTCAGATCATTAGACGCTTTACAGTCATGTAGTACACTATAATGTATTATAACTGCTATAAAGCGCGTACATGACACGACAAAACACCTTTTGATTATTATGAAGCAAAATGCGTCTACTGCACATATATATTTGTCAGTTGGCTTCGAGGAGATTAGCTCCAGCGATGTCATATTTTTGGAAAAAAAATATCGGCCCTTTTGTCCCAGAAATCTCGACGCTAGTCTGTACATACAGTATTTTAAAAATATTATTTTTTTTGTCAGTGAAGTAGCCAGCACTTTAAGCCACAGTAACCGGCGGATTTCCGCCGTCTACCGGCTACTTTGGAAAGCCCTGGGGAAGTGTGTCTTAAAATTCCTTACAGTTTATCCATTCAAAGAGGAGCTTGAACATTTTTTTTTGAGTTAAGTCCTTTTTTAACCCTTTCCCTCATATAGATGCTTTTATGATGCCTCTGCAGCAGACGGCTTTTTGAAAACATAGTGACAAAAGAAGAAATTGCTCAAAACGACTTTTAGTCAAAGGTCAGCCATTCAATTATAGAGATTTTCAATTTTTTGACAAAATATGTTCTTGAAAAGTCGTCTGCAGCAGAATTGTTGTATAAATGAGGGAAAGGGTTAAACCTTTCCAAAATACAACAAATGTGTAATAGATGTCTTTGATAGCATCTAGCTACTATTAAACATGAACAGTCTCTAAAAATTCAAATACAACTATTAAATAGTGTTGAAGACCGTATAATGGCAAAAGCGTAAATTGCTCATTACATGTATAACCAATTTCTCCTTTTGTCGAAATCTTTTCAAAAGTTGTCTGCTGCAAAGACGTCAGAAGGCGTCTGTATATGGGAAAGGGTTAATCAATTAACCTACCAGAACTGATGACAAAAAAGTTTTGACTATCGGTACCACATACCTGTATACAAGAGGCCCATGAGGGCCTATGCTCTACTGGCATTGATCTGGCTTGTTTCAAAAGGAACCAATATGTCATCAATATTCAAATACCATCTAAGTTTGGTGAAGATCAGATAGTAAATGGAAGCTCTATTGTGTTCACAAGCTGTATTATAGCAATTTTGACAATTTCAAGGGCCATAATCCAGCCATGCATGGGTAGATCTGGCCGTTTTTTAGAAATGAACCAAACTCTCATGGATATCTAACGACTGTATAAGTTTGATTGAGATACAATCAAAAATAAGGACTGTATCATGCTATTATAGCAATTTTGACAATTTCAAGGGCCATAATTCAGTCATGCATGGGGCGGATCTGGCTTGTTTTCGAAAGATCAAGCTCTCATGAATATCTAACTACTGTATAAGTTTGGTTGAGATACAATAAAAAATAAAAAAGACTATCGTGTTAACAAGCTCTATTATAGCAATTTTGACCATTTCAAGGGCCATAATCCAGCCATGCATGGGTAGATCTGGCCGTTTTTTAGAAATGAACCAAACTCTCATGGATATCTAACTACTGTATAAGTTTGGTTGAGATACAATCAAAAGTGAAGACTGTATCGTGTTAACAAGCTCTTTTATAGCAATTTTGACCATTTCAAGGGCCATAATCCAGTCATGCATGGGCGGATCTGTGGCTGGTTTTCAAAAGGAACCAAGCTCTCATGGATATCTAACTACTGTATAAGTTTGGTTGAGATACAATCAAAAGTGAACACTGTATCATGTTAACAAGCTCTTTTATAGCAATTTTGACCATTTCAAGGGCCATAATCCAGTCATGCATGGGCAGATCTAGCTGGTTTTCGAAAGGAACCGAGCTCTCATGGATATCTAACTACTGTATTAGTTTGGTTGAGATATAATCAAAAGTGAAGACTGTATCGTGTTAACAAGAAATTGTTTACGGACGGATGGACGCACGCACGGACGACGGACAAATCACCACGACATAAGCCCTTCTGGCCTTAGGCCAGTAGAGCTAATAAAGGTCTCTTTTTGTGTGCCAATATATGGCTATATATTCACACAATAGAATTCTTACTTTAGCAGATCTTTAATTCAGACCATTGTTATTGAACAAAGGTAGCTTACAGGATTATAATACAAACTGAAGCATCCTTGCTTATACAAAAAAGAAAGGTATTAAAATATCACCTTAAGTTCAAAATGCAAATATAAGCCAAATAACATTGTATACATGATTCGTATTACCTATTTCAACATTTTTTTTAACATTAGCTATTAACAACCCTTTATGCAAATCTCTAACTAGTTCTTGTGTTAATCAATGAGGTCAGTGAATTCATGCACAATATTATACAAGACAACCCTTTCCCTCATATAGACGGTTTCTGACGCCTCTGCAGCAGACGGATTTTTGAAAACATAGTGACAAAAGAAGAAATTGCACAGAACGTGCAATTTCTCCTTTTGCCACAATGTTTTCCACTTTTTGTCATAGGTTATCCATTCAATTATGGAGATTCTCTATGTTTTGACAAAATACGTTCAAAGTCGTCTGCTGCAGAATTGTCGTATGAGGGAAAGGGTTAACAGGTTCAGCAACTTGTCAGATCTATGCGCTTCTGGTATACCTAAAAGTTTTTGACTTCATGCAGAGTCTTGACTAAATCACAGAAAGAAATAGCAGCCTTTGGCAATGATGCCATTGTGTCAATTTGTGATTACTACTAAAATACTCACTGATGAGGAACAATCCAAAATTTCTTTTGAGTGGCAAAAGCTCAAAGTGAGATTGTCAGTTTAGAAAAAGTGCTCACCTTCTGGCTGCTCTTTCAGAAATTTTGCAATTAGGCCAACATTTTTTTATTTTTTGTTTTACGAGAGCGCCTGACCAAAAATGAAATAAAAATAAAACGGTTCTGAGTTCCTTTTATTTTGTTATGTTACGCCAACCTCAATATTTGAATTGAAACAGAAATAAAACCGACAGCATATAAATTGAGCGAAAATGCAGATAATCATGATCTGTCAGACGTTAACTATAACGTATGGCATTGTATGCAAACTTATAACCTTGGAAACATTCATTTCTTTTCAAATATATCCTAACTTAGTGATTTAAACAATCACAACCTAAATATTTTTGAGGCATTTACATCTAGTTTATCCTAATAACAACTCATCCTCCCATGAGAAGTATGAAAAGCTAACCAAAAAATAGAGTTGCCCTGCTGGTGACTAATTATATAGTGCTGACCAGTGACCAGTTGTCAATAGAAATTAAGAATCTTTTAAATAATTGATTTACTGATATATATATATATAAGTATCGTAATTTAAAGAGATATTTCATTTTTGTGAATAACCTTCCCTTTTTGTTTGTTTATCATAGTGTTCATCTTGTATGATCTTCACATATATTGGAGGAAATTAAGATTTTTTAGTACTCTCAGCCAGGATAATTTGCAAAAACAAATGCATAATTATATTGCTCTATCAGGACCTAGTTTATAGGATTATGATACATCGGACAGTGTGGATTACCGGTTGAATAGCTGTTAAGGGGGCGGTCACCTTAACCATAAACCAAGGATTGTTCAGCCATCCACAAGTACCAGAACTGAACTGAATTTAGAGCAATTTGACACACAGTTAGTTTCTGAAATTTGAAAACATAGATACAATAAAATGGAAAATTCTTCACAAATGAAAGTATGTATATTTATTGCAAAGTGGTGAAAGCAAAGTGATAAAAAGAAGAATTTACCAATTAACCAGCCTTCCTATCAAATTTGATGTAAATAGTTATAAACCTAATGTTAGTAAATTAATTAGTGTATACATGCTAAAACAAATTTTCTGTTTTGTCACAAGTGACTTTGATGTGAGTTCAGACCTCAAATTAGCTTTTGATTAAACAGAACGCACATTTAAGATCCGTGGGCCCAGCCATTTTTCTATGCGATGCCACATTATGTAAGTATCAGGAAATGTAAGTGTCATTTTAATTGGTTTAAGTGTATTCTATTCATTTCTTTCAAAACAACAAAACGACAGTCACAGTGAAAAATCTCACAGTTGATGTTGGAAGCAAAGTGGAGTCAACAATCATGGGGTGTCAAAGGATGCCTGTCTGAGAAATTGGATGCAAAATAGTCAAACCTAACTTAAAGAATTGAAAGGGTACAAATCCACTTGTTTAGTAATACATGAAAAATAACCTTGACCTTTACCCAAGATACACACCCAATGTAGCATTCTGCATACTAAGCTACCTGTCAGTGAAAATTAAGTTGTGAAGCGTAACAGTTACTGAACTATTTAATGGAAACAAGTTTTAACCCAATAATTGTTTCTATTTTCAATAACAATATGCTTGACCTAAATGAACCCAAATAAATTTTGAAGCTGGCCTTCTGTATAAGCAACCTAACTGTTAATTTGATTCAAATTAATCAAGTGTAACTAAAGTTACGGAGAGTACACAAGTCTGATGCCTGCATAATCTAATTAGCCAGTTTTTTCTTCTTATATTAACTAAATTGTGCCAATTTCACAGACCGACTTTAAAGGCCAAAGTCATTACATGTATTTATTGTTATAATCTGCAGTACTAAGCTTTTAAAGGCATAATAGCTCCGCAAATAAGGTCAAGATAAAGTTCAGACCAAATACTTAGCATGTGGAAATGAAAGTATAAAACCAGTTTACATTGACAATGAGAAAAGGGGATATAAAAAGTTTGCGGATATTTATTGTAACTCTGTTTGCACCCAAAGACAGTAACAAAGTAACTTCTGTTATTGGTTTGCATAGTTTTTGATCATGATGACTGTGTATCTGTGCACTTTTCATTGACAAATAACTTATTGATGTGCAGGTATATCCATATATGTCTCTATATATCCATATATGCTCTCAGCGAGCTGATTACTGTTGTATTGTTAACAAACCGTAAGCATAAAACAATAGTCTTGTTTCTTGTCACGGCTCTCAAAATCAACAGGGTGGGTTACAGGTAGAGATTTTTTTTTTAAAAAAACCTTTTCCTCATAAAGACATTTTCTTATGCCTCTGAAAACATTGTGGCGAAAGACGAAATTGCTCTTTATAAGCAATTTTGTCTTTTGCCACACTGGTTTAAACTCTAAACTTTCATTTATATTTTTGCAAATATGTTTTCAAGTCCTCTGCTGCACATATTTCGAAGGTCACGTTTTTTTTTTATTAATCCAAGAGCCAACCAAGCGTGTATGTTTGCAATAAATAAGATCTGAAATGCTTGTATGTCTTACAATCATGAGGAATTTATCGATCGATAGTACAGTGAGACAGAATGAAAGACAAACCAGGATAACTCGCTCAAATACACGCGGTTGAATTGACTAGACGAAATTGGTAAACAAAATTAAACGAAATATCACCATATTCCCTATACTTTTTGTATGAATAAGATATATATACACATATTTAGTTAAATATTGGATTCGTTTAGTTATCAAATTCGGTAAACCAGTGACACCTGAATGAATATATACGACATTGAAAACGTTGTGATTTGTGTATATCGTATCCGATTCATAGTTGATTTCGATCAGCGTTTAGACAAGTCTTATAATTTGAAACTATTTCTTTTGAGACATGATCGTTCTAGGCAGTCTCCACATGCTGCCCTTGCAGTATCTTCTGCGCAGCCATCTTGGGTAATGTTGTTGATGTTGTCTATGGTAACATTAGTCACGAATCGAGGTTTATTTTTCGGCTCTGGAACAGCGAGTGGGGTCTTAATTTTCCATGTCCCTCGTAGTACAATAATTAAAACTCGTTAATTTGTTGGAAAAAAAAATGTAGTCTAGGTTTGAATGGATGGTCGGCTCGGGTGACCAGAAACAAGGCTATTTCTTTTTTAATTCCTTAATATGTTGGCATAAATGTAATAGTTTGTTTACGTTTTGGTAGTTATATACACATATGTACATCTATTGCAGAAAAAATAAGAATAATTAGGTCCTGGAATGGAAATTTCCAAATATGCTTGTGTGCCATTTACATGTATATATATACATTGTAGATACTTCATTCCCCAACAGTTGTATTGGTTTAGATACTTGTAAGCCATAGTATGCTTTCAATTATAACTGTCAACACCCTGAAAATTAAACCATTCGCCTGATATGAAGCCTCTGCAGAAGACGATTTTTGAAAACATTGTGTGGCAAGCAGAGAAATTGAGCAAATTCTCCTTTTGCAAAATGATTTCAGCTTTATTCAATAATAAATTATTCTTTCAATTATAGAGTTTTCTTGTATAATATGACTAAATGTTTTCGAAGCAGCCCGCTGCAGATTTGTTGTATGAGAGAATGGGTTAGTTAAGTTAACTCAATTAGCTCTAGATATTAGGGGCGTTTTTCATGTTATGAAATCCTTATTTGATACAAAAACCCTAGGTTGTTGGTACTCCAAAGAATCGTCTATGTGAGACACTTCTTTTGAGTCCCCACAACATTGCACGGGGGTATCATGTTGATAATAAACCCTTTCCCTCATACGATAAAATCTGCAGCAGAAGACTCAATTTGAACATATTTTGTCAAAATATGGAAAATCTCTATATTCAATGGATAACCTATGACTAAAAGTGGAAAACATTGTGTCAAAAGGAGAAATTGCTCGTTTTGAGCAATTTCTTCTTTTGTCACTATGTTTTCAAAAAGCCATCTGCTGCAGAGGCATCAGAAAGCGTCTATATGAGGGGAAGCGTTAAGAGAGATATTGTGGGAAAGACCAATTAACTCCCCCTTTTCTAGTCCTCTGAGGTCAACTCCCTACCTGGTATATCGGAAAATTGAATTGATCGGGGTTTAACGCCATTTTTAACAATTTCTCAGTTATATCGCGGCGGCCAGTTCACCTACTCATGCATTTTCTGGTTTTCTCACCCCAGTACTCCACACAACAATCTTCCCAAGCAACTGGCTGCTTTTCCACATAGACTTAGCCCATTGGTGGAAGACGAATGACGCATGTCACATTGACTTTTGTCAATCGTCGGAAAGAAAGTTGGCCCAGTCGGGATTCAAACTCACAACCCCTGGATTGACAGCCTGCATTGCTACCAACTGAGCTACCGGGGCTCGGCTGAAAATTGGAAAAACATTATGTTTGAATTTAGAAAGAGACGAAAATATCATGGAAAAGTGACATGCAGGTCCAAAGATATGTAGAAAGTGAAATTCTGTGAGGAAGTAGTTTGATATTCTTTGATTTATAAGTTAAGACTTGAGTTGAACTATTGGTCTTACATGTAAGCTGCTAACAAAACATGTCTGAACATTGTAAGCCATAATATTTACTTTTATAATTTTATATTAAATCTTTCTTTCAATCACCATGTTCAAAACATACCAATAAAAATTCTTTTAAAATTATTAAATCTCCTTTTGTGTACTTAATATAAGTTATTTTATCCAATTCAGCAAGACACAACTGACAAATCGTTACCCCTTTCCCTTATATAAACGCTTTCTGACGCCTCTGCAGCAGACGGCTTTTTGAAAACATAGTGACAAAAGAAGAAATTGCTCAAAACGAGCAATTTCTCCTTTTGCCACAATGTTTTCTACTTTCAGTCATAGGTTATCCATTCAACTATAAAGATTTTCTATTTTTTGACAAAATATGTCCAAAGTCGTCTGCTGCGAAATAGTCATATGAGGGAAAGGGTTACAATCAGGGATTTCTATGCATTGCTAAATCAGGAGAAAGAAATTTTCTCTGTTTTATCACAGCAACCAGCTTTCTAAATACAAGGCTTTTCTTTGGAATTTGTTTAAATAGGATCGACCTCACAGAAAAGATTCCAGCAAAATTTGCTGACACTTGTATGTGTGGCCTTTCTTTATTTTGATTGCCCAAGGTGTATTTACTATTTGATTTATTGGGGTACGCTGTATTCAATATAATTTCATTTATTTCATAGCGTAAGTTTACTTATTCATGAACCGTGTTTAAACAAACCAGTACTAGATGCCTATTGGCACTTCACCATGACCGCCGAGCCTCAACTGGTGATTGAACCCTGTTCCGAATCACAATAGCATGCTTGCATCAAGCAAAATACGTTTGCATACCGTAAGTCCTTGTGACAATTTCTCCTTTTGCCACAATGTTTTCAAATTTATCTGCTGCAGATTTGTACTATATGTGAAATGGCTAACAACTTTCCCACATGGACAAGTCTGCAGCAGACGACTTGGAAAACATCTGGGCAAGTATAGAGAAAGTATCTATACAAAAGCAAGAATAATTATTAAATTGAATTGAAACATTTAGGCAACTGGATGCTCATTGTCGCCTTTTACCACAATGGTTTCAAAGGTTGTGTTCTGAAGATACATACAAGTGTCCCTTCATGTGGGTGGCAAAGGGTCAAGCAGAAAGAAATCCTAAAGTCTACACTGGATTATTACCAGAATTGTTAAAGTGATGAAAGAGAAATTGAGCCACATATTTGCACATTCTAAAAGTGACTTCATTCTGTAAATTGATAAGGTTGAAGGGTTAATGTTTCCACTTTCAGTGAATGAATATTGTATCACACAATTATTTCTGGTTTACACAGAATGGTTTGCCAATATTTCTATTCAGTCTGGCATAAATGTATTATACATTTATATAGCAGCTATTCAATCCTTTCCCCTTAACCAATCTTTGAAGACTTTCCCCGACTGATCTGACGTTGGACAACATTTCGGTTACTTTTTATGAGTGTTTTCTTCCTTTACTTAAATTGAATTGATTGATTGATTGGGGTTTAACGCCGTTTTTAATAATTTATCAGTCATATCATGGAGGCCAGTTCACCTACTAAAGTGTTTCCTGGTTTTTCGCACACCAGTACTCCACTCAACAATCTTCCCAAGCAACTGGCTGCTTTTCCACATAGACTTAGCCCAATGGAGGAAGACGAATGACGCAATGACTTTTGTCAAATGTCGGAAAGACAGTTGGCCAAGCCGGGATTTGAACTCACAACCCCTGGATTGACAGCCCACGTCATTACAGACTGAGCTACCAGGACTCGACAACTTAATTTGTTGTCTTTTACTTAAAATTGTCTCACTTGGATCATCTTATATGATTTCTTTCAGATATATATATATATATATATATTCATTTTGAAAGATTCTATTAATAAAAGACATCTATAGGTTAACCTGAATATATAAAACCAATTAATCCTTTCCCTCATATAGATGCTTTTTGACACCTCTGCAGCAGACAGCTTTTTGAAAAACATTGTGACAATAGAAGAAATTGCTCAAAACAAGCAATTTCTCCTTTTACCACGATGTTTTCCACTTTTAGTCATAGGTAATCCATTCAATTATAGAGATTTTCTTTTTTTTGACAAAGTATGTTTAAAGTCGGCTGCTTCAGAATTGTCATATATGAGGGATAGGGTTAATGGTACAAGCAATGTTATTTAGTGCCTCATGACTTAGGCAGAGCAGACATCCTTTATTTTTTGTGCACACTAATGGTTTTAACAACCAAGGCAGTGTCTGAACTTTCCACAATATTTTTTTTCTAACATATTGTGAATCATTGCCTATAAAAACAGTTGAGATTGATGTGCCTTTATTTTGGTAAGATGCCAGGGAATGAGCTACTGCAGATGAGAGAGGAGAGCTAATGTCAACACTAGTATTCTACTGGGAACAAAACCCTTCAATCCTTTCCCCCATATGACAATTCTGCAGCAAACGACTTTGAACATGTTTTGTCAAAACATAGAAATTCTCCATAATTGAATGGATTAACTATGACAAATAGTGGAAAACATTGTGGCAAAAGGAGAAATTGCATGTTTTGTCATTATGTTTTCAAAGAGCCGTCTGCTGCAGAGGCGTCCTAAAGTGTCTATATGAGGGAAAGGGTTAATATTTATAACCTGATTTGTATTGGGAGCTGAAGGGAGTGGCAGTTGAGATCAATGGAATAATTTTCTTTCCCCCCAATTTTCCCTGTATTGTTTTTCTCCCTGATAAAAATACCCTGCAGTAGGTAGGTTTGTATTTAAGCATTAATTTGTTGGAACGAAAACCCTTTAATATTTATAACCTGATTTGTATTGGGAGCTGAAGGGAGTGAGCAGTTGAGATCAATGGAATAAGAAATTGCTTGTTTTGATCAGTTTCTTCTTTTGACGACCTTTTTTTTAAAAGCTGTCTGCTGCAGAGGCGTCAGAAAGCGTCTATTTGATGGAAAGGGTTAATGAAATTGTTTCACACATACAGTACAACAAATCCGCAGTAGATGACTTTCAAAACCTGTCTGTAAACTTTTTCCATCATTTCAATTGCTTAGAATTTTAGTAAAATTATTTAAATGATGCAAATTGAAATGTTAACCATTGATTAAAAAGATAAGAAAAAAAGAGATTGCTCATGAGTCGAAAACCTTACCACTAGGACCACCAAGACAGTCACACCATTTGGTTGAGGGATACAGATTTTACCAGTAGAAAATACTCTAGAGCTCTGCAAGAATTCAAGATGGAAAAATCTCACAAACTGTTGCAATATATATCTGCAGAGCAGCCAGTATGCATACAGAGCACTAGAGTAAATGTGTATTTCATGTTCTATAACCCATATAACTCTAAAACCTATGTTCATTGCGATGACACTTTAAAGTACCCTCAATATTGGGTTTGAATATATATATATGTAATTTTCATTATAAGAAATAATTAAAGTAGGCGACTGTAAATTGGGAGAGTACATACATGTAAGAGGCACAGTTTCTGCACTAAATATTCAAATAGGGACATATTCGAGCCGTCCAGAGCTTGAGAAGTTCATACATGTATTATTGAAGTGGTTTTTAGACGTCGGTCGCAAAACAAATACGAGCAAGAACTTGTCTAAATGGTTTGGACTAGTTAAACACAGACTTTGTTTTTGTTTAGCTGGAAGGGTTTTCCTGAAATTAACTTTCACTTTGGACGGTAATTAAATGCAGACAGGGGTCAAGACGTTTCGTAGCAGAACCATTTCGTACTCAGAAAATGTTTGGCTCAAAGACTTGGAAAAAGACATGGTACCACATTCACGTGTCAGCTTTGGCTTTTATTTTTTTTCATCAGGAAGTATGAGTGGTCAAGCTATGATGCAAATTCATGGCCCCTGGTTGAAAATTTAGGCCTTGTTGTAGTCGACTGATCTATCATTGCTCAACTAGGTGGGGTTCATTTTAACCTATGACCAACCTTTATTAAGTGTACAACATAGACTGCAAACAGGGATCCCATTTACATAGAACCAATAACAAACTCATTCAAAGCAGAACATTGTGCAAGAAGGCTGTTTGTTCAGGTCTTTCTTTATTTCCCAAATTTGTAACTCCACTTTTAAATAAGTGATAGAAAAAAAAATTAAAAAGCATAATTTATCAGTTTAAATTAATTCATGGAAACAGACAACCCAAGCCAATTACAGAAATGGTTTTTACTCAATAGTGAGTCACACAATGTCATGTCTAAACAAAATCTTCAACGCAAAACAAGAAAACGATAAATGATTGTTGAGTGCCTTTCAATGGAGACAGTGGAGATGGAATCTGTATGTGACATAAACAAAGTCTTATCATTGCATCTGGTAACAGTTTGTGGTAATGAAGCCATTATCAATTCAAGAAGAGTGTGAAATACAGGCTCAATATGCCAATAAACTACAGACCTGTCACCTGGACACCAAAAGGTCAAATTGTATGTTTTATAAAAATCTGCAGTTTATGACTGATAATTTCTGGGTAAAAGAATGAAAATTCTATTCGATGGAGTGGTATATATTGTGTCAATGTCAAAGGTCACCTGCTGTAGATGTGTCAAAATGTCATTCTAATATAAATACCAGTAGTTACACATGTACACCAAAATCTGTATTACATGATCAAGACTTCTTTATCAGATATTATATACATACATGTACCTGTAACCGGTATGTGTTACAAAATTAGATTAATACTTTGAAAATTCTAAAATTAAACTATAATGTATTTTAATTACAAAATTTCAAAGAATTATCTAATCTATTGCATCACAAAATATTAGATTTATAGCCTGGTGACATAATCATAATTGCAGAGGACTAGATTAGGAGGTGTTAACTGGTCTTTTCACCACAATATCTTTCTTAAGACTGAACTAAACCTTATGTTGTGGGGACTCAAATAATCGTCTGAGACTTAACCCTTTCTCTCATATAAACGCTTTCGGACGCCTCTGCAGCAGACAGCTTTTTGAAAACATAGTGACAAAAGAAGAAATTGCACAAAACGTGCAATTTCTCCTTTTGCCACAATGTTTTCCACTTTTAGTCATAGGTTATCCATTCAATTATGGAGATTTTCTATGTTTTGACAAAATATGTTCAAAGTCGTCTGCTGCAGAATTGCCGTATGAGGGAAAGGGTTAAGAAACCACAACATAGTGTTTGAGGGTCCTATAAGGATTAGGGGATGTGAAATACTATTCTTATAAATCTAGAGCTCTGTAATTGGCCAATATTTCAGCTGGCAATTTAGTTTACTTTATCTAGGCCTTTTGCAGATGTCATAATCATAATGTGAAGCTTTGCTGTGCTCAGGCTCATTTTGTGTACAAGAGATTATAAAATAAACAGAAACTTACCTATATGAGCCAGTGGTGTCTGTTGAATGCCTCATTAAGAACACAGCCAGCCATCAGGATTAAGTGATAGTAGATCTCGAATGAATATAACTGACTGCCCTTTGCACACAAACTACCACTAAAGATCCTGGATTTCTGGTCCATATGCTGAAGGCCTTTCATTATCTTCCATACACATGTGAAATCCGAAATGTTCCAAGATATATATCCAAGTCTGCGAAAAAGGGGTGTGTGTTATAGTTGATTCTTTGTGCAAAGTAATTAAAACTGCATAGTGTAAAAAGTGACCATAATATGAGTGAATGAGAAACATGATTTGCATTGAGTACTGAATATCTCCATCTGTGTTCTTGAGAATAATAATAAAAAAAAATCTGTGAAATACTTCCAAGATGATTTGATTTCAAGTTGGTCTGTATTGTACATTTTGATGATGACATGGTTACTATGGTAACAATTTCAAATAAAATACATTTGTATCCATTGATGATTTCACTCCTTGATTGAATACCCTCTTAGAAAGGGAAACTGCTGGATAAAGCCTTTTACCGTCTTTATTTTTATCCGGTCGTATGATTGCATTGATTGAATAGCTTACTGTTCTCTTTAAGATCCTATGGTTTCCAGTTAATTTCCATAGAGATTATCACTCCAGGGGGTTACTGCTACTTCAAATATACCAGTTGCTCACTTAGACGTCAAATCAAGCTGTTAACATGTTTTATATGAGGTAGAAAAGTGTCTATTGTAATTAACACAACAACCTTAAGGGTGATTTCTATTGATTATTAACTGAAAACAAACACAAATTTCGGTCTCGGGTAGATTGGGCTGGGCTCCTACTAAACATTAACACAAATTTACAGTATACATAATATATCTCTTATGAACGAACTTGGAAATTGAAACAAACTTGGGTAAATAAAGTTCCATGTAATTTCTGTCCTTCAATTCCGCACGAAAGACTTGGGTGGGAATTCTCTTTTTTTCATGAAACAAAAAATGTTGCAATCTGTACATCTACAATACAGTTAAATATTATTTGGTATCACAGTGGGTGCAAAACTTTCAGTTTCAATGAAATCACGTATATATAATAGTGCTAAATAAATGTCACCAATATCATGTTGTCATCTGTCACCTCCCCGGGTAAATCTCGTCAGTACTTTTCGTATTCTATTTTCTGTGAGCTTTCTGCTGCTACCTTTATCATTTGTTCTTATCTCACTCCCCTTCATATCGTTTCTTAATTACCATTTCTGCATTATTCTTGAAGATGGATCATATTCCTATATATAACTATATTGAATAATGTCAATTAACTGAATCAAAGCAAAATTAATCCATTCACTTGAATCACTTTATAACTTTACTTTCAGAAACACAGGTGTACATGAATTCAGTTTTCTGATAAAAACTGATATGGTGAAATTCCTTTAGTGAAACTCAAAACTGAAAAGTTCACTTTAATGTTAAGACTGAATATGAAGGGTAAATGTACATGCTACATATGACATCTGCTTGTAAATCAAGTTGTGGAAAAACTTGGGAATAAGCTAAACATCCGTTTCAATACTTAAGTTATTAACGCTGGAAGGATTGTTGTTTTTATTGGTATGATTTTCATTTGTTTTATCCATTATATTGAAACTACTTCCTTCCCCCATTTCTAAAATATCTGAGCCGCTATCAGAGATGAGGGAATCTTTCTTCTTTGGATACTCTGGACATGAAGTAACATGCTGATAGGATTGTCTATCATCATACTCTGTCTCACGATGGTAGAAGTAGTTAAAATTGGAAACGATCACGGGTACAGGCAATGCAATTGTTAACACACCTGCAATGGCACACAATGAACCAACTAATTTTCCCCACATGCCTATTGGGCGCATGTCACCATATCCAACTGTAGTCATTGTAACAACAGCCCACCAGAATGCATGTGGTATACTTTTAAAATGTGAAGACTCTGCATCTGCCTCAGCAAAATACACTGCACTAGAAAACAATATAACTCCAATAAACAGAAAAAATATGAGCAAACCAAGTTCTCGCATACTGGCCTTTAAAGTCTGACCCAGGATTTGAAGTCCTTTAGAATGTCTGGACAACTTGAATATTCGAAAGACACGGACCAGTCTGATCACCCTCAAGATGGCTAAGGACATTGCCTGGTTGTTACTTCTGCTTTCGTCTGCAATGACAGTCCCTAGTGTTATAAAATATGGAATGATTGCAACAATATCTATTACATTCATTATATTTCTGAAGAAGCCTAGTTTTTCTGGGCATGATGCATATCGAACTAAGAGTTCAGAGGTGAACCAGATAATACAACAAGTTTCTATTATAAAAAACGGCTCACTAAACTTTGGAATATCATCCTCCTCAATTGATCCAGATCCATTCACTGTTTCATTCACAACTCTGTAATGCTTGAATTCAGGCAATGTTTCTAGGCAGAATATCACAATTGAGAGCAAAATAACTAGCACTGAGAATATGGCAATGACTCTTGCCGCAGTTGAGCTTTCTGGATATTCAAACAGTAACCATACTCTTCTTTGAAATTCATTTTGAGGAAGAGGTTTCTCTTCCTCTTTAATAAATCCTTCATCCTCTCTGTATTTTTCTATTGCTGCTGCTCCTAATTCATAGAATTTAATTTCTTCTGCGAATACATCCAACGGCACATTGACAGGTCTTCTTAACCTGCCACCACTTTGATAATAATATAAAATTGCATCAAAACATGGTCTGTTTCTGTCAAAAAAGTATTCATTTCGTAACGGATCATAGTAACGATTTCGCTTTGCTGGACACCCAAGTAATGTCTCTGGGAATTGATTGAGCGTTTTCAGCTGTGTTTCGAACCGGAGACCACTGACGTTGATCACCACTCTCTCACAGCATTCGTAGTCAATCCCTTGCTGGGCCATAACATCGTTTGGGTGCACATGGTCGTCTTCAGTAAGCTTTGGGTATGACCTGGAATTTGTAAGATTTGGATGATGTGAGCGAGTAAGTAAAGATGTATAACTAGGAGGGCCACCATTACCCTGAGTGCCCTCACAACTAAGCATAGCAACCTCCATGCTTGGGTATTTTACTTTAACATAAACTAACTAAAAGTCATTATGCATTCAATCAAAATCAAGCATTGCAAGTCTACAGTTTGTTAAACTTATCATATTTTCTACTGGCTATACTCCAAACTAAAAAAGTATCCATTCACATTATTTAATGAACACAAACTGTTTAACATTTCAAACACTTAAAGCACAATATTCCTAATAATCCATCAACATGCATAATTATTTGCATATTGGCATATTTGTGCTGTTCTCAACCATGTATAATCAGGTTTGTTCGTTTATGTTCGACTAACTTCTGACTGGTGAATACACAAATCAAATATACACACAAGCTACAAGCACTCTACTAAGGGAAGCTGGTACGCGATCGAAATACTGACGTCATAAATTTTGAGGTTAACCTTAATGTGAACTATGAAGGGAGTTATAGTACGAAAGCTTTTGTTGTTAGTGTATAAAATCAATATATCGTCTAAAAGCTAGATGCATATTAAAAGTCCAATATAATAATGGAGGGTAGCGAATATTTAATTCCAAACTGCAATAATATATAAGCTTAAATAACTGATTCGATTTAACACACTTGACTGACACACACAAAAACCGTCTGCACTGCGAATAGAGTCCATGGATGTAGCGCAGGCAAGAAGCATGCAACATGCACGAGCGTGTCACTTTAAACCTATATCATGCTGTTATTTTACAATATTTTAGAATAAAGAATATTTCACACGATGCACAAACCCTAGAGGGCTTCGATTTTCTTGCCGAAACGTGTTGACAAAATGTTATTATCCCTTTCCGTCAATAACCAATGAAAATGCAGAAAATATTCCACACAGGTACTATGAATAAATGAATCGGTTTAAATAATGTAAGAATATTAACATTCTTTTTCACTACCGAAAAAATAATTAAGATCATTGGAAAAAAGAATAACTACTTCAATCTATTTTACACAAACTGTATGACTTTTAAAATTAGCCTTTTGAAACACGCTCTATTGTTCACCGCGTAAAAGTATTTTTCCCAAATCCTAGTAGTACGTCGAAGAGTTTGCTCTATATTTCTATTGGATGATTGTACACACAACGAATGAATCTAGGTACGAGGTAACCAGCGTGTAAATCGATCCAAACAACGAAGTTTAGCCAGTAGAAAATACCGATATAACTCTGTAGAAAGAACTATAGCACATTTAGTTTCTGTACATATATTGTAAGGACGTAAAGGAAACGATGACGGCGTTTCTACCGCCAAACTTGCTTGCGTTATTCGCTGCAAGGGATCCTATTCCCTATCAACCGCCGGTGGATAAACTGTCGGTTGAAAAAAAGAGGAATAATTACGGTTGTGTGGCACACTTCTTGAAGGACTTTGAGGTAAGCAAAACTACTTATAAATTTAAACAAAATTCATTTTTTTCCTCGTAACATTAGATTTTAAATAAATGCACTTACAATGTTTCCAAAATGGCCGATACTAGAGTAGCCATCGTATGATCATACCCTACTTTCGTGCCGGTGTCGTTTCTGACCCATATCATTTATCCTCCACATTATTCCTCCCTGTAAAACTACTCGTTTTTCGGATAACATGTGAACAACACCAACGTTAACCTAAGCGTAGTAAGTATTGGATGTGTAGTCAACAGCGCTTCACTCAGTAATGTTTTCACATTGATTCACAAGCTCTCTAGCTAATGCCATGAATTATTCACATGCAGTGAGTTAGTTATGCTCGCATAATTTTTAATCCAAGAGCCACATCATGCCAAGCTACACATCACATTTGTGAGGCCAGATCAAGCTGGATGGATAATATAAGATCCCAAGATACATGTTAATAGTAAGGTATTTGTTCACAAAACAATACACGCCAGCTGCTGGTACTCTGCTGTTACCACACGGAGGAATGTATGCTAAAAGCTGATAATAATATCCAATTCTTATGGAAATCAATAGTACTGTGTTGGCTTGGTGGCATTATAGCAGTGCCAGTAGCTCTGTAAGATTAGTTCGTTCTCGCAGTTTTCAAGAAATCAATTTATACATGCACGTCTGTTAACCCTTAACCTGCTTAGCACTTACCCTAATATTCAACATAAATTTTATGACTTTTGAATCTCAGTGCCATAATTTTGTTAACATGGAAAGAAAATGCTTTTTTTAGCAGTTGGTTTTTCCTGCAAATGAGTACTTTTTTTTTTTTTACAAAGATACATATATATGTGTCAAAATCACTCATAATGGATTATAATTATGGGTTAATGATTTTGCAATGATCAAACCTTTTGTCATTTTTGTCTTCACAAAGGTCGTACGTCCTTCAGTCCTGACTGACACAAATTCCTTCAGGCCGACAAATTATCATAATATGATCGGTTTAACAAAGAAGGAAATAGATGAAAAATGAGCTTTTGGCCTGACAAGTTTCAAAAGATTTCATGAAATTTGTCATTTGTTAACAATAAATTCAGTGATTGTTTCTATATGCACTCTGAGTCACAGTGAGTGGTCACGTTACCATTAGCCTCATCAGGCATTACCGGTACTTTAAATGTTTAGGAGGGGTTACCGGGTAACAGTTTAGGAGTACCAAACTTTACAATTAAACAATATGAAACGTTCTGTTGAATGTGTGGCACCATAAAGAGCTGTGCAAATAAAAACAAAATCTAAAATTAGATATCACTGCAAATGTTAAGAACAAAATAATAAGATATTAATAACTTGACCTGATAAAGACTGCAGCAAACAATTGATGACAACTCGGCAAAAGCAATATTTAATTCTCTCGCAATGAACTGTGTAGCAAAAACTTGCTCCTAATTTTCTAGAAGTTGCATGATTTTTTGCGAACCCTTTCAAGCCAGACAACTGTAACTCTTATCTTATTTGGTATAGATAGCAAGGTAATCATTGTTTTTAGAACATTTAGACATCTTATTTCTAAGCAATTAATCAGGGCCTGCACTGGAAAACATTTTCTCGTAAAATTGTTGCCAGCATTTTCACCAAATTGGAAATTCCCCCCCCCACATTTTGACATGATAGCCAAATACTTCACCACTTTAAAGCTAGATGTTTCCTAACATGCACCAAACTGTTTCCTTGGTTTGCCTCTTTTAAAATGACATTTTATTTATCAAAAATTGAAACTATAGATGTATGTTTTAATGTGTGATATATGTCAAGAAAGATACAGTTTGACTCTAGGTGATGGATCAGTATAAATTTTGATATTTAATTAGTGATAATTTCAAAATGCTTGAGTTTCAGAACTGTTAAACAGAGAGCTGAATTACAATTACAGTACCACTAATAAATGTCGGTATAATGAGCAATTTCTCTGTCAAAATGTTTTCAGCTCTGTACAATAATTATACTTTCATAAGGGTTAAAAGTATGGAAGATTTCTATAAATGAAAGTTTATAGAAATCTTCCATACTTTTAACCCTTTCCTTCATAAGACATTTCTGCAGCAGACGACTTTGAACATATTTTGTCAAAACATAGAAAATCTCTTTAATTGAATGGATAACCTATGACTAAAAGTGGAAAATATTGTGGCAAAAGGAGAAATTGCTTGTTTTGAGCAATTTCTTCTTTTGTCACTATGTTTTCAAAAAGCTGTCTGTTGCAGTGGCATCAGAAAGCGTCTATATGAGGGAAAGGGTTAACTAGATGTTTTCACAATCATCTGCTGCAGATTTCTTGTATATATGAGACAGGATTATATTAACCCTTTCCCACATACAGACACTTTTGGATGGCAACTTTTGTAAACAGTGTGGGCAAAAGGACAAATTGCTCGTAATTGCCACACTGTTATCAACCTTTTTCAGTAATTATGCTTTCATTTATAGAAATTTACCATACTTTTGCTTAGCTGTTTTCAAAGTCGTCTGCTGCAGATGTGTCGTAAATGTGGGAAACAGGATTGTAACTCACCGTTGTGAAGGTTCACAGATACCAAGAAGCGGTGCTGTGGATTCGTCCCTGAGTTCGTGGCTGTCATCTGGATAATTTTTAAACGTTGACACATTGTCATGTGCATTTTCATTGTGATCATGGCTAACCGAATCATATGGTGGAGGGTCCGATATGGGCGAGGGAATGTCCGCACATGATTCCTCTTTCTCCTTGTCTTTGTGTTTATCCGACTTCTGTTGCATTTTGAATATGTTTGGAAGGCATGTTGAGATTGTCTCTTCGTCTTCACTGCTTGCCACAGGAACACTGACCGACCCACCACGTGCACTGGTTGGCGCGGACTTGCTCCGTCGTATACGCTTAGCTGCCTGGATTCGTTCTAAACGTTGAGATTCACTGGCATCTAAGTCCTTCGGCTGAAAAAAAAAAGATAAAATATTATTCTGAGACAAAAAAGTTTTCCTTTTTGTTCTTATTTTAATTTCCTATAATACTGTAGCAGGTGTTAACATGTATACAACCATTTTGATACCATCAGCAATTGCAGCAGGCTATACATTAATAAAAGACTGAAATAGTAATTTTGGAACAAGAGTTAAAAATACCAACTATAAAGCCTTTATTAATGGAAATATATCAAATTGGTTAACCAAATACCTCTTTTAAGTTCTGAAAAAATAATTGTGCAAAAAATAGAAATGACTAATTAACTGTATTTTGTTCTAATCATATTTTCATAATTTGTAATAAGTGAAATATGCAGACAGCATTTAAGATTGCAACAGCAGACAACTTTAAAATGATTTTGAACAACCCTTTCCCACATTACAGGCGTCGTGAGTGTTTGTTTGCGAAAATTAGAGAGGAAAATTGTTGAAATTATGAAATAACATTTTTAAAAAGAAAGTTTTTCACAAATAAAACTTAAGACGTCTGTGCCCACATAAAGTTTCTGTTGCCTCTGGAGCAAATTATTTTTTGAAACCATTGTGGCAAAAGGAGAAATTGCTCATAATAAGCTATTTCACCTTTGGCCACAAAGGTTTCAACTCTATTTGTTAAGATCTAACTAAATGTACATTTATAGAGATTTTCCACTTTGCCAATATGTTATTCAAACCCTTTCCAACACATCAAATCTGCATTCATTAGTTGTATTTTTAAGAAATATCAAAATATTTAGACTTCATGTTTTCAAATTGTCTGCAGCAGATTTGATGTGTTGGAAAGGATGATCTTAACACTTTCCCAAATGCACATACATGCATTCGCAGCAGTCAACTTTTGAAAGCATTGCATGTGGCTTAAGAGATAAAATCAGGGTTTTCAATTATATATATATGTATAAGCCACATGCAATGCTTTCAAAAGTTGACTGCTGCGAATGCATGTATGTGCATTTGGGAAAGTGTTAAGATCATCCAGATCAAACTGTTATATATAGCAATTCACGTCTATTTCCATTACATTTTAATTGGCCCTCCTACTTTAACAGCAGCAAATTACACAGTAAGAAGTCTTAAGAAAGCAATAAAGTGAAATTGTGCATGCACTATATTGCACTCGAAAAGAAGAGAAGTATCTGGTTCATTTTTTGTTAAAAACTGTTTTAAATAATCCAGAAACAAGTATGCCTCTCACTTCCTTTACTTTCCAGTCTTTGTTTGATTTATCCCCCTGAAAAATCAGAGGTTAGTATTTCCGATCTGAGGCTGTAACTAGGCATCAACTAGATGTATAAGACAAACTAATCACTACCTCTCATTAATCAGACCAGCCTATTGATCAGCCTTTCCATTGGATTGATGGTGGGTTGTCATTTATCCTTTCCCTCATATAACCTCATTTTAACCCTGACCCACATAATATTATAACAAATCTGCAGCAGTCAACTTTGAAAGTATCAAACACATGGGAAAGGTGTATAAATGTCTGTATAATTGCTGAAAAGAGTTGAAAATGTTGTGGCAAAAGGAGAAATTGCTCGTTTTGAGCAATTTCTACTTTTGTCAAAATGTTTTCAAAACATTGCTGCAGAGGTGTCAGAAAGTGTCCATATGTGGGAAAGGGTTAAAAATGCTGTGGTAAGCGCAAAAATTGTCTCAAATGAGCAATTTCTCTATTTTAAATAATGTTTTCAATCCGGGATTAACTAAACTACATCACATACTATAATTGAAAAGACATTGTCACCTCAGTTTCCCCACATAAAGACGCTTTCTGACAACCGCAGCAGACAACTTTTTGAAAACATTGTGGCAGAAGGAGAAATTGATCATGATGACCTGTAAACCCTTTTCCACATACAGCAAATCTGCAACAGACAACTTCAAACGCATACATTATATGTATTTATAAGTACATTATATTAAAACTTTTATTAAGAAATGAAAGTACAATATGTATCATTATCAAATAGAAGGGTGAATATGCAATACTGCAGCTGACACCGTTTGAAAATGTGATGACAAAAAAACTAAAAGAAGAAATGGCGAAAAAAAAATGAACATTTCCCCCTTTTTCAAAATCCTTGCAACACTATAATACAGACATATAAAATGCATACTTCAAATTACCAAGATTTTTATACCCCATTTCCCACAAGCAGACATTTTACTTTCTGATGCCTTTTCAACTGAAGTCTTTTGAAAAAACAGCAATGTTTTCAACTCTTTTCAGTAATTATTATACTTATGTTTATTTAAACTAGAGATTTTCCAATGTTAATGTTTTCAAGTTCGCAGCAGACAACTATAAAGAATCTCTGATATTTTTTGGTCAATCTATATTATATTAAAATGAAGTTATGGTAATTGAATACTAGAGAGTTGAAAACATTGTGGTAAAAGGGGAAATTATAAGCACTTTCTCCTTTTTGTCATAATGTTTTTAAAATGTGTCGACCAGGTGGGAAAGATGTAAAGATGTATATATAATTTACTACATAATCTTACCAGTGGATATAATAACTTGTATCAATTTACTTAGCTGCCATTCCACTACACAACAACAAAATGGAATAAATCTCCCACGTTTATCGATAACTTTTTAAAAATGTAAAGTATAACAGTATTGCCTCCCATTAGTTCATCGATAACAATAGCATCGGTCTCAATGTAATATCCTGTAACACACACTCGTAGGAAATGGTTTACTATCCTTTTACTTCCTTTTATTCACCAAAACAATCTCTCCCATGAAATAATATGTTGCCTGGCTGTATTCGATTAAAGCTTGATTCCACTGTATAATTCATGGCTATATTGTAACGAACCCAGAAAATTTCATGTTTGTTTGAGACTTGTCTACGCACACGCTGCCAAACAGAGATCTGGATAACGGGGAAAGGAAAGTAAACTGCAACTGCCAATATAACACAACCACCCGAACTGTGATTACTCATTCAAGTTGCATAGCTGAGATTATTAAATTGAGTGTCTTCAAAGTAGGTTTGGTGTGAAGAAAGACTTCAGGGCTTGAAATAGTAGCCTTATCTGGAACAGTGCTGCTGCCCCCATGCAAAGTCTAGGGTCCCTTGATGCGGATCAATCAATACTTAATTGTAAATTAATTATTTTCTTTTTCAATTGAAGAAGCCTTGCTTCATGGTGGGAATAGATTGCATGTTTTTAAGAATGATTCACCTCCAATTGCAGGGTCGCCTGATTACACACAATAGTTCTAAGTTTTTGACTTGTTTACTTTTCTTTTGGTCTTGATTCTGGATAAGTAATTGGAAAACAGGATTTCATTTTTCCTTAACCTTGTAGGCAATTTCCAGACCAAGGAAAGAGTGTAAAGTAAAATTCCAATTTTTCATCGTAACATAGGAGACTTTGAATTATTTGATGTGCACTTAACAAATTGTTACATCAGAAAGAAAGAGTAATAACTTAACCCTTACCCAACAAATTGTTACATCAGAAAGGAAGAGTAATAACTTAACCCTTACCCGTCTATAACAGATCTACCGCAAATATACAAATTAACTATTGAAAAGAAGTAATATCATTTTGGTAAAATTAGAAAATACTCTTTGTGAACAATTAGTCTGCAAGTTGGAAAGATATGCTTGATAAAACCTACATGTATGCATGAACATTGGGAATACTTCGGAAGGAAAGAAAAATGAGATATTCTTGACTAAACCTATGCATTATAAATGAATATTTGGATATGTTAGAACTTAGAAGGAAAGAATAATGGGATAACCTTGATTAAACTAATAGAGAACTGTTGCTCTATTCCAGGACCCGAAGGATACCCCACCACCGACACGTGTTGAGACGAAAGATGAAAGGAAGGAACGAAAGGTGGAGTATTAATATTTTAATGTCATATTATTAAAATCTGTACTAGGAACCAACTGTTTAGGTGTTATAAATTCACTTGTGAGGACATTTTGGCATTTCTAAACAGTATAGGTTCAGATCTACACAAGTGGACAGAAGCTTATTGTCCCCCGCTTTCGCGAAAGCGCGGGGACTATTATTTCTCATTCGTCAGTCCGTCAGTCCGTCACGCTGTCACACTTTCGTTTCCGGGCTATTTCTCTGCAACCGCTTTTTCGAATTTGATGAAATTTCATAGGAAGGATCACCACCAAGTGTAGATGCGCATATCGTGTTTGCGTTCCGGTTGGATTATTTTTCACGGAGTTATGGCCCTTTACCCCTATGTATGACTAAATTCATTTCCGGGCTATTTCTCTGCAACCGCTTTTTGGAATTTGATGAAACTTCATAGGAAGGATCACCACCAAGTGTAGATGCGCATATCGTGTTTGCGTTCCGGTTGGATTATTTTGCACGGAGTTATGGCCCTTTACCCCACCATCAGGCTATGTATGACTAAATTCATTTCCGGGCTATTTCTCTGCAACCGCTTTTTGGAATTTTATGAAACTTCATTGGAAGGATCACCACCAAGTGTAGATGCGCATATCATGTTTGCGTTCCGGTTGGATTATTTTTCACGGAGTTATGGCCCTTTACTCCACCATCAGGCTATGTATGACTAAATTCATTTCCGGGCTATTTCTCTGCAACCGCTTTTTGGAATTTTATGAAACTTTATAGGATGGATCACCACCAAGTGTAGATGCGCATATCGTGTTTGCGTTCCGGTTGGATGATTTTTCACGGAGTTTTACCCCACCATCCGGCTATGTATGACTTAATTCATTTCCGGGCTATCTCTCTGCAACCGCTTTTTGGAATTTGATGAAACTTTATAGGAAGGATCACCACCAAGTGTAGATGCGCATATCGTGTTTGCGTTCCGGTTGGATTATTTTTCACGGAGTTATGGCCCTTTACTCCACCATCAGGCTATGTATGACTAAATTCATTTCCGGGCTATTTCTCTGCAACCGCTTTTAGTTGGAATTTTATGAAACTTCATAGGAAGGATCACCACCAAGTGTAGATGCGCATATCGTGTTTGCGTTCCGGTTGGATGATTTTTCACGGAGTTATGGCCCTTACTTCTGAACCGTAATAGGTACTGCTTTCATATTTCACATGTGTATTCCTTGTGACAACCCCTTTCCATCAATACCAATTTTTGTGACCTTGACCCTGGCGGGGGACCATGATTCTCTGAATTTGCTTGTTCTAATAACCTTAAGGTTAGTAATATGTGAACAGTGTAGATCTTGATCAGAAATCGGATTCACAAGGCTTCTCTGGATTTGCAGTGTTCACAAAAGTCAAGTTGTACCTTTTCCTATGGACAGGCTCAATATTATCACAGGAATTTGGAAATATATGTAAGTCAAGTACTCGCTCACTTACCTAGAGCTCTAGATAAGGGGCATTTTTCATGTTGTTCTAAAATCCTCATTTGACATTCAAACCCTGTGTTGTGGGTACTCAAAAGAATATTTTCAGTGAGACGATCATTTTGAGTAGCCACAACAAAGGATTTTGTCAAGTAATAAGAGAGATATTGACGGGAAAAGACCTATTCACTCTGCAAGTTACCTGGTCTGTCATGTTTTATTAATTTATTGTTATGATCTTCCATTAGAACAATTTTATATAATTATCTAGGCTAAAGCAATAAACAATGAGATTAATTAAAATCCAAAGAGGCACAAATTAAGATCAAACCTCTGAAGACACCCAGTTTAATCCTGTCTTTACCCTTTCCCTCATACAACAATTCTGCAGCAGACGACTTTGAACTTATTGTGTCAAAAGATAGAAAATCTCTATAATTGAATGGATAACCTATGACTAAAAGTGGAAAACATTGTGACAAAAGGAGATATTGTTTTGAGCAATTTCTTCTTTTGTCACTATGTTTTCAAAAAGCTGTCTGCTGCAGAGGCATCAGAAAGCATCTATATGAGGGAAAGGGTTAAAGAATCTAACTTTCTATTATCAAGCATTTATGGCCAAGAATCCCAAAAACATTTAACTTTAATGACACCTTTGTTTAAATTTATACAAATGTCCAAACAACCCTTCAATTAATAAACATATTTTTTTTCAAACTTTACAAAAATACCTATCTGGCAAGTGTAAATTCTTTTCTACATTGACTTGCAGATAATTTTATTTATTAACATTGCACAGGAAAATGTTCATTGATCATTCTTTTTTTTTTGCAAAATATTTTTTTTAATTATTAATCTGTTATGAAACTGGCTTAACAGTCATGTTATGCACAAATGTGGGCTAAGGTTTTTTTATTCTTATTTTGTATCGTATATTCATGAAGTATACACTATGAATACACAAACACAAAGACTAATTGAAGCTTAATATCAAATTATATCATTAATGAATTGGCGTTAAATAGAAGAGAAAAAAATCCTGTCGAGTCCTTATCAAAGATTATTCTATCCAAACAAGTGTTTTGATATAAAAAATATTAATTCTTTTCTTACATTCATTTTCAATTAAATGTATACAATGTCATGTAATTGTATAACCACTTCACTTTTATTTATTTTTTCATGTGTTTTCTCAGAGCATATCATGTGAAAGATTAACCCTTTCCCACATACAACTAATATGCAGCAGATTACTTTGAAAGCATGGAAAATAAAAGTATAAATATTGAATTGAGATGAAAAGAATGTGGCAAAGAAGAAATTGCTTATCATGAGCAATTACCACTTTTGTAACGATGTTTTCAAAAGTTGTTTGATTTCAGAGGCATATAATTATAAGGAAGTGTATACATGTGGGAAAGATCTATGACATACTGATCAGAATATATCAATGTCAAGAGTGATCAAATCTTCATACAACCAACAGAAATTGCAACTTTGCAGGGTTTTGCAATGCTTTGACTTCCTTTTACTTTAGTGACGATTTTTTTATATGTCGGCCTTGAAACTATCGAAAGATGTGCAGATGTACAGCATTGAACACATTGTTAGAAAAGGAACAATGGCTTGCCTTAAGGCAAAACACCTTTTTGGAAAGGGGGGACAACATTTATGATTAAATGGAACAGTTTCTGTCAACATTGTCAAAAGTCCCTATGCTGAAAGGTTTTCGAAAAGTGATTTGTCTCGAGGAAATTGAAAATTACAAGCTGTGTATTTTTTACCTCTGATTTAGCATTTAATGGTACTCTGCAGTTTACATCCCTTGGCATGTAGATGTTCATTGTTGAGAAATCTTGAAAAGCACATTCTATAATTTATTGTCAACTACATCCAAACTAATCCACAGTTGTGTTTATAATCCGACCTATGGTCCTAACTCCTTCAATAATCAAACGGTTAAAATGTTATAATCTGGTCAGAAACCCTTGTTAGAATTGTACATTATATTTGATATCTTGCCGATTATTATCTATAGTGAGCAAAAAATAAAACACAAAAAAAAACAGATAAAAAATTATATGTTAATTATAATACCGTTCTAATTAAGATTTGAAGTATTATCTAATGTTTTAAATGCTAATGACTTGTATGTATTGTTTAAGTGTTTGATCTGTATTAAACTTTAACCCTTACCCACGTACAATAAATCTGCATGATGATTTCGAAAACATCTTTGCAAAGATCTAAACAATCTCTACAAAGGAAAGTATGATAATTGGATAGAGTTGAAAGCATTGTGGAAAAGTAGAAATTGCTCAATGTGAGCAATTTCTCCTTTTGCCACATAGTCATTGAAAATTCTTGAAATGAAAATGTGTCAAACTATGTCTGCAAGTAGGGAAGGGT
The DNA here is from genome assembly GCA_031761405.1 of Serripes groenlandicus. Lineage (NCBI taxonomy): Eukaryota > Metazoa > Mollusca > Bivalvia > Cardiida > Cardiidae > Serripes > Serripes groenlandicus. Next base: position 219,875,853 of record JASEVX010000001.1, read on the forward strand.
TATTCGCACTTCAGTTACAATTTAATTGAGATTTAATTAGACTGTTTAGACATTTGAAGAAAACAAAACATGGTTTAATTAACAACATTAAGGATGCTATAGAGGGGAAATAGTTCATTATATATATTGAATGCAACTGAATTTTTTGTGTCATATGAATCTGAATATTTGTCTGGCTGATCACACAATTAAATTCAATGGTAATTACGGGAATTTGATTCATTTGATGATTCAAAATAAGTTCTTAATAAGTTATTCTTAATTTTTTTTTAACCCTTTTGCACTAACAGCAAATCAGCAGTAGACAACTTTATAAATTATATCTACTAAAAAATGGAAATTCTCTATAATTATAGGTATATAAAGCTGAAAATCGTGGCAAAACGGGAAATTCCTTGTTTTGAGCCATTTCTCCTTTTGTTACACAGTGTTTTCAAAAGTTGTCTGCTGCAGAGGTGTCAGAAAGCATCTACGTGAGGGAAAAGGTTTAACCCTTTCCCTCATAGTCATACGACAATCCTGCAGGAGACGACTTGGAACATATTTTCTCATAATAGAAAATTGTCAAAAAATAGAAAATCTCTATAACCCTTTCCCTCATACGACAATTCTGCAGCAGCCGACTTTGAACATATTTTGTCAAAACATAGAAAATCTCCATAATTGAATGGATAACCTATGACAAAAAGTGGAAAACATTGTGGCAAAAGGAGAAATTGCACGTTTTGTGCAATTTCTTCTTTTGTCACGATGTTTTCAAAAAGCCGTCTGCTGCAGAGGCGTCAGAAAGCGTCTATATGAGGGAAAGGGATAATTGAATAGATAACCCAAGACTAAAAGTGGATAACATTGTGGATAAAAATTGCTTGTTTTGATCAGTTTCCTGTTTTGTCACTATGTTTTCAAATAGCCGTCTATATGAGGTAAAGGGTTAAGGGGAAGGGAAGAGATCATACTTTTTTGGAAGATATTTATATGTCAATTGTCATGCAAAGTATTTACTGGTACTTGCCAGAAAACAACCATCAAAATCGCAATTTCCTTTTTTGGAAGTTTTTCAGCTTACTGATCAATATATCTGATGCTCTGTCTTTAATCTAGGACGTTTACAAAACTGAGAATACTGAAATATCTGATTAAGATTTAACCCTTTCCCTCATATAGATGCTTTCTGACGCCTCTGCAGCAGACAGCTTTTTGAAAACAGTGACAAAAGAAGAAATTGCACAAAACATGCAATTTCTCCTTTTGCCACTATGTTTTCCCCGTTTAGTCATAGGTTATCCATTCAATTAAAGAGATTTTCCATGTTTTGACAAAATATGTTCAAAGTCGTCTGCTGCAGTATTGTCGTATGAGGGAAAGGGTTAAGATCTACAGCTAGATCTATAACTGACTCTGAGTGAATAACAAATCTGCAGTCGATGACTTTGAAAGTATCTAGGCAACATATGGCAAATTAGCTATAAATAAAAGAAGATTTCCCCTTTTACCACAATGTTTTACAACTTTTTTCAGTAATTAAACCCTACAATTATAGAGATTCTTCACATTTTTTAGTAAACATTTTTTAAGTTGTCTGCTTCAGATTTGTCATATGTGGGAAAATACAAAAACAATCTTTGCTTATAATCAAGCTGGGCCACAGGAAGGCTTACATTGGGGGTAGGTCTTTATAATGATCACAGACCAAGATTGACCTCCGCCTGCATGATCATGATCTTCCCTTTTTATCCGTCAATCAAACCGGCATTACGAAGTTAATATTTTACTTTTAAGAAACATGATGGTAGAAAAAAGCCTGCATAGAAGACACAAATCTTATCTGAATTGTCAATAACGCTTTTGCACATGCAATTTGAAAGATCTGCAAAGGATTATTTTTAAAAATCATTTATTACAAGAGGAGCTCATAATGAGCAATTTCTTGCTTTGCAACAATATGTTCCACTTATTTAACCCTTTCCATCAGACGCTTTCTGACGCCTCTGCAGCAGACAGCTTTTTGAAAACATAGTAACAAAAGAAGAAATTGCACGTGCAATTTCTCCTTTTGTCACAATGTTATCCATTCAATTATAGAGATTTTCCATTATTTGACAAAATATGTTAAAAGTCGTCTGCTGCAGAATTGCCGTATGAGGGAAAGGGTTAACTTGAAGTTTTAGAAATTGTTTTTTTTTTGTCTCAATGTATCCCAAGTCTTCCGCGTCACATTTGCAGTATGAGGGAAAGGGTTATATCTGAGATATAGTGTGACCATGTGCTGTTTAAAAGCCACAATTGTGCAAAGGGCACACTTCTGCATAATAGTGTTTGCTATTATCTGCATAAAATTGATACATATTTGGCAGCAGTATTAGACCTTAATTATTTAATTACGTTTTAACCACTTCCTTCATTTGAAATTTTTCGGATCATCTGCTAATACAACATTTAGGAAAACATGTTAAGACATGTAGATAATGTTGGTGAACATGGTATTATTTGATGGATACAGAGATGGAACAATGTTTGAAAAGCACTATCTCCCTTTTTCCACCATGATTTCAAATACGGTATGTGTTAAATGTCATCTGCATCCGGAAAATGGTAAAGGAGTTTACAAGTTCAATAATAAGACCCTGGTCTCCATAACCCCCCCAGTCCCACATATAGTCTCTGCATCAGACAACTTTTAAAAACATAACGACTAATGGAGAAATTGCTCACGATGAGCAATATCCCTTTTGTCACAATGTTTTCAACTTTATATAATAATTATACTTAAATTTATTGAAATTTCAAGCTGTTTTCAAATTTGTCTGCTGCAGATTTGTTGTATGTGGGAATGGGTTTACAATATTCCTGATGAGTTATTTCTAGCATCATCTGCATTTAAAATGTCTGGAAAAACATCTGGAATACATATTACAGATTAAAAATAAATGAGCCAGTTCTTCCCTCATGAATTGATATATAAAAATATTGGCTAGGGAGGCATCTAACAATAATTATAATCATAGAACAGGTCAACTCTGTAATACAGATCTTAATCATTGTCTTATTTCAAATTGGGTAGGAGAGGGGATTCTGAGTGAAAGGTAAACACGTTTTAAAAAATGAACTACCTGCTCTCTTCAGAATAAAATACAACATTTTATACTTAACATTGTTTTCTCAAGTCATCTTTAAAGTTATGAAGTCATTAATATGAAGATAAAAAGGTAGAATGTGTATCAGAGCAAAAAGCAGAGAGACTAGACATTAACATTGCGTGCACGTTTCCATTATACATTATGTAGTTTATTGAATTTCAAAACTACAAAGTGGTTATATTTTTGTAGCCCATAAACAGGTTATGTAACTCAACTCTTTCCCATATAAGTCAAAAATGCAGCAGACGACTTAAAAACGTCTTGGCAAAAATATGTAAAAAACCTGTAAATGAAAGTATTACGATTGAATAGAGTTGAAAACATTGTGGCAAAAGGAGAAATAGCTCATGATGAGCAATTTCTCCTTTTACCACAATGCTTTAAAATTAATTCTGCTGCAGAAGTGTCAGGTAACGTCTCTATGTTGGAAAGGGTTAATGTATTGTAAAACAGTTTCAAATAATCATAAATGTATTGTTACAATTAATGTAGCTTTGAGTCCAAGACAATGAGCCTAGAAGGTCAGACAGCAAAGTCAAATTCTTGATGCAAATTCGATATTTAAGAACCTTTACGGAGATTGCCTTACATAATTCAAATCTTATGAGAGTCATAGATAGTCATGAATTCTTATGAAAAAATATTTGATGATTATGTTTGAATCTTCTTTCAGCGTAAAGAGAGAGCAGAACAGATTGCGTACAAACTAGAGCAGGACCTCGCCTTGTGTAAGTATACTCTGGTCAGGGCAAGTATAATTAAACTTAAACATCAACACCATCAGGATCCTAGTAAACCAGAGGTCTAGATAAGGAGGAGTATACAGCTCTTTTCTCCACAATATCTCTCTTGTCAAACTAAACCCTATGATGTGGGTTCTCAAAAGAATTGTCTCATTGAGACGATTCTTTTGAGTACACACAGCATAGGGCTAGAGGGTCAAGTAAGAATTTTAGAACATGCAAAATGACCCTTATCTAGAGCTCTGGTAAAAATCTTTCCCACATACAACAAATCTGCAGTAGACAACTTTGAGAACATCTAGACAAAAGTATGGAATATCTCTATAAATGAAAGTAATATTACTGTAAGAAAATGAAAACGTCTTAAGAAATTTCTTCTTTTGCCAGACTGTTTTCAAAAGTAGTCTGCTGCAATGGCGTCAGAAAGCATCTACATGAGGGAAAGAGATAATTTGATCAACTCTTTCTCACCCATGAAATCTCAAGCAGATGACTTTGAAAACATACAGCACATATATTATTATTGAATATAGTTGAAAATGTTGTGCCAAAAGGAGATATTGTTTTCAAAAGATTTCTGCTGCAAATGCGTTAAATTACATCTGCATGTAATAGTTTAGTTTAAACTTATATTGTTCACATGACTGAAAAACAAGCTGTCAGTTATATTAATCACGCCCGATGTCTGCTTCCTTGAGACTTAACCAGTACTCCCGGCATTTGTGAGGATAAATCTCAAAGCAGAACCGGCTCTACCTCTGCACCACTGTCTTCCATGTAATAGAATGATATAAGATTAAACTTTCCTTAAGTAGACTTTACCATTTCATATATTTTTAGGGGACCCCCATTCGGCAGGAGTCAACACAGATCCATACAAGTCACTGTTCGTCGCAAGAATAGTAAGTGATTTTGGCTTTGTTTTGAATGCATGTATTTCTTAAATCTTTTCAACATTCAACAAAACTGCGGCAGACACTTGATCAAAGATGAAATTATTTAGACAAAGATTTGGAAAATATACAAAAATCTAAATTTTTATTTCTAAATCTTTTGAATTGATTTAAAAAAACATTATGGCCAAAGGAAAATTGGCACATTATGATTAATTTCATACAGTTGTCTGCTACAGATACCTCAAAATAGGTCTGCATGTTGGAGCAGGTTTAACCCTTTCCCTCATACGACAATTCTGCAGCAGACGACTTTGAACTTATTTTGTCAAAACGTAGAAAATCTACATACTTGAATGGATAACCTATGACAAAAAGTGGAAAACATTGTGGCAAAAGGAGAAATTGCACGTTTTGTGCAATTTCTACTTTTGTAACTATGTTTTCAAAAAGCCGTCTGCTGCAGAGGCGTCAGAAAGCGTCTATATGTTGGAAAGGGTTAAACAAGGTTTTAAGCTTTGAAAAGTGACATACACATGGCTTCATTCAACCATTGGGTTGGCACCTTACTTGATGCAATTGACATTTGAAGCTTTTGCTTCTGACAGTTTTAAACCTTTTCACTTACAACATAATCTTCAGCAGACATTCTAAGCAAACACATGGAAAATCTCTATAAACAGAAGTACAATTAATTGGATGGAAGTGAGAGCATTGCAGCAAAAGGAGAATGAATGATGAGCAATATTTCGGCCAAAAGTTATCTGCTGCAGAATGCAGATGCGTCAAACAGACTCTTTTATGTAAGAGTGAAAAGAGCAAAATCAAACATGGATAAATAAATGCAGGGATCCCGGTCTTAACCCTTTCCCACTTACAACAAATCTGACAACTTCGAAAACATTGACAAAAACCTGAAAAATCTCGATTAACGATAGCTTTAATGGTAAATAAAGTTGAAAAAATTGTGGCCCAAGGAGAAATTGCTCATGATGGCCACAATGTGTTTTCAAAAGTCATTATTCTGCTGCTATTGCGTCTGCAGGTGGGAAAGGTTTAAAAAACTGAAACCCTTATTGAATTTGATAATCTCATTCAAAATAGATACATGTAAGCCTTTCAATATGTAGAAGTTCCCTGTTGGGCTCTTTCTGACATAAAGCAAGAAGTATATATCGAGGGCTTGGCGTGAAACGGTTGTAACTAAAATTGGTATTTTGTTACCAAGGTTAATCACCTTGCCATAAAGTCTTTAATAGCGTTAAATCATTTTTCTTGGTAAACAATGGAAATTTAGGTGCCATTGCTCGTTCTGAGCAATGGCACCTAAATTTGCATTGTTTACAAAGGGGTCAAAATTGTTCCTAAACCAGGGTTTTCGAAATAGGTTTTTAGTTACAACCGTTTCATGCCAAGACCTCGATATCAATAAATAACATGCAACTGATGAGCCTGTGAATGATGCTACCACTCATCAATATTTGGATGGAAAGTGAATAATAATTCTTTCACAAATATGCATTCTTTGAAAGGATAATAATGCTACATTTAGTTACTGAAGCATTTTTAGTTTAAAATTGTGGGTTTTTAAAGAATTGAGCTCTCATTCATTTGAAAGTTAAATGATAAATGGAACTTCCTGGCAAACTGGGAAAAAGAGACATTTTGTAACCTTTCTTAAATGTTCTTTCTTTATATGAATTATTGCTAAAATGCCTTCAACTAAGTGAATAGATTGTTTTAATGCAAGGGAGGTAACTTACTTTTTGAATATAAAAGCTCCACTGCTTGATAGTAGATATGACACTGACTCAAAAACATTCTTAACTGAGGAGTGAAGAAATATCCAAGTTGTGTATGATTTCTATGTTGTTTGAGAAAAAAGAAAATATTCCTTTTTACCCCTTTCCCACTTACAGACTCTTTCTGACAGCTCTGCAGCAGACGAATTGTGTAAACATTGTTGTTGAAAGGGTAATTGCTCATCATGACCAATTTCCCCTTTTGTCACAATTTTTGCAATGCTATTAAAAAGCTATTGTTTCATTTATTGAGATTTTTCCTGCCTTTGTCTATATATTTTCAAGGTCATCTTCTTCAGATTTGTTGTAGGTTGGAAAGTATGTATAAGATAATCAGTGCTGAAACACCATTTGAGCAGTTTCCAAGGAAAACCAACATTACATGTGTTGCCCTTTTACCACACACAACAAATTTGAGCAAAGACCTTTGAAAACATAATGTAAAAGTATGGAAAATCTCTGTAACTGTAAAAGAAGTATGATAAGTGAATAGGGTTAAAAACACTGGCAAAAGGAAAAATTGCTCAAGATCATTTTCACCTTTTGCCACAATGCTTTCAAAAGTCTGCTGCAGACATGTCAGAAAGCGTCTGTATGAGTGTAAAGGTTCTTCTTTTGCCAAGATGTTTTAAAAATTTGACTGCTGCAGAGGTATCATTCAGAAAGCGCTTGTGTGAGGTAAAGATTTACAAAAGTATCTTGACACCTTCTCCTACTAATTGACAAACAGTGCAGAGCCAGTTCTGACTGTGCTGATGTCATCATCGCTGATTTAAATCTACAAAGGCTGCAAATGCGGTTTGTTTTTGTTTGTATATATATGTTTGATAAAAAAATGAATAGATGGAGAGTATATTCATGTAGTTAGTTATTGAAGCATAATTTAATAATGCAAAAACTGAAAAGGTTCACTGGTCATAGTACATGTATTTAACCCTTTCCCTCATAAGGCAATTCTGCAGCAGACGACTTTGAACGTATTTTGTCAAAAAATGGTTAATCTCCATAATTGAATGGATAACCTATGACGTAAAGTGGAAAACATTGTGGCAAAAGGAGAAATTGCATGTTTTGTGCAATTTCTTCTTTTGTCACTATGTTTTCAAAAAGCCGTCTGCTGCAGAGGCGTCAGAAAGCGTCTATATGAGGGAAAGGGTTAAAAAGTTGTAACAACACACACATTTATTGCTTTGAAAAATTGATTTCAAAATTTGTAATAAAGTTGTTTGCCCTTTTAGAATAATCATTGAAAACGCGGAACAATGCTTAAAACCAGCAAGTTCTCTTAATGTTAAACAGTTTTCATGCTTCCATACTTGCAGATATAACCTTTTCGTTTCATTCATTTTCAAAAGCATACATCTCTTAAATTTATGCAATGTTGTGCCTAGGAAAAGTATCTTGGGACATTTTCCCACTTAAAATGTTAAGAATCTTGATGGTTTCAATACAAAAATGGCCCAAAATCTAAATTTGTCCTTTTGGCCATGAGACCTTGACACGACACTGAATAGCATATCAGGTAAACAGTTAACCCTTTCCCTCATACAACAATTCTGCAAATTTGAACATATTTTGTCAAATAATGGAAAATCTCTATAATTGAATGGATAACCTATGACAAAAAGTGGAAAACATTGTGGCAAAAGGAGAAATTGCACGTTTTGTGCAATTTCTTCTTTTGTCACTATGCTTTCAAAACGCCGTGTGCTGCAGAAGCGTCAGAAAGCGTCTATATGAGGGAAAGGGTTAACCTGATTGGCCCCGCGTTGCACTTATTGTATTGTTATACCAATTCCAGCACAATTAGCATGCATCAAAACGTGCCTTATATATACGTATGCAGAGAAATGCTGCGTTGTGTGCTTCTTTCTGAACCAAACCAACAGACTTAGAAGGGAGATAACTCTAGGATGTCAAAAAGTGAAATTGTGATAGATTTATACAGGTTGATATACCACTATGACTTGATGCTTCAACACCAGCACAAAAGCAGAATTGATTTTTAATACCCAAATGGATGGTTTCATGTATAATCCTTTCCCACATACAATAAATCTGCAGAAAACAATTTGTCCAGGAAAAAACGTGGAAAAACTCGATTAATGACAGTGTAATTATGATGAAAATCTTGAGGCTCAAGGAGAAATTGCTTATAATGAGTAATTTCTTTTATTGTCGCAATGTTTTTAAAAGTTGTTTTCCACAGATGCTTCAATATGTGTCTGCATATGAGATAGAGATAACCTTTGCAACAATGTTTTCAACTCTTTTTAATTAATTAAAACTGTCCCTTATAGAGATCTTTGATGTTTTCAAAGTCATCTGTTACTGATTTGTTATATGTGGGAAAAATTTGAAGTGAAAGATAATAAAGTCAAGTTGTAATCTCATTTATTGAGTTTTGCAAATTTGAAAAAAAAAAGAGGTTAATTCAAAGACAGAAAAGAAAATATTTTTGGTAAGTTCAAAGTTGTTTAATTAAGTATTTTAAAAACATTTGGACTCATACCCTTTGCCATGTGGCCAAAAGAGAAGTTATTCATCATGAAAATGTTACCTTTTGACACAATGTTTTCAAGAGTTGTCTGATGATGACACATCAAAATGCATCTTCTTTTTAAAAAGGATTAACTCTTGTTTGCAATTTAGACAATGTTAAAATATTTATTTCAGGTAAACATGATTATGTTTGTTTTTGAGAAATTCAGTTTCCTGTGTCATTTGTTGACAGTTTCAGCCTCAGGGATAACCCTTTCCCACATGCAACAAATATGCAGCAGACGACTTTGAAAAACATAGACAAAAGCACAGAAAATCTCTATAAATGAGTGTTAAATTACTGAAAAAGTTAAAAACATTGTGGCAAATGGAGAAATTGCTTGTTTTGAGCAATTTCTCGTTTTGTCACAAGGTTTTCAAAAGTCGTCTGCTGCAGAGGCGTCGACAAGCGTCTATATGTCGGAAGGTGAGGATGAATTTTAGTGGTAACTAGAAAATAAAGCAAAGCCCATAAAGTTCCAATCCTATATAACATTGCAAACAAACATACAAACAAGCGAAAAAGTCATGTCGGACATCTTGTGAAATACATGCTCCCTAGCCTAGTTTTTGTTATGGAAAATTGAGTATCTATGGAAGGAGACAAATGTAATAAACCTCTGCTTAGTAACAGGTTGTTATTTCTAACAAAGCTGTCTGGAATTCTTGCAAATCAAATCCTTTCAGGACACGTATCATCCCTATATATGACCTTTACCCACATTCAACAATGCTTTAGCAGACGACCTTTTGAAAAATACCAAGGCAATAATGTATAGAAAATCTCTGTAAAGGAAAGTTCTATTACTGAAGAAAATTGAAAACATTGTGGCAAAAGGAGATCTATATTGCTGGTTATGAGCAATTTCTCCACAATGTCTTCAAAAGTTCTCTGCTTCCAGGGGGTCAAGCAGGTGTCTCTGTATGTGCGAAAGTGTTAAATGTACTTTGTCAAATCCATCTCCTTCGGCAGTTGTGCACTCCAGTGTTTATACCTGATACAGAAACATCTTTGGACGCTTGTATAGTAGATTGTATTGCTCTGCGAAACCAACTTTAGTGCAATTATTTCAAATGCAAAATAGCTCTACTAGGCTGTGCTTTCATCCTTTTCCCTCATATAAATATCTGACGCCTCTGCAGCAGACAGCTTTTTGAAAACATGGCGACAAAAGTAGAAATTGCTCAAAACAAGCAATGATAAATTTTCATCTCTATATAATAATTGTATTTTCATTGAAAGAGTGTTTTCAAAGTCATCTGCTGCAGAGTTGTTGCATGTGGGAAAGGGTTAATTGATCCAAATGAATAATGGTTTCTTTAAACCTTCTTTTACTATTTGCCAAACAGTGTAGAGCCAGATCAGACTGTGTTGGTATCTTGATCTACACTGTTTGCCAAAGCCTTGAGGTAAGTTTGCAGAGTCCTGCTCATTTTGAAACATTTAGTATTGTAGGAAAGGGTAACCAATTATTTATGTAATGAATATACGGTTCATTTCATTGGAAGTAAAATAGTATGTCATTGAGTTTTGAATGCAGTATTTCTACATCGTCACATAGTCTTTCTTTTCGATACCCACAGCATAGGGTTGGGGAGAAAATCAAGATGTGATGTACACCTTAACCCTTAGCCTCATATAGACGCTTTCTGACGCCTCTGCAGCAGACGGCTTTTTGAAAACATAGCAATTTCTCCTTTTGTCACAATGTTTTCCACTTTTAGTCATAGGTTATCCATTCAATTATAGAGATTTTCCATTATTTGACAAAATAAGTTCAAAGTCGTCTGCTGCAGAATTGTTGTATGAGGGAAAGGGTTAAGTAGAGCTTTGTAATCGACTAAAAAAGATTCGGGCTTCATGCAACTAAAGACTAGTAATATATTTTTATTATATTCTAAATGCATTACTTAAGCCAAACATGTAAATCCCATCCCAACTAGAACAAACATGCAGCAGAAGACTTTGAAGACATTTTGGTAAAAACATAGAAATTACGTTTAAATGAAAAAAAAAAATATTGAATAGAGATGAATGTATGATGTGTCAAAAAGAGAAATTACATTTTAAGTAAATTGTCATTTTGCCCACAATGCTTCTCAAAAGTTGTCTGCTGCAGATACTCTAAAAGCATCTACATGTGGGAAAGGGATATGCTGCCTAATATGTACCTTTGTAATAAGCAATAATGCATCTTTCCATTTACATAATAACCACAGGAAACCAAGACAGGAAATTAAAAACACATCATTCCTTTCAGTTATACTTTGGAGCAATTTTCATGGATTTCTGGAAAGACTACAGTATCTCTTCATCAGATTTCTTATTGTAAGGGATCTCCTCACATCAGCTCTTTTCCTTTGTTTATGTATTGATCATTTCCCACATACAGATGTTTGCCGAGGACTTTGCAGCAGACAACTTTTGAAAACATTGTTGCACAGGGCATAACATAATGAGTAATTTCACTTTTTGTCTCAATTTTTTTCAATGATTAAACTTTCATTTATATAGATTAGTTATAGATTTTCCATATTTTTGACTACATGTTTTCGAGGTCATCTGCTGCAGATTGTTTGTATGTTGGAAAGAGAAAATCCTATTAGATACATATGTTCAAAATAGAAATTTATTGCACCATAAAGTTAAAAAAAGAAATACTCCTTTTCTCACCATTTTTTTTTCTATATACAAAATATAGATACACATTTCTAGATGTTTCAATATAATTCTTAGCTGTGTTGAAGCAGACATCTCATAAAATATCATTTTCGATAAGGGGATATAAAGAGTGAGCTTTTAGTCTGCAACATAATCAGCATTCCAAGAAAGCTAAATTATTGAATTACACGTTCAATCAATATTTTAACTTCCAAATCATTACCATAGCTACATTAACTGGCACCTAACCCTTGTTTGCCAGATGGGCGTTCATTTTTTATTCATTTCTAATCCTACTGATGTATGGATGTTGTTGGTTTCTGAAAATGTCTTGTATTTTTTTTTTTTTTTGCAAATCACAATGATAAGCAACTATTGCTGAAGTGATATAATAAAAATTATTTTGCCACAAATATATTTCTAGTAGTTTTAACCCTTTCCCACATACAACAAATCTACAGCTGGCAGACAACTTCGCTTTGAGCAATTCTTTTGTTGCCATGTTTTTAAAAAGCTGTCTGCTGCAGAGGCATCTGAAAGCGTCTATATGAGGGAAAGGGTTAATTAATAGGCTGCTATAATAATGGATTATGATAATATTAGTGTTATAAATTGCTTACAAAATGGTTTAATTTAAATTTAACTCTTTCCCACTTTCAAATGCATTTTGATGCACTTGCATGAGACGCTTGAAACATTGTGAAAAAAGGGAAGGTTGCTCAAAGCAAGCTAAGGGACAAAATGAGCAACTGCTCCCTTGGCCACAATGTTGTCAACTGTATTCAATAATTATACTTTCATTTCAAAACATTTACATAGTTTTGCGCAGATCTTTTAAAAGTTTTCAGCTGCAATTTCGTTGTATGTGGGAAAGTGTTAATAGTTTCGCTGTTCGTTCGTTCTTAAAAAAGAACTTGCTAATCTTGAACCACCTTAGAATTGTACTTCATAAATATTTGTTCCACTTGGCTGGCAGCAATGTTTTTCTTAAGTGTTTTGTTTAAATGCAAGTCATTTTAACATGAAACTTTTCAAGAGATTTATTCTGTAGACTGATTCAGATGAATTTCGATTCCGTTTGCAGCAGACAACTTGAAAAATAATTGTCGGAAAACGAGAAATAAGTCAAACAAATATTTTTCTCCTTATCTCGCAATGTTTTCAACATCACTCTAAAAAAATGACTTCAATTTTCAAGATCTCGCAGTATTTAACCCTTTCCCACATATAACAAATCGGCAGCAGACAAATGTGAAATTATCTAGGCAAAACTGTTTGCAAATATTAAGCTCTATAAAATGTATGATTATTGTAAAGTCTTTGAAAATATTGCGGAAAAAGGGGAAATTGTCCATAAAGAGCAATTTCTTCTTTTGTCACAATGTTTTCAATACATGTACATGTAGTCACCTGCTGCCTCTAAGTATCAAAAAGAAGTTGACATGTGGGAAAGTGTTAACAAAAAGAAACAAAAAGACAACTCTAAACTCTCACAAACAGCAAATCTGCAGCAAACAGCTTTGAAAACAATGTTTATGAATCAAGAGTTGAAAACATTGTGGCAAAAGGAGAAATTGCTCATTTTGAGCAATTTCTACTTTTGCCACAATGATTTCAAAAAGCTGTCTGCTGCAGAGGCGTCAGAAAGCATCTGTATGTGGGAAAGGGCTGAAATGGTGTACCAGGTACAGGGTCTAGGGATCATGCACTGCAAGTTATAAATGAGGCATTGAGTGCCAACAGCTTTGTAGGTCTTGCCATTGTAAAAGGTATGCTCAATTAGTAGAGCCTGGGCGATGGAATGCTTGCTAATAGAATCGGTTGGCCCTCTGTGAGTGCTCTGTCTCTCAGGTAATCTAATTACAACCAATTTAAATTTTGATGGCAACTCTGATTGTTCCCTTAGTTCTAAACTGAGGCATTTAAGCTACATAGAAGTCGCAGGCTTCTGCCCGGCGACTAATGATAATTTGATCCCTGGCCGGGTCATACCAATTAAAGAGCATACAATGGTAGTATTGCCTGACCTCCTTGTCGCATATGCATTACCACTGTCGGTAGTACTGGTAATTTACCCAGGAAGCGCCATGATATAACCAAAGTGGGCCGGCACGTGACACTAGAACATATTAAACTAATAATACTACTAGTTTAATATGTTCTAGTGTCACGTGCCGGCCCACTTTGGATATAAATAAATAATTATTTAAAGTGGCATATGTAAAACACCAAACAATCAATCAATGAATTATGATGCTCTCAAATGATGGGTGCTATTGTGATCCGTTTATTTTCATATTACCTATACTGTTTAAATTTTGATATTTTCAAATGATAGCTGCTGTTTTGATCTATGTAGTAGGATCCTTGTTTAAATGAGCAGCAAATGATTGTATTTATCATACATTATGATGATTAACCTTTTCCTTCATATAAAAGCTTTCTGATGCCTCGTCAGCAGACGGCTTTTTGAAAACATAGTGACAAAAGAAGAAATTGCTCAAAACGAGCAATTTCTCCTTTTGCCACAATGTTTTCCACTTTAAGTCATAGGTTATCCATACAATTATAGAGATTTTCTATTTTTTGAGAAAATATGTTCAAAGTCGTCTGCTGCAAAATTGGCGTATGAGGTAGGAGTTCACCCATAATCACATCCAACTGCAGCTTATATGAACATTTTTTTGATCTTGTAATTTATTGTGCTTATCATTATAAGTTAACAATAATTAACTGGTTTACTAAATATGTAGCAGACTTTTGAGCACACCACTAAATCTGCATCGCTCAGAATTTTTTCCTTCATTACGTCCATACATTAAGTAGTTTTTTAACCCTTTCCCACATACACCCAATCTTCAGAAGACTACTTTAAAAACATCTAGGCTCAATAATGGAAATTATCTTTAACCCTTTCCCTCATACGACATTTCTGCAGCAGATGACTTTGAACATATTTTGTCAAAAAATAGAAAATCTCCATAATTTGAGGATAACCTATGACAAAAAGTGGAAAACATTGTGGCAAAAGGAGAAATTGCACATTTGGTGCAATTTCTTCTTTTGTCACAATGTTTTCAAAAAGCCATCTGCTGCTGAGGCGTCAGAAAGCGTCTATATGAGGGAAAGGTTTAATTGAAAGTAATTATTGAAAAGTGTTCAAAACATTGTTGCAAATAATAGAAATTGCTCATGAGTAAATCTTTTTTTGCCACAATTCTTTCAAAAGAAAGCTGCTGCAGATGCTTCAAATTTGTCTGCAAGTGAGAAAAAGTTAAGACCCTTTCTCAGAATGATGGGTCTGCAGTGGACAATTTCTATGTAGAAATTGCTCCTTTTGCCATTATATTTTTTATAACTCTTTTCAATAATTCAAATTCACCACACTTTTGCCAAGATATTTTCAAAAACATCTACCTCAGGCTGTTGTAAAGGGTAACATAAGTGAGATATTAAATTTAAAAAAAAAAAAGAATAAAAATATTAAAAAAAAAATGTGAGACAAAAGTTACTTACAGTGTGCCCCGCTGTACTGTGTAAATGGAACATTCTTACACTGTATGCCATCCTGGATCCATAGTTTAATGTGCTTAAATCCTCACAGAGCTTTGATTAGCCATAGGTCAAACCATACAGTTTGATTTTTATCTAATAGACTATTAACAATCTATTAACAATCTAATTAGCATCTATCTAATTTCGATATGGGTTTGTTAGTATAGCTCTCAAATGTCCAAACTTTTATTGAGTTTAAATTCTCGCTGGCTGCTCACTGCTCTTTTCTTAACCATAGGTCTACCCTTTCAGTTTTCTTTAAGATGTTCATCCATCTATGTTAGTATTTCAATCCAAAGTTGTGTTAGAAATGTTAGTTCAAATTATTATGAGCCTATATCCAAATTTGCTAGCTAGCAGTGTTTGTTAGCCTTTTAAACTTTGATCTCAATGTTTTAACAATGTTTCATCCAATTTACAATATACCTATATTCAAAGTTGTTAACAATGTTAGTAAACTTTTAAAATATCCATTGATCTTAGTTCATAAAACGTTTGTATAAAACCTCCTTTCTTGTGGTTAAGTTCTCACAGTCCAAGCTATTCTTTAAGCCACATCCATTCCAAACAGACTGGGAAAAGGTGTTTTAAAACTGTTTTTCAACACTAGTTTTTCTCTACAAAGATTGATTGCTCGTAGAAGAACCCATAAAGTATTGTTACCTAAATGGAAGATCCATCAATAATTGCTTCTGTACATCTTTGTATTAAAGCTTTCACTAGACCCCTAGAACTACCATTTAATCCTTTCCCACATACAGCAAATCTGCAGTAGACAACTTCAAAAACTTCTAGTAGAAATATAGGAAATCTTTCTAAATGAAATAAGAGTTGAAAACATTGTGTCTAAATAAAAAATTACTCATGATGAACAATTAGTCGAGTTGCCACAATGTTTTCAAAAGTCATCGACTGTAGAGTCCATCAAAATGCGTCTGCATGTAGGAAAAGGTTGAGCTTAGAATTAAGCTTAGGAGATGGTGTCTGTTAACCTTTATATCCTCATACTTTAATCCTTGCACTCAAGAGGAAACTATTTCCCCCATAGAAACGCAAAAAGGATTGTGCCTAAAAATTCACAACAATTTCTTCTGTACTCATAGAAACAAATCACACAATCCAGCTCAGGATTACTATTTGCCACACCAACAATTGATCCACCAACTTTGTAGCTTTAAACCTTGATAATTTACCAGTAAATATTTCAAAATGTTTTGTGCTAATAATTCCCCACAAAGTTTCCATATTCATGGACTTGTTTGGAGCCTATCAGTTTTATAAAACACATTTTAGCTGCAAATCCAAGGAACAATTCGTTTATTATTGGAACTTCTGTTTCACCTGTGATATGTTGACAATATCTGTCTCTTAATAACTGTATCATAGATCAAATATTTATTCAAGTTAAAACACATCCGAATTAATAGGATTAACTATGATCAGTCAGTGTTTTTGTTTTATAACTTAATTTTTGTCTAAATCAACCTTTCCTCTGATACAGACTTCTTTTGATACATCTTCAGCAGTCAAATTTTGAAACAATTGCACGTAAAGGGAAAGAAAGCTAATTGAGCATTTTCTTTTCTATATCTTTCAGTGCCTTCTTTCCATTGTGTTTTGACAATACAACTTAAATTGTCCCTATATTTTCTAAAATAATTCCAAATTGAACACATTAAAAGTAGTATCAATTCATCAATAGCTCAAACAGGTAAGAAGGGCAAGACATGACACAGATTTTCAATACCATGCAAAGCCTATTATCACATGAGTTAGGATGAAGTTTAGTACAAAATATTATCCTTTCCTTTGTCAGCGGAAATATTTAACCCTTTCCAATAGCGCACACAAATTTAGACTCATTTGCTGCAAATGTCCCTTTGATAACACCAGGTGGCAGAAAACAATGTTTTGCCAAAATGTTTTAACCCTCTCCCTCATACGACAATTCTGCAGCAGACGACTTTGAACGTATTTTGTCAAAAAATAGAAGATCTTCATAATTGAATGGATAACCTATGACTTAAATTGGAAAACATTGTGTTAAAAGGAGAAATTGCACGTTTTGAGCAATTTCTTCTTTCGTCACTATGTTTTCAAAAAGCTGTCTGCTGCAGAGGCATCAGAAAGCGTCTATATGAGGGAAAGGGTTAAATAATTATAATTTCACTTAAAAAGATTTCATAGTTTTGCCTTTATGATTTTAAACTTGTCTGCTGTAAATTTGTTTAATGTGGAAAAGGGTTAAAGTATTTGTTGTCTTAGATGAAATTGCTCATCTACTTTTCGCGCAATGTTTACTGCTTCAACTCCGAATTTCACATTCACAAGTTCATGATTTTTTGTTTCGTTTCGTGACAAATGCTTTTGCTCTCTCATATAAAGCCCTCTTTTTGACAAACAAGAAATCTGCAATGGACAACTTTAAAAACGTATAGGCAAAGATATGAAAAGAAAATCTGTCTAAATGTATAATTGTGGGATGGTCAGGTTGAAAACATTGTGGTAAAAGGAGGAATGGTTCTACACTGTCTGCTGCAATATGTTGAAATTTGTCATTACTAGGGAAAACGTTAACCCTTTCCCTCATATAGACGCTTTCTGACGCCTCTGCAGCAGACGGCTTTTTGAAAACATAGTGACAAAAGAAGAAATTGCTCAAAACGAGCAATTTCTACTTTTGCCACAATGTTTTCCACTTTTAGTTATAGGTTATCCATTCAATTATAGAGATTTTCCATTTTTTGACAAAATATGTTCTAATTCGTCTGCTGCAGAATTGTCGTATGAGGGAAAGGGTTAATCCTTTCCCACCTGCAGACACCGCAGACGACTTTTGAAAACATTATGGCCGAAGGTGAAATTGCTCATGATGAGCAATTATACCTTTGGCAACAATGTTTTCAACTTTATTTAACAATTAAGCTATCTTTTATGGAGATTTTACGCTTTTTATACCCACTTCGAAGAAGAGGGGGTACGGTATATAGGAGTCACTGTGTCGGTCGGAAGCCATATTTTGCCCGGCCTATTTCTTACAAACCACTGGGTGGCAAACCACTGGGTGGAATTCGATACAATTTTACATGAAGCTTCTATACCAAGAGGAGATGTGCATATCCTAAAGGGGTAAAAATTATGTTATGGTGTAGGTCAAGAGGTGCTGTTTAGGGGGTATTTATCATCTTCAGTGATAGTTTTAGTTTGTCATGTTTTCAAAGTCGTCTGCTGCAGATTGGTTGTATGTTAGAAAAGGTTAAGAATATATAACAACCTATGAGGTAAGAGGATCATGTAGGATGATGAACATCAGACAGTGGATGTCATTAAGGGGAAACATTGTTCTCCCTATAAAAAGCAGCCAGTTTTACTGGTTTAAGATCGAGTTAAGATAAAATTGAATGTTCGACCGTTATTAATGAACAAAGCTTTGTTGATGATGGCATCTCATTCATGACACAGGAAAACTAAAATGGTGCCACGTCACATTATAAGCCCACCTTTGGGGATTTTTTTAATAATTATTGACAATTGCAACCAAATAACATTACGACTTTTAGTTGTCCTTGAGCCCTTTCATACATAGAACAAATCTGCAGCAAATCTGCAGCAGACGACTTTAAAAACATCTTGGCAGAAATATGGCAAGCCTCTAAAACATGGAAGAGTAATTAGTGAAATTTCTCATTTTGTCACAATGTATTACAAAATCGTCTGCTGCACTGAGACATCAGAAAGCGTTTGCATGTGGGAAACTCTTAAATTAAGTAAATGAATTTTTTTTTTCAGCAGATTTTTTCATCTTGAAGAGAAAATTGATTATTTTAACTTTTCCCATGTTTCATACTAGAACTCTTCGAATATATACACATGAGACAAAAACAAAGATAATTATTTTCTCAGAAATCTATTAAAACTAGAATGATAAACAGTGTCCATCATCATGTGGGCGTGATTTGATATTAATCCTTTCCCTCATATAGACGCTTTCTGACGTCTCTGCAGCAGACGGCTTTTTGAAAACATAGTGGCAAAAGTAGAAATTGCTCAAAATGAGCAATTTCTCCTTTTGCCACAATGTTTTCCACTTTTTGTCATAGGTTATCCATTCAATTATAGAGATTTTCTACTTTTTGACAAAATATGTTGAAAGTCGTCTGCTGCAAAATTGGCGTATGAGGGAAAGGGTTAATCCTTTCCCACAAACGACATTGAAAACTTCAGTTCAAAAATTATAGAAGCTCTGTATAACAGAAAGAACAACATTATGGCAAAAGAAGAAATTGATCGTCACAAGCATTTTCTTCTATTGCCACATTATTTTCAGAAAGTGTCTTCAAGGGGAAAAAGGGTGGAGTAAACGTTTCCCCTTCTTTCTACAGAAGAAATAATGTTGCAAATGAATACTGAAATTACCGAATATAATGGCATGCATGACATTTTGTACACAGAAAAATACTACATCCTTTTTCTAGATCGGACAACTAATCTTAACCGTTTCAAACCCTTTCATCCACAACAAAAAATGACTAAGAAAAAAAAAGTGCTAAATACGCTAATATTGTAGGAAAGTGAGAAATAGTTCATGAGTAATGTTTCTCCATTCAGCACAATGTTTTGTTTTAGTAATCAGGTACTAAGTATTTTAAAGCCGGAGTCATAAAAGTTTATAATCCGTCTGTTACAGGAGTGGCATAAGGAGAATATGTGAGAACCCTATCCCTTTTACCAATTCTGCAGATGAGCACTTACATATTAAAGTTGTAAATATAAAAAAATCTCTGTAAATGAAATATTAGTAGAAAACATTGTGGCAAAATGGAGAAAATGCTCATTATTTCTCCTTTTGCCACATTGTTTTTTTCAAAAGACATCTGCTACTATAAAGCCAAAAATGGGACTGTAAGTGGGAAAAGGGTTCAAGAAAAGACACAGAAATCCCAAATAGTCCCCTAGTGATTTGAATTTTGTCACAACGAAAGATAGTGGAGCTATTGCTTGATAGTAATCGTAAAATTCCCGACTTTCAACTTTTTCTCAAAATATTTTGGTGTTTAACCCTTTCCCTCACATAGATGCTTTCTGACGCCTTTGCAGAGGACAGCTTTTTTAATACATAGTGACAAAAGAAGAAATTGCTCAAAACGAGCAATTTCTCCTTTTGCCACAATGTTTTCCACTTTAAGTCATACGTAGGTTATCCATTCAATTATAGAGAATTTCCATTTTTGACAAAATATGTTCAAAGTCGTCTGCTTCAGAATTGTTGTATGAGGGAAAGGGTTAATCTGGTCCTTATTGCACAGGAATTATGTAAAGGCTATTCATTTTAGATTGCTTTTATATTAGATGAAATGTTCATGCAAGGTTGTTTGTGAATATACTTCTGTTTGGAGATGTAGATGCTATATCTATCTACCATCCTGCAAAACAAGCACTTTCTCCTTTTGACACAATGTTTTCCACTTTTAGTTATAGGTTATCCATTCAATTATAGAGATTTTCCATTTTTGGACAAAATATGTCCAAAGTCGTCTGCTGCAGAATTGTCGTATGAGGGAAAGGGTTAAATCATGAATTGAATACTATTATGTTCTACAAATTCAACGAGGAAATGGTTTGTTTTCAAGAACATGACATTGTTTTCTGTGTGGTTGGAAAATATATACATGTCTATTAGAAATGTCAACAGATATTCAAATAACAGAATTACCTGAGACAAATATCAAGTTACAAAATCAATTTTTGTTTCACTCAGGTGTAATTTACAGATTAAAGCTGTTTTATCTCCAGGGAATAATCCTACAGCTGATGCCTATACATTTCAAGAGTAATTCTGTTGTAACATTTTGAAGAAAATGTAGATGGAAACTGTGGTAAAAGGTGAAAAAGGTGACAGTGTGACAATTATGCAGTCTATCAGTTATGGTTTGAGATCAGATCAAAAGTTGAAATTTCATATTGGCTCTATGGATTTTTTTGTTTTTCCATGAATAACATATGATAGTTTTGGTCCCATGAGCCAGTTGTGCATAATAAATGGTTTTACAAAGACTAATTTGCAATCTCTAATTGCTTCACTAATTGCCCATCCATGTCAAACACTGAAGTCCTAGCTATAACTGGAACAACCATTAACTCATTGATGTATTTAGATTTAATTCTGCTTTCAACAATTCCAAATGATACAAAAACTCAAGAGTTGTCCCTTTCCCACATACAACAAATCTGTGGCAGAGGACTTTGTTAACATACCCGAAAAAAATTAGAAACGGTCAAACTCCCTTAAAGTGAATGTACAGTAATTGAATAGAGTTGAAAACATGGTGACAAAATGAGAAATTGCTCGTTTTGAGCAATTTCTTCTTTTGTCGCCATGTTTTCAAAAAGTTGACTGCTGCAGAGGCGTCAGAAAGCGTCTATATAAGGGGGAGGCTTAAATCATGGGAGACTATTTTTATTCATAAAGAATTAACATTGTTTTGCCTAAATGTTTTCAAGGTCATCTGCTGCATTTTTTTTCTATATGGAAAAGAGTTAACTAAATTGAATGATATCTGAAGGTCAGAATATTGAGTTTATACTGTTGTTACAGAAGTAATCTAAATTTTTACCACATACAACAAATCTGCAGCAGACGACTGCGTAAAACTGGTTAGACATATGACATGAAAGTATAATATTGAATTGAGATGGAAATATTGTAACAAAAAGAGTTCATTAGGAGCAATTTCTCATTTCGCCACAGTTGTTTTCCAAAGTCATCTGCTGTAGAGGCATATCAGAAAGCATGTCAGAAAAGGTTAAATTGGAATCACACTTGTTTTTCTTAACAATATGCCGATGATTGAGAGATCCAAAATAAACAGGCCATTAAATAGGTTTATAGGATGGTAGTTTATTACTGGTAATTTGTGGAATTATTGTGTTTTAATAGCCTGCCAGTGTTGCAACATTTGGCATTGCCTACAGCATGATCATGGCAATATGCCCACAGAATGACAGACTGATCCAATGACCTAATAGCGCTGTTTTTGAATGCTGCAAAGTCATAAGGTTATTGTATTTAATTTAAATAGTTTTATTAGTACAATACAATGCACATATTGTATTGCCTTAAGCAAAAAAAAAACACAAAGAGACATGGATTTTTTACAGAAGAAGATACACAATTTTTAACAATGTGATAATTATCAATATGTGAAAAACTTGATGTCTATAAATTAGCTTTGTATATATAAAATAAAAATAAAAATATAACAAAGATATATCTAATTAAGTAATTGTTTAGAGACAATGTAATTTTTAATAGATTAGTTTAATTATGCATCATAAACAGCAGGTCATCGATGTTTCTCTATTGCAAACAATCTTTTCAAAATATATCTTATCCCTTTCCCACATGTATACAATAAATCTGCTGCAGATGACTAGAGAAAAGTACATAAAATCTCTATAAAGGAATTATGTATAATTATGAATAGAGCAGGAAACATTGTGGCAAAAGGAGGAATTGCTCATAATGAGCAATTCCTCCTTTTGTCACACTGATTTCAAATTCCTCATCTGCAGAGGTGTAATGGAATGCACCTGCAAGTTTTTAAGTTTAACCCTCTCCTTCATACAACAATTCTGCAGCAGACGACTGAACATATTTTGTCAAAAAATAGAAATCTCTACAATTGAATGGATAACCTATGACTAAAAGTGGAAAACATTGTGGAAAAAGGAGAATTTTCCTCTTTTGTCACTGTGTTTTCAAAAAGCCATCTGCTGCATAGAAGTCAGAAAGCGTCTATATGAGGGAAAGGTTAAACAAACATGTTAAGAGTTGTGTCCAGGAAAGTGTTGAAAAAAGTGCATTTTCAGGAATAATGGAAAGTAATTGTTCGCACAAGCAATTGTATTTCAGACTTTGGATGGGCCCCAAAGTTTTGGAATTCTTATTATTAGAAAATTATTACATTCATCTGTCCACAATTTCTTATCTAAAATAAGTGTATTTGTTGCGAATTATGTTTTAAGTTAACTGTCTTTATGGTATCATTTATTGGTGTTATTGATGTTTCGGTTAAGAGAGGATTTTTAGATAAAAATGTTGAGTTTGGCACCCAGCAGTAGTATAGGGCCTAGTAAGAAAGGGTAGATACACTCTGTTCTAGTTGCCAGGCCCTCACAAAATTGCTTAACCCTTTACCTCATAAAAAATTATAGAAGCTTTCTCCTTTCTCCTTTTGCCACAATGTTTTCCACTTTAAGTAAGTCCATTCAATTATAGAGATTTTTTATTTTTTTTTACAAAATGATTTTTATGTTCAAAGTTGTCTGCTGCAGAATTTTCGTATGAGGGAACAGTCAAAGGTTTAACTGTTTCCCACAAACAACAAATCTGCAGCAGACACATGAAAATACAATAATTGAATAGAGTTGAAAACATGTTGACAAAAGGAGAAATTGCTTGTTTTGAGCAATTTCTTCTTTTGTCGCCATGTTTTCAAAAAGCTGTCAAGTGTCATATGCATAAGAAAGTGTCTATATGAGGGAAAAGGTTAAACTATACTATGTATGTTATAAGTTTGCCGAGCCCCGGTAGCTGAGTTTGTAGCGACGCGGGCTGTCAATCCAGGGGTTGTGAGTTCGAATCCCGGCTCGGCCAACTATCTTTCCGACGATTGAAAAAAGTCAATGCGACATGCGTCATATGTCTTCCACCAATGGGCTAAGTCTATGTGGAAAAGCAGCCAGTTGCTTGGGAAGATTGTTGTGTGGAGTACTGGTGTGAGAAAACCAGGAAATGTATGAGAAGGTGAACTGGCCGCCATGATATAACGTGAGAAATTGTTAAAAACGGCGTTAAACCCCAATCAATCAATCAATGTTATAAGTTTAATTGTAATTGTGGTTGATCTGTGGTGTATGTTTTATGGTGTAACTCATCAATGTAACAAAAACATTGATTGAACCCTGACCTTTAGTGTCCTTAACCCTTTCCCTCATATAGACGCTTTCTGACGCCTCTGCTGCGGACGGCTTTTTGAAAACATAGTGACAAAAGGAGAAATTGCACAAAACGTGCAATTTCTCCTTTTGCCACAATGTTTTCTACTTTTAGTCATAGGTTATCCATTCAGTTATAGAGATTTTCCATTTTGTGATAAAATATGTTCAAAGTCGTCTGCTGCAGAATTGTCGTATGGGGGACAGGGTTAACCCTTTCCCACAAAAATAAATCTGCTGCAGATGACTTTCAAATTATCAACTCCAAAATATAGAAATTCTCTATAAATGATTATATTATCATTTTAACCCTTTCCCTCATGAATACAACAATTCTGCAGCAGACGACTTTGAACATATTTTGTCAAAAAATGGAAAATCTCTAAAATTGAATGGATAACCTATGACTAAAAGTGGATAACATTGTGGCAAAAGGAGAAATTGCTTGTTTTGAGCAATTTCTTCTTTTGTCACTATGTTTTCAAAAATCTGTCTGCTGCAGAGGCGTCAGAAAGCGTCTATATGAGGGAAAGGGTTAATAGAGTTGAAATCATTGGGGCAAATCGTCAGCTGCAGACGCCGTCAGAAAGCACCTTTATGTGGGAAAGGGTTAATTATCTCTCACCACAGCGTCATACATATGGGCTGATAGAAACTTTTGATATAAGCTTGTAAAGCCAAAGAAAGAAAAAATATCTTCGTTCATTTTAGGAAACATCTTTGATAAAAATATGAATGTATTTTGAATAGTAAACTGTCGGACCAATTAACTATAGGAAATATTAAATACAGTAATAAATGTATTTCTGTTCCATTATCGGCTCCTATTTCATAAATTACAATGTACACAAAAAATCAACATTGTACTAGCTAGTTATTCCTTGTAATAACTTTCATGTTCCATTTTCCTATCTTTAAACCTTTCCCTCATATAGACGATTTCGGACTTCTCTGCAGCAGACGTCTTTTTGAAAACTTGGTGACAAACGAAGAAATTGCTTAAAACATGCAATTTCTCCTTTTGCCACAATGTTTTCCACTTTTAGTCATAGGTTATCCATTCAATTATAGAAATTTTCTATTCTTTGACAAAATATGTTCAGGATCTATGCTGGAAAGGGTTAAACATCTTCAGGGAACGACCTTTGAAAACATTGTGGCAATGATTTTAACTCTATTCAATAATCATGCTTTTCATGCTTTTCCCATGAATCTTTAAAAGTCGTCTGCTGCAGATCTGTTCAGTGGGAAAGGGTTAACCTAGTTAGTCTAGCTATTTTGTGGTACTCGAAATGAATCGGCTAATTGAGATAATTCTTTTGAGTACTCACAACATAGGGTTTGGAGGTC
Source organism: Serripes groenlandicus (assembly GCA_031761405.1). Classification (NCBI taxonomy): domain Eukaryota; kingdom Metazoa; phylum Mollusca; class Bivalvia; order Cardiida; family Cardiidae; genus Serripes; species Serripes groenlandicus. The sequence goes on from JASEVX010000001.1 coordinate 219,901,533, forward strand.
CAATGAGGATTTCAGATTATAAAATTCGTCCCTATCCCTTTCCCACCTATAGATGCATTTTGACGCACGTGCAGCAGACAACTCTTGAAAACATTGTAGCAAATGGAGAAATTGGTCAAAACAAGCAATTTCTCCATTTCTCCATTTCTCATGTTGGAAAGCTCTATTGTATATCTAGAATTCTGTCATCTTTTACAACACATGCCAGAAGATATGTTTTCCAATGGCCTGACTGCATGGTGCATAAAGAACTGGCTAATGAAATCTGTTGCACCAAGACTCCGATCTCCTCACAATGGAGTCTTGACTAATTGATAGTATGTTGTATGTGCAAGCTGTTTTCACCTAATTAGCGACTGGTCTTTAAATATCTACTTGTCAATTGCATCCCTTTACACTTTCCAACGTGCAGACATCTTTTGAAAACATTGAGAGGCAAAAGGAGAATTTAGTGCACAACAAGATCAATTTCTCCCTTTATCATGATGTTTTCAACTATATTCAACTCTATTCAATTATTACACTTTTGATTTATTTTGAAATTTAACATATTTCTGCCAAGACGTCGTTTCAAAATCGTGTTGGACTATAAGCCTTAGCCTTGTGTAGAAAGCTTCAGATGCTTTTACCATTTCCCTCTTGCAAAAACAACTTGACCCATCTGCAGTAGTCATCTTGTGAAAACATTTAACGCTTTCCATCATACGACAATTCTGCAGCAGACGACTTTGAACATATTTCGTCAAAAAATAGAAAATCTCTTTAAGTGAATGGATAGCCTATGACTAAAAGTCGAAAAACATTGTGGCAAAAGGAGAAATTCCTCGTTTTGAGCAATTCTTTCTTTTGTCACTATGTTTTCAAAAGGCCGTCTGCTGCAGAGGCGTCAGAAGGCGTCTATATGAGGGAAAGGGATAAACAATTAATTCAGAATCTCATTGTTATGCCTCGTCACCATGTAAACGTTTTTTTCATTGAAATCCAAGAACTGTCTGCTTTTAAACATTTAAGGTAACTTCTTAAACAGTATGACGGGAAAAACGCTTTTGAGAAAGCTAATATAATTATCATGAATAAAAAACAGAAACAACTAGTTTAAAGCAATTTGTCCTTTTCCAAAATGCTGTTATAAGTAGAGGCTTTTGTGTATTTTATGTGGGAATTACCCCTTTTAACCATGCAGACAGTCATCTTGATGCATCTACAGCAGATGACTTTTGCCACAAAGTTTTTCATCTCTTTTAAATAGCTACCGGTATAGTATAATTATATATTTTCAGTTTCGCTGCACTACGGTCATGGTGGAGTGCCCTTGGGCAAGGCACATTTTCTAGCCTAGTACTGGTTTGTTTACCCAGGGATCATGAATAATTAAATTTAATTGCGCGCTAAATGACCTTAGCTGTCGATGCGCCATAAAACAATATACATTCATTCATTATATTTTCAGTTATAGAGATTTTCCATAATTTTGACCAGATGATTTCACACTTTTCTGCTGCAAATTTAAGCTGTATGTGGGAAAGGGTTTAACTGAGGAAATTGTCCTAAGGGCTTTGAAACTGATGTGAGGTCTTGATGTTTATTTAATTATTTCCAAATAAAGAATATGGCATGATGGCTGTAGGGTGTTATCGTAGCAAAGCATTTTAACACTTTCCCACTTGAAGATCTGCAGCAGACGACTTTTGAAAACATTGTGACAAAAGGAGAAATTGCTCAAAACAAGCAATTTCTCCTTTCGCATAGATTCTAAGAAAAGTGGGTGGAGGAAGAACATGACATTGTTGAAAACATAGTTCAAAATTAATATCTCACTCTTATTGATCAATTATCATTTTTTCTCAAGATATTTTCCAGTAGATATATGTACTGCAGCTGGAGAGACTGGTAGATTGGTCATTCATATCTTTGAGTTATATATATATCCAGTAATATCCATGTCCCTCTTGATACTCAATTCTGTTTGCTGCAGAATAATAGGTGGTGGTCATATCAATGAGCTACATTCAGTTTTAAGTCTTTCCCACATAAAGACGCTTTCAGAGGCCTCTGCAGCAGATGACTTTTGAAATCATTGTTGCGTATTGAGAAATTGCTCATGTTTTCAAAAGTCTTCTGCTGCCGAAGTTTCATACTGAGTCTGCAAGTGGGAAAAGGTTAACATAGCTATTATGAGGTAACAGATTGGGAATTCAGTAGAGAATTATTCTCTGGTTTAGGTTATCAAATTATTCTAACGATTGTTCTACTTTCACAAAGTCTCAGTTGTGTTCATAATTTTCAATCTATTTCTTTACATTTCCACTGTCCCAAAGGTACCTTTGGATGAAATACTGGATCATTTAGTGATGAACTATTATTTTCTAATTGCCATGGAAAGATTTATTGAACATGTAGAGGAACATCAGCTTAACCCTTTCCCACATACAACAAATCTGCAGCAGACAAATTACAGAACTTTTCCATGTTTTTGCATGATTGTTTGCAAAGTCGTCTGCTGCAGATTTGTTGTAGACTTGGTAATGAAACATTGGCCATTTCCCGACTCTTTTTCCCGACCTACGCCGTTGTCCCAGCAGAAGGATTGTCATTCGTTGACATGAACTGTATGTTGAAAATCAATCATGTCACTGCATCATTTATTAATCTCAACCATGAGTGATCAACCAATTCTAGCAATTTTCTACATAAATAGATTGCTGAGTGCTTGAATATCATTTGAGACAGCACATGACAAAAGAGGCTATATTGTATAAATTATATGCGGGCACAACTGGAAAACCAAGTGCTAAAAAGCACTGGACATCATGCAGTCTGGTCAGGTTATGCACTGTTTTCCAACAAGTGAAAGATACTTTCAAGAAGCTATGTGCATACTGTGTGTATATTTAGATTTAACCCTTTCCCTCATATGGACGCTTTCTGTCGCCTCTACGGCAGACAGACTTTTGAAAACATGGCAACAAAAGAAGAAATTGCACAAAACGAGCAATTTCTCATTTTGTCACCATGTTTTCAACTATATTCAATTATTGTACTTTCATTTAAAGGGACTTTCCAAAAGATTTTGGGTTTGTTAAACCTTTACCTCATATAGACGCTTTCTAACGCCTCTGCAGCAGACGGCTATTTGAAAACATATTGACAAAAGAAGAAATTGCACAAAACGTGCAATTTCTCCTTTTAATGCCCCCGGAATCACCGATTCGGTGGGCTTCTAGTATTTGGCCTGTCTGTCTGTCTGTCGAAAAAAACTTTAACCTTGACCACTACTTTTGAACCATAACAGGTACGGCTACCATATTTCACATTGTGTATTCCTTGTGACATGACCTTTCTGTCAGTACTAACATTTTTGACCTTGCGACCTTGACCTTTGACCTAGATGTTGCCATTCAGGGGCATCAATGTTTCACAAACACATCTTGTTCCACTTTTAGTCTTAGGTTATCCATTCAATTAAAGAGATTTTCTACTTTTTGACAAAATATGTTCAAAGTCGTCTATGACCAAAAGTGGAAAACATTGTGACAAAAGGAGAAATTGCACGTTTTGTGCAATTTCTTCTTTTGTCACTATGTTTTCAAATAGCCGTCTGCTGCAGAGGCGTCAGAAAGCGTCTATATGAGGGAAAGGGTTAAGTCCTTTCCACATACTAGAAATCTGCAGCAGATGACTTTGAACACATCTTGGTTAAAGTGTTGAACATTTTATAAATGTAATTATAATTAATGTAAAGAGTTGAAAACATTATAAATTGCTATAAGTGGAAATTGCTCAATATGAGCAATTTCTCCTTTTGCCACAATGTTTTCAAAAGTTGTATGCTGCAGAGGCATCTGAAAATATCTATATGTGAGAAAGGGATAATAAAGGTGTTTTCAAAACAGATGACACATATAACCCTTTCTGAAATACAACAAACTTCGAAAAGATTTAGTAAAAAATATGGAAACACTATAAATGAAAGGACATTTATTGATTAAAAGTTGAAAACATTGGGAATTAGAAGCAGAAATTGCGCATTATGAGCAATTTCACCATTTGCCACAATATTATTTTTGTCATTTGCTGCAGAGGCGTCTAAAAGCGTATGTATGTGGGGATGGGTTAAATTATCAATTATGTTGTAGCTTAACCCTTTCCCTCATACGACAATTCTGCAGCAGACGACTTTGAACAATTATTTTGTCAAAAAATAGAAAATCTCTATAATTGAATGGATAACCAACCTATGACTAAAAATGGAAAAACATTGTGACAAATGGAGAAATAGCTCGTTTTAAGCAATTTCTTCTATTGTCACTATTTATTCAAAAAGCCGTCTGCTGCAGAGGCGTCAGAAAGCGTCTATACGAGGGAAATTAGGTTAATTAAGCCAAGAAACATCACAAATTATGACAAACACGGAGAATTTCACAATGGAATCTTGATATTCATAATTCATAACAATATGTTACAAACTTTCACACTTGTACTTTTAAAACTATAGATAATGATTAAATCCAAATCAGAATTCAATGTCTTATTGTCACTTTTTTGGTGAATATAATTTAAAGCTTAAAGTTTCCATGACAGAATGATATTTATTCCACATTTATTCACAGAAAATTACATTCCAAAGGCGAGCAACAATTCGCGAAGAATTTAATATTTGATCTTCCTGCCTGTTATTACGAGAAGTGTAATGTTGCTGACAAGGAGTCCCGATATTCCATAGATTTTCAGGGATGTCGGTGTTAACCCTTTCCCACTTGCAGACGCAATCGACACATTTTAAGCAGACGACTTTTGAAAACGTTGTGGCAAAAGGAGAAATTGCTCATGATGAGCAATTCCCTCTTTCGCCACAATGTTTTCAACTCTATTTAATGATTAATATCTCATTTATTGAGATATTTAACATTTTTGCCAATATGTTTTCAATGTCGTCTGCTGCAGAATTGTCGTAAGTGGGAAAGGGTTAAAGAAACAGTTATATTTTGGAGCGGTGATAACAAGCACTGTTTGCCTTACGATTTCTCCGGAGGGCATGGCTTTGTTACATCGGTATCACATTCTAGACTTGCTAGGACTTTGGGGATTTCCTGCTACTGTCAACTTTTGTCATGGAACTTTTGTGGGGTGAAATTATCGCTGACTTGTTATCAACAATAGATTATGACATCTGAAATATTGCCCCTGTTGAATGCCTTACCACTTGACATATCTGAGTTATGATTTTTAAGGTCTTCCAAATGGAAGGCTAATACACAAGAACTGATCTGTTTTATAAAAAGAACAAGAGAAAGTTGATGCAACGCATCAATGTCGCCGGATATCCATAGTGCAGTTATGCATAACACTAACATTATAGTAGTTGAATAAACAGTTATCAACCGAGGTGCATATTGGAACATCAGGGGTGGGGCCAAGTGAAAATGTATCATAACTTGCATTGTTTTGTCAACGAAGTGAATCATTATTTATGATCAATCTCCATTCCAAAGTAGGTTGACCATACACACAACCAACTAATTATTGATCATAAACAGTAATGGAAATGAGTAATCTTGCCAATCATTAGTCCTAGTATGTATACAGTGCTTTCATAAAGGAATAATTATAAGATTTGTGAATTCCACATACACTTTTCAAGATGTTTGTCAGAATATTTGAATTTTATTATTTTTCAATAAAACCACAAAACAGACAATTTAGGATTTGCATGCAATAGCACGTCATTTTACCTTTCCTCTTTTAAAGTCAACAGTGGACACCTTTGCAGCAATCTACTTTTAAAACAATGAGATAAGGGTTAAATCGCTGAAGACATGAGTTTTCTCTTTTTCTCAAAATGATATTAGCTTGGCATCCTAATTATATCATACTTTAACAAATGTTGAAATGTAGTCCAATATTTATAAATTAGACCACCTTCGAAATATAATATCAACTAAACAGTTAAAATTCATTGAAATTGTTGTATAAGTTTAGGGTTAGTTAACTAACCCTAGTTTCGAACATAAACTTAGCCCTACAACATGTTTATTATGTCTTCCCCCATTACATGGGGGCGACATATTGTTTTTGCCCGTTCCGTCCGTCCTTTCGTCCTTCCGTCTGTCACACTTGTTTCCGCTCAATAACTGAAGAACGCTTGGGAGTAGGAACTTCATACTTGGTATGCAGGTTGGTCATGACCAGTAGCTGACCCCTATTGATTTTGATAACAGAAGGTCAAGGTCATGGTGACCTTGTGAGGTAAAAAATGGTTTCCGCTCAATAACTGAAGAACGCTTTGGCTGAGGAACTCCATACTTGGTATGCAGGTTGGCCATGCCTAGTAGAAGACCCCTATTGATTTTGAGGTCAGTACGTCTAAAGTCAAGGTCACAGTGACCATGAGCTTGAAAGGTCACAGTGACAATGAGCTGATAAATACTTTTTGCTTGGGCCCAGGAACTTCATACTTGATGTGCAGGTTGGTCACCACCAGCAAATGACCCCTATTAATTTTAAGGTCACTAGGTCAAAGGTCAAGGTCACATCCGTCACACTTGTTTCCGCTCAATAACTGAAGAAAGCTTGGGCATAGGATCTTCATACTTGGTATGCAGGTTGGTCATGACCAGTAGATGACTCCTATTGATTTTGATGTCAGAAGGTCAAATGTCAAGGTCATGGTGACCTTGTGAGGTAAAAAATGGTTTCCGCTCAATAACTGAAGAACGCTTGGGCTGAGGAACTCCATACTTGGTATGCAGGTTGGCCATGCCCAGTAGAAGACCCTATTAATTTTAAGGTCAAAGTCAAGGTCACAGTGACCTTGAGCTGAAAGGTCACAGTGACAATGAGCTGAAACATTGTTTTTGCTTAATATCTGTAGAATGCTTTGGCCATGGAAGTTAATACTTGGTGTGCAGGTTGGTCACCACCAGTAGATGACCCCTATTGATTTTGAGGTCACTAGCTTAAAGGTCAAGGTCATGGTAACCTTCAGCTGAAAAATGGTTTCCTCTCAATAACTAAAGAATGCTTATGTTGAGGAACTTCATACCTGGTGTGCAGGTTGGTCCTAACCAGTAAATGACCTTTATTGAATTTGTTTGATTTTGAGGTCACAAGGTCAAATGTCGAAGGTCACGGTAACCTTCAGCTGAAAAATGTGTTTTACTCAATAACTCAAGAACGCTTATACCCAGGAACTTCATACTTGGTGTGCAGCTTGGTCCTAACCTGTAGATGACCCCTATTGATTTTGATGTCAGTATGTCAAAGGTCAAGGTCACGGTGACCTTTGGCTGAAAAATGGTTTGCGCTCAATAACTGAAGATTGCTTGGGCCCAGGAACTTCATACTTGGTGTTCAGGTTGGTGACCAGCAGCAAATGACCCCTATTGATTTTGAGGTCACTAGGTCAAAGACCAAGGTCTTGGTTATCCTCAGCTGAAAAATGGTTTCCGCTCAATAACTGAGGATTGTCACTGTTGCTTCATCTCCAGTCCAAAACTAAAAAATTCATCTCCATCATTTCTTTCCCTCCCCTACGACCACACAAATGGGGAGACGAGCGCTTTTTCAAAAAAGCAATCTCTAGTTTATTTTAATTCTTTCCTTCATTTTTTATAATGAAAATAACAAACTACTCATGTTTTAAAATTATATAATGATGAGCGGAAGCAATATGCCTTTAGGGAATTAAATGACACATTTAAAATTGTCAAGGACGAAATAATTTTGTACGAAAGACCCGATTTTTCTTATTCGCAGAGGTGTCGTTCTTGAAACTCTCTTTATAGGCAGAGAGTGTTCGTTCAAAGTCATTTTTCCATTAAAACCATAAATGCGAGTCAAAATAAAGAAACTGAAAATACCTAAAACATCGGAATATTTATTTCATTTTAGATGTGTCATTATATACTTAGTGTTTTTAAACAAACACAATTGTAATATGTTCAAGACATCTAAATGTGTTTCTTTCTAATAATAATCCCCCCTCCCATGTGATTTCAGAAAACCTATTAAAAATAGAAGTCGCCGGCTTCTGCCCGGCGACTCATGATGACAATTTTACATTTAATATACTTGACATAGACATGAAAGAACATCTTGAGGAATTGTTGCTTTAGGTACCCTCTTTCCCACTTACAGACACATATTGCCACAATATTTTAAACTGTTCAATAAAATTCCTTTCATTTTTGGCCGGATTGCTCTAGCAATTCCGGTCTATAGATTGGCGATGTCCGTCCGTCTGTCTGTCCTTCAACATTTTGGTAAAGTTTCAGGTTGAGGCAAAAATCTCAGCACTGGAAAGGGTTACAAAGTTCTATTGATTTCTTTGGTTACTTTGACCTTGACCTTAGTTTGTTGATTTTCAAGGTCAAATTGCCGACAATCCGGCCTTACCGTCTTCAGCAGTTTCTTGTATTGATATTGTCTCTAATTGTGCTTAGATGTTTCAATGGCTTCTGTTGCAGATTTGTTAATTCTGATTTATAAGATCTTGATTCATGGTCCAAGTATTGTTGGAACCCTTATTTCACTTATAAAGAGATCTGTGTCGTTTCTGACACGTCTTTTATCCAGGATTGGTTCATGGTTACCATAATATAACCTGTAGAGGGATGACAATTGACAGCCTTGACTAAATTTGGTCGGTGATTTCACAATTTGAGATGCATTAGAACTGGCACAATTCTGCATTTGGGTCCAATGAATGCCAACTCTACTGAAGTAATGTCTAACCAAAAATGAGTTTGTTGTATTGCAGAATTTACTCCACATTTAAAGGTGTTGGTAGTACTATACAACCTTTGATTAATTAACCTTTTCCCACATACAACAATTCCGCAGCAGACTAAAAGTGGAAAACATTGTGGCAAAAAGAGAAATAGCTTGTTTTGAGGTTTCAAAATGCATCTGCAGGCGGGAAAGAGTTGAAAACATAGCTCCTTCATTTTGAGCAATATCTCCTTTTTCCATAAATATATGTAACATTATTAATCCTTTCCCACATACAGACGCTTTTATACGCCTCTACAGCAGACAACCTTTGAAAACATTGTTGCAAAAGGAGAAATTCAGCTCATAATGACAAAGTCGTCTGCTGCAGATGTGTTGTATGTGGGAAGGGTTAACCCTTTCCCTCATTTAGACGCTTTCTGACGCCTCTGCAGCAGACGGCTTTTTGAAAACATAGTGACAAAAGAAGAAATTGCTCAAAATGAGCAATTTCTCCTTTTGACACAATGTTTTCCACTTTTTGTCATAGCTAGGTTATCCATTCAATTATAGAGTTTTCTATTTTTTGACAAAATATGTTCAAAGTCGTCTGCTGCAGAATTGTCGTATGTGGGAAAGGGTTAAAGGTATCAGATCAGGGATTGATAAGATTCTAATTTGTTGAGGAAAATTGTGAACAATTAAATGTTTTTGTATCACTAAAATTACAGATATTTTTGTCTCGTATTTTCTGAGGCATTTAATAAGTACCGGGAAAAATCTGTGTGTTTGCTGGAAATAATTCAATGGTTATTGATGGAGAGATAATGTTACTTTCTATTGCATGCTTGTGTCGTCAATATGCTTAATCATTCCAATTTTAACAAACTCAAAAATAGAGTTATAGAAAAAACCATTCTGTGACCATGTGTTTTGTCCACACCTTGTGTTTAATGGATGTCAGTAAAACAATATTGGTAATGAAAACAAACCATACACATATCTTACAGTGGCTACTTTATAGTGAATAATTTTTTCATAAGCTCTCTGCTTATATGGTTAATATTGGGTAAGAGTTAACAGAGACAAATATTGAAAGGCACTCATGTAACATAGCGCCACCATGAAACACTTTGTCTCCAAGTTATTAACCATTTCCCACACAGTACAACAAGTCAGCAGCAGATGCCTTTGAAAAAGTTTTGGTAAAATAATGGAAAAACCGTATGAATTAAAGAACTATCAAAAAGAGTTTGAAAACATTGACAGGCAATTTCTCCTTTGGCCACAATGCTTTCAAAAGTCATCTGCTGCAAAGGCGTCATATGTCATCTGAGTCGGGTAAAGGATTAGCTGATTTATCCCTTCCAGGCTCTTTGCTATTGAAAACACATGGACGTGAATTATACAATTGAAAATCATGATAAAATGAGCATGTTAATGCAACAATGTGGTATTTTTTATGCCCCCCCCCGGAATCTCCGATTCGGGGGGCATATAGTTTTTGGCCTGTCTGTCTGTCTGCACGTTGGTTGGTCTGTCTGTCTGTCTGTCTGCACAAAAAAAACTTTAACCTTGACCACTGCTTTTGAACCATAACAGGTACGGCTACCATATTTCACATGTGTATTCCTTGTGACATGACCTTTCTGTCAGTACCAAATTTTTTGACCTTGCGACCTTGACCTTTGACCTAGATGTAGTTTTTGGCCTGTCTGCACAAAAAAAACTTTAACCTTGACCACTACTTTTGAACCATAACAGGTACGACTACCATATTTCACATGTGTATTCCTTGTGACATTACCTTTCTGTCAGTACCAAAATGTTTGACCTTGCGACCTTGACCTTTGACCTAGATGTTGCCATTCTCGAAAAAAACTTTAACCTTGGCCATTACTTTTGAACCATAACAGGTACGGCTACCATATTTCACATGTGTATTCCTTGTGACATGACCTTTCTGTCAGTACCAACATTTTTGACCTTGCGACCTTGACCTTTGACCTAGATGTAGTTTTTGGCCTGTCTGCACAAAAAAAACTTTAACCTTGACCACTACTTTTGAACCATAACAGGTACGGCTACCATATTTCACATGTGTATTCCTTGTGACATTACCTTTCTGTCAGTACCAAAATGTTTGACCTTGCGACCTTGACCTTTGACCTAGATGTTGCCATTCTCGAAAAAAACTTTAACCTTGGCCATTACTTTTGAACCATAACAGGTACGGCTACCATATTTCACATGTGTATTCCTTGTGACATGACCTTTCTGTCAGTACCAACATTTTTCACCTTGCGACCTTGACCACCTTTGACCTAGATGTTGCCATTCTCGAAAAAAACTTTAACCTTGGCCATTACTTTTGAACCATAACAGGTACGGCTACCATATTTCACATGTGTATTCCTTGTGACATGACCTTTCTGTCAGTACAAACATTTTTGACCTTGCGACCTTGACCTTTGACCTAGATGTTGCCATTCTCAAAAAAAACTTTAACCTTGGCCATTACTTTTGAACCATAACAGATACGGCTACCATATTTCACATGTGTATTCCTTGTGACATGACCTTTCTGTCAGTAACAACATTTTTGACCTTGCGACCTTGACCTTTGACCTACATGTTGCCATTCTCAATTTTTAGCTCACCTGAGCTTTGCTCAAGGTGAGTTATTGTGATCGCCTTTTGTCCGGCGTCCGTCGTCCGTCGTGCGTCGTGCGTCAACTTCTTCTCCTCAGTAACCAGTGGGTCAATTTGGATGAAACTTCACAGAAAGCATCCTCTCAATGACCTCACCAGAATTCCTTCAAATTTTTGGGATCCATGCAAAATTCTGGTTTCCATGGCAACGAAACCGAAAAAACTTCAAAATTCTTCTTCTCCCGAATTGGTTGGCAGATTTTCAAATAATTTTGTAGAAATGTTCCTTGGATGACCCTCTATCAGATTCCTTCAAGCCGTGTTGATTGGTCGAAAAACATGGCCGCCAGGGGGGGCGGGGCTATTTTGCCTTATATGGCTATAGTGAAAACTTAAAAAATCTTCTCCTCCGAAAGTGTCAGGCTGATTTTCAAATAATTTTGTAGAAATGTTCCTTGGGTGATCCTCTATCAGATTCCTTCAAGCCATGTTGATTGGTCAAAAAACATGGCCGCCAGGGGGCGGGGCTATTTTGCCTTTTATGGCTATAATGAAAACTTAAAAAATCTTCTCCTCCATAAGTGTCAGGCCGATTTTCAAATAATTTTGTAGAAATGTTCCTTGGGTGACCCTCTATCAGATTCCTTCAAGCAATGTTGATTGGTCGAAAAACATGGCCGCCAGGGGGCGGGGGCTATTTTGCCTTATATGGCCAAAGTATAAACTTAAAAAATCTTCAACATCTTCTCCTCAGTAACCAGTGGGTCAATTGGGATGAAACTTCACAGAAAGCATCCTCTTAATGACCTCACCAGAATTTCTTCAAATTTTTTGGGATCCATGCAGAATTCTTGTTTCCATGGCAACGAAACGAAAAAAACTTCAAAATTCTTCTTCTCCCAAACTGGTTGGCAGATTTTCAAATAATTTTGTAGAAATGTTCCTTGGATGACCCTCTACCAGATTCCTTCAAGCCATGTTGATTGGTCAAAAAACATGGCCGCCAGGGGGGGCGGGGCTATTTTGCCTTATATGGCTATAGTGAAAACTTAAAAAATCTTCTCCTCCGAAAGTGTCAGGCTGATTTTCAAATGATTTTGTAGAAATGTTCCTTGGGTGACCCTCTATCAGATTCCTTGAAGCCATGTTGATTGGTCGATAAACATGGCCGCCAGGGGGGGGGGGGGGGGGGGGGGGGGCGCTATTTTGCCTTATATGGCTATAGTGCAAACTTAAAAAATCTTCTTCTCCAAAAGTGTCGGCCCGATTTTCAAATAATTTTGTAGAAATGTTCCTTGGATGACCCACTTTCAGATTCCTTCAAGCCATGTTGATTGGTCAAAAAACATGGCCGCCAGTAGGCAGGGCTATTTTGCATTATATGGCTATAGTGAAAACTTAAAAAATCTTCTCCTCCAAAAGTATCTGGCCGATTTTCAAATAATTTTGTAGAAATGTTCCTAGGGTGACCCTCTATCAGATTCCTTCAAGCCAAGTTGATTGGTCGGAAACTATGGCCGCCAGGGGGGGGGGGGGGGGGGGGGGCGCTATTTTGCCTTATATGGCTATAGTGCAAACTTAAAAAATCTTCTTCTCCAAAAGTGTCGGCCCGATTTTCAAATAATTTTGTAGAAATGTTCCTTGGATGACCCACTTTCAGATTCCTTCAAGCCATGTTGATTGGTCAAAAAACATGGCCGCCAGTAGGCAGGGCTATTTTGCATTATATGGCTATAGTGAAAACTTAAAAAATCTTCTCCTCCAAAAGTATCTGGCCGATTTTCAAATAATTTTGTAGAAATGTTCCTAGGGTGACCCTCTATCAGATGCCTTCAAGCCAAGTTGATTGGTCGGAAACTATGGCTGCCAGGGGGCGAGGCTTATATAGCTAAAGTGAAAAAAAAAAAAAAATCAGGTGAGCGATTCAAGGGCCATCATGGCCCTCTTGTTTTTTTTTAACCTTCCCCACTACTTTTGAACCATAACAGGTAAGGCTACCATATTTCACATGTGTATACCTTGTGACATGACCTTTCTGTCAAGTACCAACATTTTTCACCTTGCGACCTTGACCTTTGACCTAGATGTTGTCATTCTCGAAAAAAACTTTAACCTTGACCACTACTTTTGAACCATAACAGGTACGGCTACCATATTTCACATGTGTATTCCTTGTGACATGACCTTTCTGTCAGTACCAACATTTTTTACCCTCTTCCACATTACAGCAAATCTGCAGCAGACAAATTTGAATAACATAGAATTATGGAAAGTACGTCGCTTTAACCCTTTCCCTCATATAGACGCTTTCTGCAGCAGACGGCTTTTTGAAAACATAGTGACAAAAGAAGAAATTGCACAAAACGTGCAATTTCTCCTTTTGCCACAATGTTTTCTACGTTTTGTCATAGGTTATCCATTCAATTGTGGAGATTTTCGGTTTTTTGACAAAATATGTTAAAAGTCGTCTGCTGCAGAATTGTCGTATGAGGGAAAGGGTTAAATAAAAGTGTTATTATTGAATAGAGTTGAAAACATTGTGGCAATTTCATGAGCCAATTAGGCTTTTGCAAAAATGTTATTAAATGTTTTCTGCAGGTGACGTGCCATATGGGTCGATAAGACTTATAACGGGTTAACCCTTTCCCCCATACGACAATTCTGCAGCAGACGTCTTTGTACGTATTTTGTCAAAACATAGAAAATCTCCATAATTGAATGGATAACCTATGACCAAAAGTGGAAAACATTGTGGCAAAAGGAGAAATTGCACGTTCTGTGCAATTTCTTCTTTTGTCACTATGTTTTCAAAAAGCCGTTATGCAAGGCTTGCATGACCAGGGACGGACTTGTTAGTAAATATTTCTCTATGGCTGCAGACATTTTTCGTTTTGAACCAACGAACCATAAGAGAAGCTAATTCATGCCTTTTGATGTTTCAAAATTGAAGTAGATAATTAAATGTTTCATAATTTTAATTTATTGTTTTAGTGAAGGGACCCTGGAGTCCTTAAATCATGTCATATAATAGTATATAGGTAGGACTTCTGAAAATCAATATTAATATAGGTTTTGATTATTGAATAAGAGTGGCCAAAGGAAAACTTATTCATCATGACCTGTTCCAAAACAGTATTCTCAACTTATATAGTTCATGCAGAAGTCATTTCACCTCATTTGAAGTCTATCCAATAATGGGGTAAGCAACGTTTACCGAGTGATATAAACTTTTCAAATGTGATTTCTATCCTAAAACGCATCCCAATATTCTTAGCTATAACCTCGCTTCACCCTTTCCCACTTGCAGACACATTTTGTTGCAATATCTGACAACTTTCAAAAATAGTGTGTCAAAAGGAGAAATTGCTCAGTTTTAATGGGAGATTTCTCCTTTTGTCGCATTGTTTTAAACTTGATCCAATAATTATATTCTCACATACAGCAATTTCATCCACCATAAATATACAGGAATATTTCCACATTTTTGCCTAAGTTGTCTGTTACAGAGGCGTCGGAAAGTTTCTGGTCATGTGTGAAAGGGTTAACACTTTCCCTCATATAGACGCTTTCTGACGCCTCTGCAGCAGACGGCTTTTTGAAAACATAGTGGCAAAAGAAGAAATTGCTCATTGCTCATTGCCACTTTTAGTCATAGGTTATCCATTCAATTATATAGAGATTTTCTATTTTTTTGACAAAATATGTTCAAAGTCGTCTGCTTCAGAATTGTCATATGAGGGAAAGTGTTAATAGGACCTGCATGCATCAGTCCCTAAACGATTCCCTCATGGAAAGGGTTAGTGAAGCAACAACTTGCCTGGTATAAACAGTGACATATTAATTCATCAATGATCCCATCTTATCAAATATTTATCCCTCCATGTTCAGGCAGGGGGAGATTTATTCCAGTAAATTACAATCCTAGTTTTATGAGTCCCTATTCATATAAGGCAGCTGTATTTAACCCTTGATAAGAGAGAACAATAATATTATTAATGGGCATGCATGGATAGAATCTAAAAATGCCACCTGCCCAACTACATTCTTGCGTAAGCTTTAGCCATTTGTCAGATTTGATTATTTGGTGTTTTACGCCACTTTCAACACTTTTTCAGTTATACCACGGTGTTTCCTGGGTAAATTACCAGTGCTACTGGTCCATTTATCCTGACACCATGCAGTCAGTCAGTCCTTATGCTAATCCTGAAGGCCAAGGAGGGCAGCCATAATACTAGCATTTTAAAAGTCTTTGATATGACCCGGCCAAATTGATCTTCAAGACCTTACGCGCCTGAGGGGGACGGGACGCTCTACCACTTCACCGCCTATAGGCAGTCCCAATGGTCAGAATATCTTGATCTGCAGCAAATATCTTCTCTAACTGGTCACATATTAGCAGACACGTTTTGACACATTGAGTTGCACTATATCATAACTTTTAAAAACATTTTTTTGCCTTGACATCTTAAAAGTCGATTGCTACAGATTTGTTTAAGTGGGATTTACACAATGTTTTCTACCCTCGTAACTGAAAATATTGTCCTTTTCTGCAGTCTTAAAAAAATGTCAAAAAAAATGTAACAATTACTTTCATGGGCAGTTATTTACCTTTCCTTCATACCACAATTCTGCAGCAGACGACTTTGAACAGATTTTGTCAAAAATTAGAAAATCTCTAAAATTGAATAGATTACCTATGACTAAAAGTGGAAAACATTGTGGCAAATGGAGAAATTGCTTGTTTTGAGCAATTTCTTCTTTTGTCACTATGTTTTCAAAAAGCCGTCTGCAAGCAGTCAGGCTTCAGAAAGCGTCTATATGAGGGAAAGGGTTAATTTAATAAAGCTTTTTTGTTCGTCTGGCAAGGTGAGAAATAGAAGAAAAACATATTGATAATAATCTTATGGGGAAAAGAAGAGATTCTTTGCTAATAATATTTTTTATTGGAAAACAATATGACAAAGATATTTGAAATTTTATATTTGTTTTGAATGTGTGAGATGTCGTAGGAGCTTGTTTTTTCAAATTCCTTACCTTTAACCCTTTCCCTCATACCACAATTATGCAGCAGACGTCTTTGAACATATTTTGTCAAAAAACTGAAAATCTCTATAATTGAATGGATAACCTATGACCAAAAGTGGAAAACATTGTGTCAAAAGGAGAAATTGCACATTTTGTGCAATTTCTTCTTTTGTCACTATGTTTTCAAATAGCTGTCTGCTGCAGAGGCGTCAGAAAGCGTCTATATGAGGGAAAGGGTTAAGACTATTATATTTCAAATTTCCCAACTTGCATGCAGACACATTTTGAAACACTGTTTTCTAAAACAGATATGGATTTTGAAAACATTATGACAGAAGGAGGTATTGCTCATAATGACACAATGTTTTCAGACTCAATCTGTACTGAAACATGTTTATATATGGGAAAGGTTACAGCAAAACTTAAAACAGAAGGTTGGCTTTTTTGTGACATACATGGACAATTTGAAAACTATTCAGCCTCCCTTCCTTGAAATATGCTTGGGTCGATAAGGGGGCTTAAAGAATTTCAGAGAATGACACCTAGTCCCAGAAGATTTTGATATAGACACTGCATTGGGAGAGTTTGAATGGCGAAAATTCTCTTTCATTTAATTTGTCACACTATATCTAGGAGTTCTTGGGATTTTTTTCCCTCAGAAATAAGATTCCTCAAAGAAGATTGAAGCTTCCAGACTTTCCCTGTCCCATACAGAATTTATTAATCCTTTCCCACATACAACAAATCTGCAACAGACGACTTTGAAAACATAGTGATATATAAACCTGAAAAATCACCATAAAAGATGGCTAGAATATTTGTTAAATAAACTTGAAAACATTGTGGCCTAAAGAGAAATTGCTCATCACCACCAATTTCACCTTTGGCCACAATGTTTTCAATTGTCGTCAGCTGCTATTGCATCAAAATGCATCTGCATGTGGGAAAGGGTTGAACAAAAATGAAGAAGAAAGATTTGAGATTTTTTTTCGAAATATATTTACTTTTATGCTGATCATTTTTGCTTCTTAACCCTTTCCCTCATACAACAATTCTGCAGCAGACGACTTTGAACATATTTTGTCAAAACATAGAAAATCTCCATAATTGAATGGATAACCTATGACAAAAAGTGGAAAACATTGGCAAAAGGAGAGATTCTTTTGTCACTATGTTTTCAAAAAGCCGTCTGCTGCAGAGGCATCAGAAAGCGTCTATATGAGGGAAAGGGTTAAGTCAAAGGGTAACCAATGAAACCTTTTATTTTTAAATTAAATCCGAATGTGTCTGCTAATCTCTTGACATGGTGTTCTCTGTTGCTTTTACTAAATGGAAATTTAATGATAAAACAATCTGTTCATCACAGGAAAAAAATGAAACAGAATTGCCAAAATGCATTCTTCTGGGCTTGTCTCATCGAATTTGCTAAGATTATCATTAGTTTATTGGATTGGAATTCACAGTACAAATCAGTCAATCCTTTCCTAAAAAACAACAAACTTCCAGAGCTTTTTGTTAAAAATATGGTTAACTGAAAGTTTAATCATAAAATTTGAATGGAGCTATAACAGATTGTGGCAAATGGAGAAATTGCTCATAATAATGAGCAACTTCTCCTTTTACCAAAATGTTTACAAAGTTTGTCTGCTGCATATATTGCATCGAATGTGACTGCAAGTGGAAGAGAGTTTTAAGATTGCAAAATTTGATAATGGTTACATTTCTACACAAATATTTAATCAATTCTGGTTAGGTTATGGAGATGATTAGAAAAGGCTGTTTAATGTCAATCATCAGCACGTAATACAGAAAATGGGCAAAACTTTTTTTTCCAATTTAATGCAGACAGTATGGATAATGTGTTGTCTGGTCTGTGCCTGCACCAAATCCATTATTCAATACACAGATGATTGACTTTCAGATTGAAAACATCTTCAGACAGGAATTACTTTCAGATTAAAAGAAAAATCTTCAGACGGAAAGAAGAACGAATATTTTTTCCATAGTATTTTCAGATACAATATCAGTCGTCTGCTGCAGAAGTGTTGTCTGTGAGAATGGGCTAAGTAGGGTTGATCATATGAAATTTGGTTGACAGCGTTAATAGTATTACCCTTCCCCTGCCACAGACACCAGTCAAACCTATTCATCGGACATCGTTTGAAAGATGAATAATTTCTTCTTACAGTACCCTTTCCACCTTCTATATATATTAGAGTAGGAAGTGCATTAAGTCATAAAGCAAAATAAATTGGAATATACCTTAATCATAAGATTTCATAGTACTTCATTAATACATAATATAACATACTTTTAACGTCATTGTTTTCACAAATTTAGCAATTTTGCTCGTTGAATTTCACAAACGCAATAGTCTAGGGAGTCTTCACAAAATTGAATGAAAAGAGGCTGTTACTAATACTTTTCCTACAATGTTTTCAAAGCAGCTAGATGACGCTATAACTTATTCTTAGAATCTGATAAACCATATTTTAAGTCTCTTAATTGCTCATGTAAAAAGAAAATTGTGTTTTGACGCGTACAGTTTTTGTTTGCTTCATTTGTCCTTATATTACTATGACAACATTATCCTTAAATCCTTTCCCACTTCATGATGCATTTTCTCACATTTGCAGCAGACGACTTTTGAAAACATTGTGGCCAAAGGTGAAATTGCTCATGATGAGCAATTTCTCCTTTGGCCACAATGTTTTCAACTTACTTTTAAAACAATTAAGCTATCTTAATTCTTATATGGAGATCTTTCAGATTTTTGTCACTATGCTTTAAGAGTCGTCTGCTGCAGATTTGTTGTATGTGGGAAAGGGTTAAACACTTTTCCACTTGCAGGCGCATTTTGTCACATTTATAGCTGACATCCTTTGAAAGCATCATGAGCAATCTCCTCTTATGCCACAAAGTTTTCAAGTCTAAATATATTCGCAATGATAAAACTTTCATGTATAGAGATTTACTTAATTTGTTGACATATGTTTTTAAAGTCTTCTGCTCAAGATTTGTTGCATGCGGGAAAGGGTTAAGCATTTAAAAGATACATGTCGGGGAAGAAGCAGTCTAGGAGTAATTGTCATTCATGATCACATAATCTCAGACTTTCACTTAGGCTTTATGATTGCTTCCTTGTGAAACTTGATCTTTTTAATCAGACTGAATAAAATTTGTCATCATGAGTGAGTACTACTTGAACTCCAGGTTCATTCTCCTGATACTTTTGAACACAACTAGACTGTGAAACATTGGAGAAGTGCGGCTGGAACTAATATTTTTCTCCATTCATACAATGTTTTAACCCTTTCCAACAAACAACAATTATTCAGCAAACATTTTGAAAGCTATGCAAACAAAATGAAAGATCTCTATTAACCCTTTCCCTCATATAGACGCTTTCTGACGCCTCTGCAGCAGACAGCTTTTTGATAACATAGTGACAAAAGAAGAAATTGCACAGAACGTGCAATTGCTCCTTTTGCCACAATGTTTTCCACTTTTTCTCATAGGTTATCCATTCAATTAAAGAGATTTTCTATGTTTTGACAAAATACGTTCAAAGTCGTCTGCTGCAGAATTGTTGTATGAGGGAAAGGGTTAATTAGAGTTAAGTTATTGAATGTACTTGAAATTGTTGTTGTAAAAGAAGAAATTGCCCGTGGCAATATGGGCAATTTCACCTTTTGCCACATTATGATATAAAAAGTTCACATAGATACACTTTCTTGTGCCGTGACACAATTTCTTAACCCTTTCCCTCATACGACAATTCTGCAGTGGACGACTTTGAACGTATTTTGTCAAAATCTCCATATATATATAATTGAATGGATATATAACCTATGACAAAAAGTGGAAAACATTGTGGCAAAAGGAGAAATTGCACGTTTTGTGCAATTTCTTATTTTGTCACTATGTTTTCAAAAAGCCGTCTGCTGCAGAGGCGTCAGAAAGCGTCTATATGAGGGAAAGGGTTAAAGGATGGACAATTTCTATATCCATATATGATGATTTCATATAGTTAATGCTCTGCTAAGCCTATAGTTTGCCTAAAAGAACACAGAGTTTAATGTAGGGAAAGAAATTCCACTCTGGCTTCAGTAGTAATTACGGTAAGAGCTAGGCCACAGGGACCTTAGCCTGCTTCCAAATACAATCAATCAGTAGCAGACGACTTTGAAAACATCTGGGCATAAATATGGAAGATGTCTATAAAAGAAAGTATGATTATATTGAATAGATTTAAAAACATTCTGGCAAAAGGAAAAGAATGCTCAATGTTTTCCAATTTCGTCTGCTGCAAATGTCTCAGAAAGGGTTGTCAGTCAGTGCCGCGGAAGAAACAGTTTTAATTAAACCCCTTAATCTGATGTTCTGTAGAGAATTGCATGTTATATTTCAAACATTTGAAGACTGGAATGGACAATTTCCCACATATAATGCTATACACACATTTAGACTCATCTGTATCAGACCATTTATGAAAACATAATGTTTGCAAGTATATTTTCAAAGTAGTTTGCTGAAGGGTTAAGACAAGATTAATCCTATGTCTGATTTGATATTTTTGACATCTTCCGCTTTTTAAATATCATTTGAGAAATGGTTAAGGAATGGCTGCTCTCCTTGGCTCTAAGGGTTGAGGGGTTTTAAGCATAATAATACAACTGACTGGCACTTACGAATCTGTAATATCGATAACTGAAAAATTGTTGAAAGCGACTTCACACAACAACAAAAAACATTCATGTTTTCAAAAGTCTGTTGCAGAGCAGTTATGAAACAAATATCATACTTAATCTGTTTACAGCCTTTCCCACATACAACAAATCTGTTGCTAATTATCACTTTTAAATCATAGTCTAAAAGAAAAATATTGGAAAGTTGCAATCTATGAATGATAGTATGATAATTATTTTATAGAAATGAAAATATTTTGGAAAATCGAAGGACTTGATCATAATGAACCATTTATACTTCTGCCACAAATTTATCTGCTGCAGATGCAAACAAAATGTGTCTGTATGTGGGAAAGGCAATGATACTTGGGTATTTCAAGCATTTTAACTCGAAACAGTCCTATTTTCAGACTGTAGAGGAAAAAATACAAATCGGGTCACTTAATTGCTACATGTTTTCACATTTTCCATTCCCTTCCAATCTAGGCTCCTTGCTTACAGTTTTGACGTCATTTCATTTTGTGACATTTTCCTCCCAAGTATTCTATCAGTCTCAGACTTCTAATTTGGTGTTAAGGAAATACATAAATATATATGTTGCCTGGATGTGACGGCGACAGGGATTTGTTTCTAATTGGTCTAACAAACAGAGATTTTGTGAGAACAGATTGCATTTTGTCTGTAACCTTGGTTGTCTTGATGTTTGCATCTTTAAGTCATATAAGTGCAATTTGTGAATGTGAAAGCTATGTTGAGTCTTTACAAGGTGCAATGTAACAATTGTCTCTTGGGCATTAACCCTTTCCCTCATACGACAATTCTGCAGCAGACGACTTTGAACATATTTTGTCAAAACATAGAAAATCTCCATAGTTGAATGGATAACCTATGACAAAACATGGAAAACATTGTGGCAAAAGGAGAAATTGTACGTTTTGTGCAATTTCTTCTTTTGTCACTATGTTTTCAAAAAGTCGTCTGCTGCAGAGGCGTCAGAAAGCGTCTATATGAGGGAAAGGGTTTAAGGTTTGCTGTCCATAACCTTGCCCACTTTATATTAAATGCAACCCTTTCTCACATGCGACATATCTGCTTCGGACGACTTCGAAAACTTAACCCTTTCCCTCATACGACAAATCTGCAGCAGACGACTTTGAACATATTTTGTCAAAACATAGAAAATCTCCATAGTTGAATGGATAACCTATGACAAAAAGTGTAAAACATTGTGGCAAAAGAAGAAATTGCATGTTTTGTGCAATTTCTTGTTTTGTCACTATGTTTTCAAAAAGTCAACCTTGCCCACTTTATATTAAATGCAACCCTTTCCCACATGCAACAAATCGGCTTCGGATTTAAATGACATCATCTGATTGGATAAATAATCCCAGTTTTGCTTAGACTATAAGACAATATGTGTTGATAGGTTAAATATCTTTTAAAATACTTTTTCAACACGTAACCAACCTTGGGCGTTTATAAGTACTTGGGAATAAATTGATCACACAATGTCATGAGGACTGGTTTGTTGGATAATAAGTGTGACATTGACAGGAACAAACCCGTTAAATTAACCTTCCATAGTTTTGAGCTCTGGACAGGGTGAAAACCATTCACAATTCTGTGTAAATATTAATAAAACTGTGGACATGCTATGTGGGCCTTTCTGATGACAATCATGCATTTACTTAGGTTTGTATATAGAAGGTAGTCTGAGCTCATTTGATTGAAATAGTTTGAACTGTATCTTGAAACTGTGTATAAGTACATGTATGTCACAGTGAGCATTTTCCACGCACTTCTTCAGAGGCTTTCAAAACAGACCATTGCCAAAAATAAACATATTAGGGAAAGGGATAATCCGGGTTCTAATAATCCAGATTTGTCTGTTGGTATGTAGTGTGGAGATTGGTTTCAAAAGTTCTTTTTATTTTTTTGGGAGTAAGTCTGGGATATCTGTGATGAATGAGACTGGGAGGGTTCACTGTTTATCCAGTGATTATTGTCGGGATGGATATTGAGGGGGGAAATATGCTATACTTGGTAACCAGTCAGTCAACTTCCTATTTGTGTTCCCAAAGGGACGGAGCTGTCACAGTCTATTGTATTACAGTCTAATTCTAAGTTTGAAGTCTTACTGTGATTATGATGTTTTTGAGAGTATTGCCTGTTATGAAAAAAACATTGTGCACAAATTGAAATATCTGAAAAATATGTATACATTTTGACTCGGCATTGAAACTCTTTTAAGTCTAATGTCATTTGCAGCAGAGATGTCATAAAGTGTGTCAGTTAAAAGGTTTGGCATTATCTGCTATGTTATTTTGACAATTATTTTGTTACTAAATGATGTTATCCAGATTAATTGACAATTCTCAGGGTGAGTCTTCATAAAATTCTCCTCAATTAACTGGAAGTTGCAATATGGTAGCATTAGCAGTCTAGCAGTAAGTTGCCATATGGTGACATTTGCAGTCTCACAGTAAGTTGCCATATGGAAGCATTGGCAGTCTAAGACTCACAGTAAGTTGACAGATGGCAACTGTTACTGTCATTGGCAGTAAGGTGCCATAATTGGAAACATTGACAGTCTAACATTGGCAGTCTAAGAGACTCACAGTAAGTTGACAGATGGCAACTGTTACTGTCATTGGCAGTAAGGTGCTATATATGGGGACATAGGCATCCCCGGCAAACAACTTATGAAAACATTGATGCAAAGGGAGTACTTTCTGAATTTTGCTGAACTGTTCGAATTCTGTTCTGTCGAGTTATTATTCCACATTTTTGCCTAGATTACTTTCAAAGTCTTAATTCTGCTGCAGATTTATTGTTTTTGGCACAGGGTTTCATATGTCCAAGTATATAATTCTATGGATGGCTGGTACACATTTTGTAGAATAGAGGCAAATGCCCTTAACCCTTTCCTATATCATAAAATGTGCAACAGCCCACTTTGAAAACCGTGACAAAAACCTGAACAATCTTAATAAAAGATAGCTGAATTGATCAATAAAGTTGAAAACATTGTGGCCAAAGGAGAAATTGCTCTTCATGAATGATTTCACCTTTGGCCACAATGTTTTCTAAAGTCGTCTGCTGCTATTGCGTCAAAATGCGTCTGCAAATGGGAAAGGGTTAACCCTTTCCAACAAACATAAAATCTGCAGCAGCCCACTTGGAATACATCTTGGCAAACACATTGAAAATTTGTATAAATGAAAGTACAATTTGAAAACATTGTGGCAAATGGAGAAATTGCTCATTTATGAGCAATTTCTACTTTTGCCACAATATTTTCAAAAGCACTGGCTGCAGATGTGTTAAATATAACTCTTCTGTATGTGGGAAAGGGTTAAATGTTGGCCAATACCAGACTGTGTCAATATTATTAAACAGAATTGATGATTCAGACAAGCTATTATAGGAATCGGAGATGTTAAATCTTCTGTTGTCTATAGCCACATCTGTTAGCCCTTTTCCTTTACATAATTTTTTTTTTTTTATGATTTCACTTTTTCCAATACCTTTAAAAAATTGTCTGTTGCAGAAGACCTCAAAGGTCTATTTTCATCATCTGTACAAGGAAATGAAAAAGTTTAAACAAGCATTGTACATGACATTTAAAATTCATAAGACTGGTTGATTTCCTTTAAAATCTTAGCTCCCCTTTCCCACATACAGCAGTTACGACTACTAAAATATCTAAGCAAAAATATGAAAAATATCTCTATAAATTTTAAGTATATAGTAATGACGCACTTATTGAATATCAATGAAAACATAATGGCAAAGGGAGAAATTGCTCTTTAGATGAGCTATTTCTACTTTCGTCACAGTGTTTTTTTAAAGTCATCTGCTGCAGATTATACCATGAAGTACATGCTTCTTGATGAGGGAAAAAAGGTTAAGGACCATGTGGGATTGTTTATTCTTCATGAAATATTCATCACTCAGTCAGGGATGTTGACATTATTGTCTAAACTACTTGTGCTTTGTTGTTTGTACTTAATTAAAAGAATTTATTACCTCATTAGGACAGTTCTGATACCTATAACATAAGATTTGGTGACAATGTAATAAGGAATGTAGTGGATGAACTGTTTGTTTGCTTCGTAAAGGGTTCATCCGGCTTGGTAGACTTGTTTTATATTACATTTTAGATGACAAAAAATTGTATCAATATATTCTGTCTGAAAATCTGACATTTTGAAGTTTATTTGCGTGCCATTGCTCTGTGTCACACTCAATGTCTGTAAAGGCAATCTATAGTTCATAATGATACAGACCATTGCATGCCAGCCAGATGATAATTTCATGATGATTAAATCTTGCATATAATAAACAGGTCAATACATCACTTCTGTTTTACATTAACCCTTTCCCTCATTATGATATAGACTCTTTTTGACGCCTCTGCAGTAGACGGCTTTTTGAAAACATAGTGACAAAAGGAGAAATTGCTCAAAACGAGCAATTTCTCCTTTTACCACAATGTTTTCCACTTTTAGTCATAGGTTATCCATTTAATTATAGAGATTTTCCAGTTTTTGACAAAATATGTTCAAAGTCGTCTGCTGCAGAATTGTCGTATGAGGGAAAGGGTTAACCCGCCTTTCCCACATACAAAAAATATGCAGCAGACGACTTTGAAAACATTAATGCAAAAATATGAAAAATCTCAAGGCAACTTTTGATAACATTGTGGCAAAAAAAGGAAATTGGTCATGATGAGAATATCTTCTTTTGCTGCAATGTTTTCAACAACATTCAGACAGGTTATCATTGATAAGAGATTTTTCCATATAACTGCCTAGTTGTTTTCAAAGCCTGCTGCTGTTTTGCCTGTTCTAAAATCCTTATTTTATCCGATAACCTTATGTTGTGGTTACTCAAAAGCATTCGTCTCAACAAGACGATTCTTTTGAGTACCTACAACATAGGGTTTGGTTGGATAATAAGAAAAATATTGTGGGGGAAAATAGCTGTTAACCCCTCCTTATCTGGACCTCTGAATTGTTGGAAAGAGTGAAAACTGTTAGTTCAAAGGTTCTGTGTCAGCTATGGTGCAAGTGAAGAACATGGGTTTTCCATTATGCTTTGATGACAGTTCCTGCAGCCTTTAACTGCCATTTCGTCCCCCAAAAACATAAGAAAATTGACCATAACTTGGAAGACATTACTGTTACAGAGTGGTCATAGACTGAAGGCTTTATGCTGGAAATTCAGAGCGGGAATTTTCTTTGCATGGCCTGATCAATAATGTAAATGGAAGATGATTGTAAATAAAAAGAAAAAGGAATGATGATAACATGTCTCTACAAACTGCATATACAATTTAACCTAGAGATAAGCAGGAAATCGTGACACGATGACTCTTTTCTGTAGACTGCTGGATGAAGTGATATTTGCCGAGTTCTCAATGATGAAGTGCGTATTGCTTTTCCTAGTTCCCTTATTTGACCTTTTACCCTTTCCCACATCCGCTGCAGACATCATCGAAACCCGTGAGACAAAATTAAGGAAAATATCTATAAATATAAGATCATTCATTGAATATAGTTCAAAAAATTGTGGCTAGAGGAGAAATTGCTCCTTTTGTCACATGATGAACAATTTCTCCTTTTGTCCATCATGTTTTCAACTTTATCAAATGATCTTTGTTAAATTTGTAGAGATTGACCTTATTTTTGCCAGGGTGTTTTCAAAGACGTCTGCTGCAGACTTGATGTATGTGGGAAGGTGGTTAAGGAAATGCACAGGATATCAAAACAAATACATTTCTTTACAAGAAAAAAAAAAAACCCAATAAAGTAATACATATCGATGTAATAGGTTGGCTTGAATTACAGATGCATTTGTCATGTTAAAAGTCGTCTGCTGCAGAATTGTCATATGAGGGTTTAACCCTTTTCCACCCAAAAGAACTTTCCTCCGATGACTGAAAACATCTAGTTTAAAAAATAGAAAAACTATGATGCTAGGGTGCAACTGGTTTTGGTCTTCCATGGTTTGCAAAGTTCCAACATGGATCTGTTTTTCTATGGCATTGCCCATATATAATTCAAAACAAGTTCATCCTTCTAAGCAGTGCCACTGACAATAAAGACACTTGGCCTGGATTAATGGTCTCTTCCTTTAGATGTTGCCAAATGGTCCCCCATGATGTGTATCTAATAGGTGTATCTAATAGCCAGCAACTTTTATGGTAAAAACAACTTTGGAAAACATTTTGGAAGAAGAAGATAATGCATAAAATGGTCCTTTTCCCATAATGTTATCATAAGTATATAACTCTTTATTGTAAGCTCTACTTCCCTCAGATGTTTTCAAAGAAGGTGACCTAACCCTTTCCCTCATATAGACGCTTTCTCACTCACGGACGCTTCTGCAGCAGAAGGGTTTTTGAGAACATAGTGACACAAAAGAAGAAATTGCATGTTTTGAGCAATTTCTCCTTTTGCCTCAATATTTTCCACTTTTAATCATAGGTTATCCATTCAATTATAGAGATTTACTATGTTTTGACAAAATATGTTCAAAGTCGTCTGCTGCAGAATTGTTGTATGAGGGAAAGACTTAATTGTATATTAACCGTTTCCAACATAGAACAATTCAGCAGCAGATGTTTTAAAAATGTCTAGATGCAAAGATATTAAATTTAAGTTTCATTATGCATTGAATATTGAATAAAAACATTATTGCAAAAGAAATATTTGCTCATTGATTCATTTGTCCTTATGTATTATGCAGCAATATGTTTTGAAAAGTTGTCTGCTGCATAAGCATCAAAATGCATCAACTTAATAGAAAGCGTTAACCCTTTCCCACATACAAGAAAGCTGCAGCAGATGACTTTGAAAACCTCTAGTAAAAAGCCGAGAAACGCCCTTTAAATGAAAGAACAATAATTGAAAAAATCCGTCTGCTACAGAGGCGTCGGAAAGCGTCTATATGAGGGAAAGGGTTAAATTGATTGTATTTTAGGAATAAACCTGGGAAAAGTATTGGAAATGGAAATGTACTCATCAGTTCAAATAATTGTTTACAGACATTTCTACTTTGCTTGAAATGTTTGCAATTGATGAATTGACTATACTATTCTATCAGGAAAGGGAAATGGCTTCCTTTCCATTCAAACTTGCCAGATGGTTCCCATATGTAAATCTTGTAAATTATACAATTGCAACATTGGATAATTCCAAAGGATAATTGAAAGC
Organism: Serripes groenlandicus; assembly: GCA_031761405.1. Taxonomy (NCBI): domain Eukaryota; kingdom Metazoa; phylum Mollusca; class Bivalvia; order Cardiida; family Cardiidae; genus Serripes; species Serripes groenlandicus. Next base: position 219,929,827 of record JASEVX010000001.1, read on the forward strand.
ATATGCTAATTCATTAGCAGCTGAAGAAAGAGAGAGAGATAAAAGTTAATATAATAATCAAATTCACATTACATCATATCAATGACAATTTACATTCATTTAGGTAAAAATGATAAAAGACAAAACATACCTTGCAACGGAAAAACCTGCAGATAGGTAACAAAAAATCCGAAGATACAGAAACAAATCTAGGTTGTTTTTTACATACTTCGGTAAAAATGTTAAGGCTACCAAAACGTACAAAACATTGGAGGAATTCCCTAGTTGGCAATAGGCTTATGAGTTATGTGTATGCGTGTGTATTTGTTTGTGTACATGTTAACAGGAAAAAGAAAGACAGCTGTGTAATTATCACAGTTTTAGATAGACCATGTGATGCATGTAGGTTCTGTACTGTTGAAATTTTTGATTATTTCTTCAAAATTCTATGATTCCAGTATTCATTGAAATGGTCCAGCAATGAGTACAGTCACAACACAGGTGCTCATTTGGAAATGAGGAGATCATTTGGGGTGAATGGAAATGCATGTAGGTTACCTAGCTTTCATGGTATTTTTGCACTTAGCTATCCCTTTCCCTCATATAGACGCTTTCTGATGCCTCTGCAGCAGACTGCTTTTTGAAAATATAGTGACAAAAGAAGAAATTGCGTACAAAACGTGCAATTTCTCCTTTTTGCCACAATGTTTTCCACTTTTTGTCATAGGTTATCCATTCAATTATGGAGATTTTGTATGTTTTGACAAAACACGTTCAAAGTCGTCTGCTGCAGAATTGTCGTATGAGGGAAAGGGTTATATACACCTGTGTTCTCAGGTACTGAGACAGATTACACAGTGAATATGCCTGCCTGGGAATGTTGGTTATTTACCTGTTCTGTTGAAGCTCTGATTGTTTCCAGACTTGAAAGAACAAGCCACCTATCTGACTTGCCTTGCAATGGAGAATTGAAACACTGATTTATATTGGCAACAGTGGAGTAATTGGGGAGAGATACACATCACTGGTTTATCTATAGTTTGGGTTTATCTAAGACAATATGCTAATGAATAAGCACAACATAGAGTTTTTGTGTCACCTGCGTAGCATGGTAGGCACTTAGGGATTACATTTTTTTTTTGTCCGGCGTCTGTTTTTCTGTCACGTTTTCAAATAACATTTTTTCTACTCAAAGGATTACATTGAAACTTCTGACAAATGTTTATATCAATGTGTGTGTGATTGGTTCACAAAAGGGGGATAATCCAAATATTATTATATCAGAGTTATTGCTGCCTCTTTTCTGTCAAAAATTAAAATTTTCTGACAAGGCCCCGGCAGGTGACAGACGTGCTCCAGGGAGCACTCCATTCTAGTGTTTTGTATGGGAATGGAATTTTGCTTTTTAAAAAAATGGCAATTTTCAGACATTTTTAGCTCACCTATGCACGAAGTGCAAGGTGAGCTATTGTGATCACATTTTGTCCGGCGTCCGTCCGGCGTCCGTCGTCCGTCGGCCTTCGTCAACATTTGAGCTTGTTAACACTCTACGGGCTACATTTTGCATCCAATCTTCATGAAAGTTTATCAGAACGTTCATCTCCATAAAATCTTGGACAAGTTCGAAACTGGGCGATATGAGGTCAAAAACTAGGTCACTAGGTCGAATTGAAGGAAAATCTTGTTAACACTCTGGAGGCCACATTTTCAACTTGAGCATATTGAAACTTTATCAGAATGTTTGTCTTGATGATATGTAGGTCAAGTTCGAACATGGGTCACGTTGGGTCAAAAAGTAGGTCACTAGGTCAAATTGAAGGAAAATCTTGTTAACACTCCAGAGGCCGCAATTTTTGCTTCAGCAGTTTGAAATTTTGTCAAAATGTTTGTCTTAAAAATATCTAGGTCAAGTTCGAATATGGGTCATGTCGGGTCAAAAACTAGGTCACTAGCCCAAATTGAAAGAAAATCTTTTTTACACTTTGGATGCCGCATTTTTTGCTTCAGCAGCTTGAAATTTTGTCAGAATGTTTGTCTTAAAGATATCGAGTTCAAGTTCAAATATGGGTCATATTGGATCAGAAACTAGGTCACTAGGCCAAATTGAGGGAAAATCTTGTTAACTCTGTAAAAGCTGCATTTTTTGCTTCAGCAATTTGAAATTTGGTCAGAATGTTTGTATAAATGATATCTAGGCCAAGTTCGGATATGGGTCATGCCGGGTTAAAAACTAGGTCACTAGACCAAATTGAAGGGTAATCATGTTAACACTCTGGATACTGCATTTTTAATTTCAGCATGATAAAACTTTATCAGAATGTTTTTCTTGATGATATGTAGGCCAAGTTTGAATATGGGTCATGCTGGATCAAAAACTAGGTCACTAGATCAAATTGAAGGAAAATCTTGTGAACACTTTGGATGCCGCATTGTTTGCTTCAGCAGCTTGAAATTTGGTCAGAATGTTTGTCTGAATTATATCTAGGTCAAGTTCAAATATGGGTCATATTGGATCAGAAACTAGGTCAATAAAGGAAAATATTGTTCAAACTCCGGAGGCCGCATTTTTACTTTGAGCAAGTTGAAACTTAGTCAGAATGTTGTCTTGATGATATCTAGTCCATGTTGGAATATGGGTCATATCAGGTAAAAAATATAGATCACTAGGCCAAATGAAGGAAAGTATTGTTAACACTGTGGAGGTTGCATTCAGAATAATTGTCTTGATGTGTTTTGCATTGCAGTACATTGTATAATTAAGGTGAGCGATCCAGGGCCATCATGGCCCTCTTGTTTTTTCAAAATGTATTGAAAACATTCAAGAAGTAGAAGCATGTATATAAATACAATATAAAGTTAATGTCCCACTTGCAGAAACATTTTGACGTATCTGCTACAGATTACATTTGAAAATATTGCATTAAAAGCCGAAAAGTCTCATAACCAGCAATTTCTCTTTTTGACAAAATGTTTTCTACTCTTTATTTGATTACCATTATTTCACTTTTAGAGATTTTCTGTCATATGCATCAAGGAAAAGGATGAAGAATTTGGAAAAACAGAAAAGTCCAATTACTTCATTCATCCCTGTAAAATTAAGTGGCTGTGTGTAACACACACTGTATGTATATATGTCAGTGTATGATCCATGCGGTGTTAACCCTTTCCCTCATATAGACGCTTTCTGACGCCTCTGCAGCAGACTGCTTTTTGAAAAACATAGTGACAAAAGAAGAAATTGCACAAAACGTGCAATTTCTCGTTTTTGCCACAATGTTTTCCACTTTTTGTCATAGGTTATCCATTCAATTATGGAGATTTTCTATTTTTTGACAAAATACGTTCAAAGTCGTCTGCTGTAGAATTGCCGTATGAGGGAAAGGGTTAAGGAGGTGTTTTGGCACGCCCCCGCACTGGTAACCTGTCATTTATCGTTGTCGGTCATGCCAACTCCTCGTACTACTAATATGTTAACTCCATTGAGTAAGAGAAAGCTTTGTATATCATCTCTTTATTTCTCTGGCAGATGCATTTTGATGCAACACTGCATGAGACAACATTTTGAAACACTGGCAAAAAGGGAAATTACTGTAAAAATGAGCAACTTCATCTTCTGTCACAATTATGTTTTCAACTCGACTCATGTTTTCAAAGGCATCTATTGCAGATCTGTTGTATCTTGGAGAGTGATGAAACATGACCTTATAATGCCATTTTTAGCTCGACTTTTGAACAAAAATGAGAGCTATTGTCATCCGGTTAAGGTTTTTTTCTTCTCCCTATCAGTCGAGCGTCTTTGCCGTACGCGGTGCTCTTGTTAGCTCCACTGGCTGAAAGCCAGTCGAGCTTATGTCATGGCGAATTGTCCGTCGTGCGTCCGTGCGTGCGTGCGTTAACTTTTTCCTTTAAACGACTTCTTCTCCCTAACCACTTGGCCAATTTGGTTGAAACTTCATGGGAAGCATCCTCTCAATGTCCTCTACTAAATTCCTTCAAATGTTTTTGATCCATTCAAAATTCTGGTTTCCATGGCAACCGAAAGAAAAAAATAGTGAGAACTTAAAAAATCTTCTTCTCCGAAAGTGTCAGGCCGATTTTCAAATAATTTTGTAGAAATGTTCCTTGGGTGACCCTTTATTAGATTCCTTCAAGAAATTTTGATTGGGCGAAAAACATGGCCGCCAGGGGGCGGGGCTTTTTTGCCTTATATAGCTATAGTGAAAACTTAAATAATCTTCTTCTCAAAAAGTGTTCAGCAGATTTTCAAATAATTATGTAGAAATGTTCCGTGGGTGACCCTCTATCAGATTCCTTCAAGCCATGTTGATTGGTAAAAAAACATGGCCGTCACAGGGCGGGGCTATTTTGCCTATATGGCTAAAGAGCAAACTTAAAAAATCTTCTCCTCCAAAAGTGTCAGGCCGATTTTCAAATAATTTTGTAGAAATGTTCCTTGTGTGAACCTTAATTAGATTCCTTCAAGAAATGTTGATTGGGCGAAAAACATGGCCGCCAGGGGGGCGGGGCTTTTTTGCGTTATATAGCTATAGTGAAAACTTAAAACATCTTCTTCTCCGAAAGTGTTCAGCCGATTTTCAAATAATTTTGTAGAAATGTTCATTGGGTGACCCTCTATCAGATTCCTTCAAGCCATGTTGATTGGTCGAAAAACATGGCCGCCAGAGGGCGGGGCTATTTTGACTTATATGACCATAGTGAAAACTTAAAATATCTTCTCCTCCGAAAGTGTCAGGCATATTTTCAAATAATTTTGCAGAAACATTCCTTTGGTGACACTCTACAAGATTCCTTTAAGCCATGGTGGTTGGTAAAAAAAATAGCCACCACGGGGCAGGGCTGTTTGAAGATTTTATTTTTGCCTTATGGCCGTGGAGCGATACTGGCCCTCTTGGGCCTCTTGTTTTTTATTTCACTCGCATTTAAGTTTTTGTCCCCCGCTTTTAGCGAAAGCTGGGGACTATTATTTCTCATTCGTCAGTCCGTCAGTCCGTCAGTCCGTCCGTCAGTCCGTCAGTCACGCTGTCACAAAAACTTTAACCTTGGTCATAACTTCTGAACCGTAATAGGTACTGCTTTCATATTTCACATGTGTATTCCTTGTGACAACCCCTTTCCATCAATACCAATTTTTTTGACCTTGTGACCTTGACCCTGACGAGTTATGGCCCTTTACCCCTATGTATGACTAAATTCATTTCCGGGCTATTTCTCTGCAACCGCTTTTTGGAATTTTATGAAACTTCATAGGAAGGATCACCACCAAGTGTAGATGCGCATATCGTGTTTGCGTTCCGGTTGGATTATTTTGCACGGAGTTATGGCCCTTTACCCCACCATCAGGCTATGTATGACTAAATTCATTTCCGGGCTATTTCTCTGCAACCGCTTTTTGGAATTTTATGAAACTTCATAGGAAGGATCACCACCAAGTGTAGATGCGCATATCGTGTTTGCGTTCCGGTTGGATTATTTTTCACGGAGTTATGGCCCTTTACTCCACCATCAGGCTATGTATGACTAAATTCATTTCCGGGCTATTTCTCTGCAACCGCTTTTTGGAATTTTATGAAACTTCATAGGAAGGATCACCACCAAGTGTAGATGCGCATATCGTGTTTGCGTTCCGGTTGGATTATTTTGCACGGAGTTATGGCCCTTTACCCCACCATCAGGCTATGTATGACTAAATTCATTTCTGGGCTATTTCTCTGCAACCGCTTTTTGGAATTTTATGAAACTTCATAGGAAGGATCACCACCAAGTGTAGATGCGCATATCGTGTTTGCGTTCCGGTTGGATTATTTTTCACGGAGTTATGGCCCTTTACTCTACCATCAGGCTATGTATGACTAAATTCATTTCCGGGCTATTTCTCTGCAACCGCTTTTTGGAATTTTATGAAACTTTATAGGAAGGATCACCACCAAGTGTAGATGCGCATATCGTGTTTGCGTTCCGGTTGAATGATTTTTCACGGAGTTTTACCCCACCATCCGGCTATGTATGACTTAATTCATTTCCGGGCTATCTCTCTGCAACCGCTTTTTGGAATTTGATGAAACTTTATAGGAAGGATCACCACCAAGTGTAGATGCGCATATCGTGTTTGCGTTCCGGTTGGATTATTTTTCACGGAGTTATGGCCCTTTACTCCACCATCAGGCTATGTATGACTAAATTCATTTCCGGGCTATTTCTCTGCAACCGCTTTTTGGAATTTTATGAAACTTCATAGGAAGGATCACCACCAAGTGTAGATGCGCATATCGTGTTTGCGTTCCGGTTGGATGATTTTTCACGGAGTTATGGCCCTTACTTCTGAACCGTAATAGGTACTGCTTTCATATTTCACATGTGTATTCCTTGTGACAACCCCTTTCCATCAATACCAATTTTTGTGACCTTGACCCTGGCGGGGGACCATGATTCTCTGAATTTGCTTGTTTGTCTTATTTACGAAGACAAAAGTGGTCCCTTCAAGACGTGAACCAACACCCCCTAATGCAGACTCTTATGTGTCATCATTGAGGTCAATTTCGGATTCTCCTTTTAATAGCAATTTTAACTTACTAAATGTTGTTTTCATGTTCAAAGAGCTGTCTTGATTTGTGTAGAATTCATTTAATAATGTTAATCCATGAATATCTAAAGTAGGAACTGTTTCTAAGCTAAATATAGACCCTATTCTGTTGTGTAGTTTCGTGACCTTTAACATCGATTTTCGCGCATGCGCATTTCGATATGAAAAAGCGAGTGATATTATTTTATTTTAGACAAGTACAAGACGAATGTTTGACGCAAAGCGTCAAAGAGAAGCCGCAATATTTCGTTGTACATGTAGAAATAAGAAAAAAAGAACATTTTTAAATCCACAACAATTTAAACTGTAGACGGTAATGCTGATATATTTCTCCTTTTGAAGACTTTTGTTTTCTTCAAATTACCTCCCTTTAAAGCAATACCAGGATATTTACCTTGTGATTCGAATAAGATTGACAAACATTGAAATTATATGAATGAATACTATTATTTAAATAAGTAACAACAGCAAAATTAAATTTAAGCCAGATAAATGTGTACACATTTCGTTAATTTTTTAATGATACCCTAATGTATAGGTATGTATATAAAATTTATAAGCAAATGTTTTCATTACTACGTTCCTAATGTTTGAATAGACTAAGGAAAGTCAAGAATACATAAATAAATCAATGCAGTCTTTTCCGGCGACATTGATGCCTTGCATCAACTTTCTCTTGTACTTTAATATATAGAGATTTTCCAGATTTTGACCTATTCATATTATTTAACCCTTTCCCTCATAGGACAATTCTGCAGCAGACGACTGAACATATTTTTCCTATGACTATAAGTGGAAAATATTGTGGCAAAAGGAGAAATTGCTGGTTTTGAGCAATTTCTTCTTTTGTCACTATGTTTTCAAAAAGCTGTCAGCTGCAGAGGCGTCAGAAAGCGTCTATATGAGGGAAAAGGTTAAAGTCAGCTGCTGCAGATTTATTGTATGATGGGAAAGGGTTAAGAAGGGAAAACTAAAAGATGCAAAATACAATGAATCATTTGAGTTGTTCCCACTGTTTCAATTCGGCTGTGATATATCATCTTGCAATAACAAGCTGTCAGGTCCTGGCTTCTTGTAAATATAACCCGGTTACCTAATATGATACTCTCACAGTCGGCTGCTTTGTAAATATCTGTGGAAAAATGATGCTTTTAGACGCCTCTGTAGCAGACGGCTTTTTGAAAACACAGTGACTATATAAAGGAGAAATTGCTTGTTTTGAGCAATTTCTCCTTTTGCCACAATGTTTTTCAACTTTTAGTCATGGGTTATCCATTCAATTATAGAGATTTTCCATTTTTTGACAAAATATGTTCAAAGTCGTCTGCTGCAGAATTGTAGTATGAGGAAAGTTAACAGTGTTTTAAATATGTCTAATGTCATCTTGTGTGAGGGAAAGGTTTACCGGTGTGTAGAAAAAAGCCATTGGTCAATGCTTTTTGTTGATCAAAGATCAATGAGTGTTTTTTGTTGATCAAAGATCAATGAGTGTAAAAAGTATCTCGAGGCTTATCAGCTCCCTCTTATCATCCATTCAGTTAACCCTACCCGTTGCATCTGCGGCAGACTACTTTTGAGTAGACATTTTCAGTTGTCTGCTGCAGATTTGCTTAGTGTGGGAAAGGGTTAACACTACCCCTTATACAGATGCATTTAGACTCATCTGCAGCAGACAATAATGAAAATATTGTGGCTCGAGGAAAATTGTTCATGATGGGCAAGTTTTTTGTGTGTGTGCATGCATTATGATGCATCTGAAGCGAACAATTTTAGATAAGTTTTCTGCTGCAGTTTTGTTGTATGGTGTACTTGGTTAACCCTTTCCCTCATATAGACGCTTTCAGACGCCTCTGCAGCAGACAGCTTTTTGAAAACATAGTGACAAAAGACGAAATTGCTCAGAACGAGCAATTTCTCCTTTTGCCACAATGTTTTCCACTTTTAGTCATTGGTCGTCCATTCAATTATAGAGATTTTTTATTTTCTGCTGCAGATTTGTTGTATGAGGGAAAGGGTTAACTTTCAGTTTGAAATGATATGACAAGTAGGAAACATCAAAGTTTATGTTTCGAAGGGTCGAACACTGGAAATATTATAAGTTTCAACTTCATGCAGATAATGCTGTAAAACGCATTTCTTTGTATTAAAGTAGTTTAAAGTAGTATAAACTCATCAAAGACACAACACAGCCAATATGTTGTTTGTCCATGGAAATACTGGTGGTGTTCATTTGTTTCATCAATCCTTTTGTGGAAAATGTCAAGCTGTTTACAGTTATAGATTAGTGAGTTGTTCAGTAGCCAAAGTGGTTCATTTACATCTCGAAGATATCCACAGAATCCTGAAAAACTTGTGGGTGTTTTATCCTTAACCCTTTCCCACATGCAACAAGTCGACACCAGACGACTGAAAACATGTATGTTTAAATTATAGTAAATCTCGGGGTAAGTTCAATTATTGAAAAGAGTTAAAAACATTGTGCCAAAAGGAAGAATTTGGTCATTAGGAGCAACTACCCCCTTTTCCACAATATTTTCAAAAGTTATCTGCTGAAGAGGCATCAAAAGGCTACTGTATGCAGGAAAGGGTTAATTAACTCCGCTCTCTAATTAAGATGCATCAGCTATTGATGTCAACTTTTCTCAATTTTGAGGAAAGATAAGAAACTTTCCTATAACATAATTATGTGGTATTGGCAATTCATGTTACCAATGAATCTGCAGCAGATAGCATTTGAAAACATTATGGCAAAAGGAGAAATTGCTCATCATGAGCAATTGAGCAATTTCACCTCATGCCACACTATTAACCCTTTCCCTCATATAGACGCTTTCTGACGCCTCTGCAGCAGACAGCTTTTTGAAAACATAGTGACAAAAGAAGAAATTGCACAAAACGTGCAATTTCTCCTTTTGCCACAATGTTTTCCACTTTTTGTCATAGGTTATCCATTTAATTATGGAGATTTTCTATTTTTTGACAAAATATGTTCAAAGTCGTCTGCTGCAGAATTGCCGTATGAGGGAAAGGGTTAATTATTATACCTTCATTTTTGGAGATTTTCATATTTGTTGTATGTGGGGAAAGGTTAACGTTTATATCTAGGCAAAAATATGGACAATAGCTGTTAATGACAGTAAACATAGTGTATTAAGTTGAAAATATTAATCCAAAAAAAGCAATTGCTCACAATGAACTATTTCTCCTTTTACTACGCACTTTCAAAATTCGTCTGCTGCAGATGCGTCAAAATGTGTCTGCGGATGAGAAAGGGATAATGAAGACCGGGAGAAGTGCACTTGAGATGTCAATGCAGCGGTGGCCAAAAGCGTGATTTGCATTATTGGTAAGAAAGTGGCCACCGAACAGAAGTAAATTACACATTCGTCTGCTGATATCTCGGGAAACAACAAACACTCGTAGCTACAGTAAAACAATGTTTTTACCATTTGGGGGATACAGACTACATTTAAATTTGTGTCACTTGTATGTACATGATTATATTGTACAACAAATGACTGGAAAATTGCCTTCTCCGAACAAGTATTTTAATCTAGGTAAACTGTTAACAATTAAACCTTTCCCGCATACAAGAAATCTGCAGCAGACAATTTTGAGCAGATTTTGTCAATGAGCAATTTTTAGCTCTACTGGCCAAAGGCCAGGAGAGCTTATGCCGCGGCGTGGTGTCCGTCGTCTATGTGTCCGTAAACAATTGCTTGTGATCATGATACAGTCACAGTTTTGATTGTATCTCAATCAAACTTATACATCCATGAGAGCTCGGTTCCTTTCGCAAACCAGCCAGAACCGTCAATGCAAGACTGGATTATGGCCCTTGAAATTGTCAAAATTGCTATAATAGAGCTTTTGAACACAATAGAGGCTCCACTTACTATCTGATCTTCACCAAACTTAGATAGTAGTTAAATGTTGATGAGAGCTCGGTTCCTTTCGAAAACCAGCCAAATGTGCCCTTGCGTGACTGGGTTATGGCCCTTGAAATTGTGAACACAAAAGAGCCTCCATTTACTATCTGATCGTCACCATACATATATGCTCCGGATTGAAAATTACCAAAGAACCATTCCAGTAGAGCATAGACCCTCAAGGGCCTCTTGTTTCTTTTGCCAATAGGTTTTCAAAAAACGTCTGCTCCAGAGGCGTCAGAAAGCGTCTGTATGAGGGAAAGGGTTAACAAAACAAAACAATATCACTTTAAAAATAAACAAATAAAGATTATCTCTAATCTTAACATACATGAATCTTTATTGTTTGCATTATACAAAATATAATATTGCTGTAGACATCTGGCTTTGAAATTATATTTGATTGTAACACCTGGAAGTTTGGAAATATAGTTTTCATACAGAGAGTTAAAAATCTTGGTGCGTAAAAGTAGAAATTGGACAGAAAGGAAATTTCCTTTCTCCCACAATGTTTTATAAGGTTTTCTGTATCAGAGGTGCCATATAGAGTTATCGGAAATCAGGGAACAGTTCGAGAAATACAAAATTTATGAAGTGGATAGTGTTCAGGAACGGGTTTTCAAACATCTGGTCTGTTCATGTGTTGAATGAATGCGGACAGGGTTTCAAGACAACAAGTTGAGGTGGAAATAGAAAAACTTTTTCATCCTTTCCCACATATCGAGGGCTTGGTGTGAAACAGTTGTTACTAAAAACCTATTTTAAAAACCCTGGTTTAGGGGCAATTTTGACCCCTTTGTAAACAATGCAAATTTAGGTGCCATTGCTCATTCTGAGCAATGGCACCTAAATTTCCATTGTTAACCAAGAAAAATGATTTAACGTAAGACTTTATGACGAGGTGATTTACTAATCGTTGGTAAAACAATACTAATTTTAGTTACAACCATTTCACACCAAGCCCTCGATATGCAGATGCAAAAGATGCAATTTGTTTGATGCATCTGCATTCGACGACTTTTGTAAACATTATGACAAAAGCAGAAATTCCTTTTGCAAAATTATTTTTTATCTCTTTTCAATTGTAATACCTAGATGATTGCCTAGATGCTTTCAGGCTCATCTGCTGCAGGTTTGTTGTAAGTGGGTAAGGATAAAAGAAACAACAAGGTTACATACCACCACATTGCTGTAAGAAATCATCCTCGAATTGGTAGGGTGCACTTGTTGAAAGTTAAGCATTTATCTCCAGATTGAAATACTTAACAAAATATCCCTCGATTAATTGTACAAAAGACAATAACATAGATCCCAGGCACTGCTTAAATTCTCCATTCACAACACTACCCCACCCACCCTGTGCTCTTTTCTTTCTAGGTTTTTAGCACACTGCCCCCTCAGTAACAGATGGTCAACATAATGTGGTCACTATTACAAGGGTATTGAATCATTGGATGTAATGTGATAGGCACACACTTGGGACATAGGGTGTTGGTCTTATCTGTCTGATTATCTCTGAGAAACAATAGGCCTCTATCTGGTTGATGATGTGATGATGGTTTACTTATTACCCCTTTCCCTCATGCGACAATTCTGCAGCAGCCGACTTTGAACATCTTTTGTCAAAAAAAAAATCTCTTTAATTAATTGGCTAACCTATGACTAAAAGTGGAAAACATTGTGGCAAAAGGAGAAATTGCTCGTTTTGAGCAAGTTCTTTTGTCACTATGTTTTCAAACAGCTGTCTGCTGCAGAGGCGTCGGAAAGCGTCTATATGAGGGAAAGGGTTAACCCCCTTCCCACCTTACAACAATTCTGCAGCAGACGACTTTGAAATCATCTATGCAAAAATATAGAAAAAATCCTATAAATGAAAGCTTGAGTTGAAAATATTGTGGCAAAAGGATAAATTGCTCATAATAAATCTGCAATTTCTACTTTTGTCACATTGTTAAAGTGGGAAAGGGTTTAATATGCTTTCCCACTTCAGCAGCATTTTGATGCATCTGTAGCAGATGACTTTTGAAAACATTTGCTCAATGGTGTCAAGTCATTTTCGATAATTATACTTTCATTTATTCATTCATTTCAGTTATTCAATTTTCTAACTTAGATAGTTCTACATTCAACTACTGAAGACTTGTATTATGATATCTGAAGGGGTTATGGAACAGCGAAGAAAAGTTTGAGTTGTCGTTTTATTATCGATCTTGACAACAAAACAAAACTAATGGAAATGTGGAAAGAGGAGAATTATAACTTTCATTTTTGCTAGATAATAGATTAAACTAATTCTCTCTTGTTGAAGGAAGACATATTGAATTGAATGATTATGACAAGACCATCAAAACGACAGTTCTGCAGCAGACGACTTTGAACATATTTTGTCAAAAAATAGAAAATCTCTATAATTGAATGGATAACCTATGACAAGTGGAAAACATTGTGGCAAAAGGAGAAATTGCACGTTTTGTGCAATTTCTCCTTTTGTCACTATGTTTTCAAAAAGCTGTCTGCTGCAGAGGCGTCAGAAAGCGTCTATATGAGGGAAAGGGTTAAGAAAAAAATAAATTTTATCAACTATGCAGTACTTTCTAACCTTTCTGAAAACTACTTTGGAAACATCGCAAACAAAGGAAAAAAGGCAAAAACATAATTTAGTTATATCTCCCTTTTCACACACTTTCAGCTATTAATAAAATTATGACAGTTTAAAAATCACATTTCCAAATTCCATAAATTTATCTTTCATGATTGTTTTTACAAAGAATATAAACATCTTTGCATGAGATTGACACTGAAATTGATATGTCACAAATTGACTTATTAATTAACGTTACAAATTGCATTAGTTCCAGATAAGTCCTTTCCATGTGTAGGATGATGATTCTAACAAAATACATCATACTGCGGTATTGAGATTGTTGAGTTCACTCACAAGCATTCCACTTTAATCGGTGTTAAATAGTGCACATTGACTTGATGATTGCATCATCAACCGTTACACTGTTGGAACTCCACTATGCGTAAAATAAAAATAGCTCCTGCAGAGTGCAATTTTAAAATTCTAAAGGATTTCACTAATCTGATTGCAAATCATAATCACATCAATGATCCAACAAAATTAATTTTGAAGTAGAAATGTCTCGGAATTAATTCTTTGTTAATGGCAGATGTTTAGTTTAAATCACAATTTTGTATAATAATAATAAAAAAAAAAAAATCTTCAGTAGTATGTTATAGATTGGTCGCATTGCCAATGCGAATTATTTGAGCCCACCATATTAGAATATAGAGCAGAAATATCATGTAGTATTTGAAAATTAATGATGTTGGAGCTCTGTAACAGCCATTGGAACATTGTAAATTACATCAAATCAATTATTGGCCGTCTTCTTGATGAAGGTATTCCTGACACTGACCATGTGTTCATTGTAGACAAGAATTCAGACAATACTTAGAATTTTCATCTTGTCAGTGATGGAAACTCGGGCACTCTGTTATACTTCTAATAAACTTTAGTAGTATGAGCACACCCTTGTGATCTACGAAAACCAACCTTTATGGGTTATTTTCTAGAAAGATGAAAGCGTAAAAAACCATCCATGCTACAGTATGTGATCCAAATGTACTGTTGTACTGAATGTTTCTTTATAACTATATATTAAGTGAAAAGTACAGAAACAGATTTTACTGAAAGGTGGCACATGTAAATACAGACCTACATTGCTTTCCACAATGTTTTCAATAGTCGTCAAATGCATCTGCAATTTGGAAAAGGTTAGGACACAAATTTACAGCACCAAATATGGCTGCGAGCCGTGGCAGAGCTTTTGATGGTCACCGATCCCTCTTGGCTAACTAACATAAAAAGTAACTCCAGATCCATGTCATACCGAAGCTTTATCACTCTCTAGAAACCATTCCTTTAATCATGATCATAGAAATGAACCTTTTATGGGTCTGCATGTTTCAGACGACCTTTTGGAAACAATTAATTGAATGAAAAAAATTGTTAATATTCATTGATTTCTCCTTTTCCATCAAAATATTCTGCTCTTGCTACAGAATATTTGTTCATTTCTCAAGATATTGCATTCATTACTTCAAATACTTTCGAATTTCGAAGAGTCTAAAATCAGCATATTGGTAATTTAGAATAACCGCATGATCTGCTAGTATAGAAGCATGCATGCACAGGATAATGTCCCAACAGTAATGCAGCAATCTTTCTAATTATTCCAACATTTTCCTATAATTTTTCCAGAAAAGATCAGAGACTTTAACAAATTTAATGACTGCACAGACATTTCCTGTTTTGTAATTTTGTAATATGTAATCCACACATGGCCAATGATAAATTGGTTGCTCTGACTACAGGATATTCTTAGTAGTAATTCCATCTTCGAGTTTGAATATATATAATTAGATCAGGCATTGAATACTGTCCCACTTGTAGACACATTCTGACGCCTCTGCAGCAGACGACTCTTGAAAACATGATGAGCAATTTCACCTTTTACCACAATATATTCAACTTCAATCAATCATTGCTGTTTCGATCCTTTATGGAGATTTTCCATAGTTTTGGCTAAATGTTTTTCAAAGTTGTCTACTGCAGAATTGTTGTATGAGGGAAAGGGTTAAGTTGGTCAAAGCAATGTAATATGTTTTCCCAGAGAATGCAGGGTCATTGTATCAATGGGATACAATCTTAGCACTGGAAAGGGTTACAAACATGAAACTTTGCCTGAAGGTAACCAGTAACAAGTTCTATTGATTTCTATGGTTACTTTGACCCTGACCTTGACCTTGGTTTGTCGATTTTCAAGGTCAAATTGACGACAATCCAGCCTTACCGTCTTCAGCGGTTTCTTGTTAGCTTAATTATACTTTCAAACAACAAATTTAACTCAGCACCAGTCCTGATATGCCTTTAACCCTTTCCCTCATACGACAATTCTGCAGCAGACGACTTTTGAACGTATTTTGTCAAAACATGGAAAATCTCTATATTAATTGAATGGATAACCTATGACTAAAAGTGGAAAACATTGTGTCAAAAGGAGAAATTGCTCGTTTTGAGCAATTTCTTCTTTTGTCACTATGTTTTCAAAAAGCTGTCTGCTGCAGAGGCGTCAGAAAGCGTCTATATGAGGGGAAGGGTTAATTAAGGCCCTCCCTATACATACAATAAATCAGCAGCAGACAGATTTTAACCCTTTCCCACATACAACAACTTAGTCTGCAGCAGACGACTTTGAACATATTTTGTCAAAACATAGGTTATCCATGACTAAAAGTGGAAAACATTGTAGCAAAAGGAGAAATTGCTCGTTTTGACCAGTTTCTTCTTTTGTCACTATGTTTTCTAAAATCTGTCTGCTGCAGAGGCGTCAAAAAGCGTTTATATGAGGGAAAGAGTTAAAAGGTCCTGGCATATATATATAGATATGGAAAATCACTATTGATGAAAGCAGTTATTGAACAGAGTTTAGTTGGAAGCATGGTCACAAAGGGAGATAAATAATTGCTCATAACTAGCAGTTTCTCCTTGTGCCACAATGTTTTCAAAAGTCGTCTGCTGTATTCATGTTAAATTGCATCTGCATGCCGGAATCTACAAGTTTTCACCTACATTTTAGAGGTAACCCTTTCCCACATACAACAAATAAATCTGCAGCAGATGACTGAAAGATCTGGTCAAACATGTGAAAAATCTCCATAAATGAAAGTTCATCTTTTAAATACAGAAGTTTGTAAACGTTGTGGCAAAAGGAGAAATTACTCATCATGAGCAATTTCCCCTTTTGACACAATGTTTTCAAAAGTTGTCTGCTGCAGAGCGTCAAAAAGCTTCTGTATGTGGGAAGGGGTTAACAGCAGAAAGCTTTTTTGCTCACAACGAGGAATTTCTCCTTTTGCCACAATGTTTTCCACTTTTAGTTATAGGGTATCATTTCAATTATAGAGATTTTTATATTTTTTGACAAAATATGTTCAATGTCGGCTGCTGCAGAATTGTCGTATGAGGGAAAGGGTTAATTCTTATTTCTTATCAAAACATTTGTCAGAAGTAATTGGCACATGGCTAATCCAGTGTTCTCATGGTGGAGAGCTTCTTTCTGAACTACTCCAGATCTTTGTTATGATTATAATAATAACAGTAACCCGTTTATAGGTACTTGTAAATAGTTTATCTATCATAATTTATTTGATACTTTGATTGTAGTTGTGTATTTTATTGACCTGAATTCAAAGAAATCTTTATTTAACAAGCTCCTCCTTCCTTTTATGGCCTGAGATTAGTTATAGTCATTGCTCAGTAATACACATGGCAGGGGATATTAAACCTTTCCCTCATACGACAATTCTGCAGCAGACGACTTTGAATATATTTTGTCAAAAAATGAAAAATCTCTTTAATTGAATGGATAACCTATGACTAAAAGTGGAAAACATGGTGGCAAAAGGAGAAATTGCTTGTTTTGAGCAATTTCTTCTTTTGTCACTATGTTTTTAA
This sequence comes from Serripes groenlandicus, assembly GCA_031761405.1. Taxonomy (NCBI): domain Eukaryota; kingdom Metazoa; phylum Mollusca; class Bivalvia; order Cardiida; family Cardiidae; genus Serripes; species Serripes groenlandicus. The sequence goes on from JASEVX010000001.1 coordinate 219,946,859, forward strand.
AAAGCCGTCTGCTGCAGACTTTAGATGTCAAAGACAAAACAATTTGTATTTGGGGAAATAATTAATAGAAATATGATCTATATATATTATGGTCTGCTTTGAAAAATAAAGATAAAGATATGTGACATAAGGAGAACTTACAACAATGTTTTCAACTCAGTTGCATCTTTTAACCCTTTCCCTCATATAGACGCTTTCCGACGCCTCTGCAGCAGACGACTTTTGAAAACATCGTCACTCAAGGAGAAATTGCTCATAATGAGAGCAATTTATTCTTTTGTCACAAAGTTTGCAAGTCAATTTAATGATTATACTATTATATGTGGCGATATTTCATATATTTACTTAAATGTTTTCAAAGTCGTCTGCTGCAGATATTTCATATATTTACTTAAATGTTTTCAAAGTCGTCTGCTGCAGATTTGCTGTATTTGGGAAAGGGTTATTGTGAATCTCGGATGTAAAAAATCTTGTTAGCTGTTACACAAACAATATTGACAAGAGTTTGGGTCTGTTTGATGGATAATGTGCTAGAATATTCATAAAGAAGAACAAACTTGTCCTATCAACCACTTTACACTCTGTTCTCTTAATGGCTGACTTGTGTTTCTTTCTGTGATGATGGGCTAGGTACATTAACAACCCTTTCTCACATACAACAAATCTGCAGCAGACGACTTTGATAACATCTTGTCTAAAATATTAAGAATCTCTATTAATAAAACTATAATAATGTAATAAGAGTTGAAATCAAGCAATTTCTCTTTTTTTTTGGTGTTTGTTTTTGTTCGCTTTTTTCCTATTTGCTAGAAAATCCAATTTAGATTTGAAAAAAGGGAAATGTTTGCTTCGAAAGAATGTCAAATCTCAAAATGATTATTCTGAGAAATTGTTAAAAACGCGAATAAACCCCAATCAATCAATCAATCAATCAATCAATCAATCAAAATTATTGTTTAATTGTGTCAATAGAATGGTCTAAAACGATTCAGTTTGGAGAAAGGAAATTAATAATGCCTTTAAATCCAATTCAAGGTTCCATTGTGTGTCCATGCAGTAAAGGCATATAATGAGATGTTTAATCATGTAGTGGTTGGATTGAATGACCTGCTTTTCAGTTTATCAAAAAATAATTTTTATAACTTATAGTAAATTTCAAAATAAAATTAGATATTTAGTATCTAGTGTAATTTGAATTTGGATCCTAATTTATTTTCAACACAGTTTAAGAAGAGGTGGAGCAACTTTTGCTTTTCAATTTGGAATTCCTTCTGAGTTGATACTGTGAGTTACAGGGGGATTGGAAATCTGATGCTTACAAAAAACATTTAACTTTTACTTTAGATGATAATTAAGAAATTGCTCTTCATCAATGTTTTCAAATGTCATCTGCTTCAGAGTTTGTGTGTGTGGAAGGGCTTTGATGTCAGTCAGACGGTCACTTGAAAACTTTCTACAACTATATAATATAGTTATCAAAGCTTTTTGCATAGGTAAATGATCAAGTTTTGAAAAGTTCATTTTATTAAGAGCATTCAACTATAATACAGTACACTAAGTAAATAATACAAGAACTTAAAAAGGTTTGTAATTCACGGGTCTCCATTTCATATGCAAATACCTACAAGCTGCAATAATTGAAGTGAATGAAATTGGATGAGAAATAACGTCTTAACCCTTTCCCTCATAATAGACGCTTTCTGATGCCTCTGCAGCAGACGGCTTTTTGAAAATATTTTGAAAAAATAGGAACAAAAGAAGAAATTTCTCAAAACAAACAATTTCTCCTTTTGCCACAAAGTTTTCCACTTTTAGTCATAGGTTATCCATTCAATTAAAGAGATTTTCTATTTTTTGACAAAATATGTTCAAAGTCGTCTGCTGCAGAATTGTTGTATGAAGGAAAGGGTTAATTTTATCATAAATATTCATAAGATAAGAGGTCATGTGACATAGCCTTTTTCCTACTGGCTGATTGATGCTATGACCTTCTAGAACAGGGATGACCTTATGCTTATTGAGTATTAGTTGGGTGACCTTGACCTTGTGGCATTTTATCCTTTCTCTGTGCACTTTTGAAAACATTGTGGCAAAGGGAAATATTGCGCATGATGATATTTCTTTTTTCGCCACAATGTTTTCAACTTTATTCATGATTGATTTGGGGGTATCGACATTTTCAACAATGTTTCCGTCATATCACGGAGGCCAGTTTTCTAGCTGCTTTTTCAAATAGACTGTTGGCCCATTGGTGAAAGACTAATGATGCTCAATATCACAGTTACTTTTGTTAAACGTTGGACAGATTGTCGGCCAAGCTTGGGTTTGAACTCACAACCACTGGATTGACAACCCACGTCGCTACAGACTGAGCTACCGGGGCTCGGTTCAACTTTATTAAAAAAATTATTTTTGCCAATACTTTTTAAAGTAGTCTGCTGCAGATTTGTTAGGATAGGACATATCCAATAATTCATGAGATAAAAAGTTAAAATGATTTTGCATCACTGAAAATTCAGGGAAGTTAAAAAGAATGTAAAAAATTGTTATGCCTCTATATGGTTATCCTTTTCCCTCATACGACAATTCTGCAGACGATGACCTTGAACAAATTTTGTTAAGAAAATAGAAAAATCTCTATAATTGAATGGATAAACCTATGACTAAAAGTGAAAAACATGTTGTGGCAGAAGGAGAAATTGCTCGTTTTGAGCAAATTCTTCTTTTGTCACTGTTTTCAAAAAGCCGTCTGCTGCAGAGGCGTCAAAAAGCGTATATATGAAGGACAGGGTTATATTTCTTCACCAACTTGTAAAACATAACTCCAATCATATTTAACCCTTTCCCTCATATAGACGCTTTCTGACGCCTCTGCAGCAGACGGCGTTTTGAAAACATAGTAACAAAAGAAGAAATTGCACAAAACGTGCAATTTCTCCTTTTGTCACAATGTTTTCAACTCTTAGTCATAGGTTATCCATTCAATTATAGAGATATTCCATTATTTGACAAAATATGTTCAAAGTCGTCTGCTGCAGAATTGTGGTATGAGGGAAAGGGTTAATCATGCATTGTACCACTGTTTTATTAGTCGCCGGGCAGGAGCCCGCGACTTCTATTTTTAATAGGTTTTCTGAAATCACATGGGAGGGGGGATTATTATTAGAAAGAAACACATTTAGATGTCTTGAAAATATTACAATTGTGTTTGTTTAAAAACACTAAGTAATGACACATCTAAAATGAAATAAATATTCCGATGTTTTAGGTATTTTCAGTTTCTTTATTTTGACTCGCATTTATGTTTTTTTGTTTTATTTACGAAGACAAAACAGTCCCTATTAGCTAGACTGCTATACTTTATTTTACACTATATACTACATGTAATCAAAAGTCGATAACTACAAACCTTTACGTCGCAGTCTAATTTGTTTACTTACGCGCACCTGCGTGACTCGCGAATACCAACTGCGTAGATCAATCTCCTTTGCAGAGATGTTGTGGCAGAAGGAGAAATTGCTCGTTTTGAGCAATTTCTTCTTTTGTCACTGTTTTCAAAAAGCCGTCTGCTGCAGAGGCGTCAAAAAGCGTATATATGAAGGACAGGGTTATATTTCTTCACCAACTTGTAAAACATAACTCCAATCATATTTAACCCTTTCCCTCATATAGACGCTTTCTGACGCCTCTGCAGCAGACGGCGTTTTGAAAACATAGTAACAAAAGAAGAAATTGCACAAAACGTGCAATTTCTCCTTTTGTCACAATGTTTTCAACTCTTAGTCATAGGTTATCCATTCAATTATAGAGATATTCCATTATTTGACAAAATATGTTCAAAGTCGTCTGCTGCAGAATTGTGGTATGAGGGAAAGGGTTAATCATGCATTGTACCACTGTTTTATTAGTCGCCGGGCAGGAGCCCGCGACTTCTATTTTTAATAGGTTTTCTGAAATCACATGGGAGGGGGGATTATTATTAGAAAGAAACACATTTAGATGTCTTGAAAATATTACAATTGTGTTTGTTTAAAAACACTAAGTAATGACACATCTAAAATGAAATAAATATTCCGATGTTTTAGGTATTTTCAGTTTCTTTATTTTGACTCGCATTTATGTTTTTTTGTTTTATTTACGAAGACAAAACAGTCCCTATTAGCTAGACTGCTATACTTTATTTTACACTATATACTACATGTAATCAAAAGTCGATAACTACAAACCTTTACGTCGCAGTCTAATTTGTTTACTTACGCGCACCTGCGTGACTCGCGAATACCAACTGCGTAGATCAATCTCCTTTGCAGAGAGTCGCTCTTTACACTCACTTACAAATAGTAAATTATAGGTGATTTAAAATGTTTATTAGGTTCGAAACAAATGAAGAAAAGAACAAACCGAGAAAAAACTGGTTTTAATGGAAAAATGACTTTGAACGAACACTCTCTGCCTATAAAGAGAGTTTCAAGAACGACACCTCTGCGAATAAGAAAGAATCGGGTCTTTCGTACAAAATTATTTCGTCCTTGACAATTTTAAATGTGTCATTTAATTCCCTAAAGGCATATTGCTTTCGATCTGCATATTGTTATGCATCATTGACACAAGGGCGCTCATCATACTATAATTTTGAAACATGAGTAGTTTGTTGGTTTCATTATAAAAAAGGAAGGAAAGAATTAAAATAAATTAACATGTTGTAGGGCTAAGTTTATGTTCGAAATTAAGTTTAAATTATACAACAATTTCAATGAGATTTAACTGTTTAGTTGATATTATATTTCGAAGGTGGTCTAATTTATAAATATTGGACTACATTTCAACATTTGTAAAGTATGATATAATTCGGATGCTAAGCTAATATCATTTTGAGAAAAAGAGAAAACTCGTGTCTTCAGCGATTTAACCCTTATCTCATTGTTTTAAAAGTAGATTGCTGCAAAGGTGTCCACTGTTGACTTTAAAAGAGGAAAGGTAAAATGACGTGCTATTGCATGCAAATACTAAATTGTCTGTTTTGTGGTTTTATTGAAAAATAATAAAATTCAAATATTCTGACAAACATCTTGAAAAGTGTATGTGGAATTCACAAATCTTATAATTATTCCTTAATGAAAGCACTGTATACATACTAAGACTAATGATTGGCAAGATTACTCATTTCCATTACTGTTTATGATCAATAATTAGTTGGTTGTGTGTATGGTCAACCTACTTTGGAATGGAGATTGATCATAAACAATGAAAGGCTTCAATTAGCATTCACTTCGTTGACAAAACAATGCAAGTTATGATACATTTTCACTTGACCCCACCCCTGATGTTCCAATATGCCCCTCGGTTGATAACTGTTTATTCAACTACTATAATGTTAGTGTTATGCATAACTGCACTATGGATATCCGGCGACATTGATGCGTTGCATCAATTTTCTCTTGTATTACTCTGAAAGAGACATCCAATTTGTGTTTGAATTTCCTGTTATTTTGAGGTTTTAAATGGCTTGGCAGGCTTATAAATCATTATAACAATTACGATAATTACTGGTGAAAGGCAAGAAGAGCCATTTTATATTTTCTATGAAAAATGTCATTTTATGAGAGGAATTCCCAGGCTGACATAGTAAATGGCAGAATAAGTGACAGCTGCTAAACGGGTGTAGAAACGTTTATAGTCATAATTGTGACTACCAAAAATGAGCGATTTTACAGCAGCCAACCTTTGAAAACATTGTAAGAGAGGTATTATTTCAAAAAAATCATAATAATTGACAGATATAATAATCATTTGTAACAATTTGGCTTCAATACAGTATTTTCTAAAATATTTCCAATTTAGGAAACAATTGTTTTCAAATTTTAAATAAGGTTTGATTAATTCTCAAGAATGTTTAAAAATAGACTTTTAAAAATAGGCTTTCTTCACACTGAATGTTAAAAAATAGGCTTTAATCACAATGAATGTTTAAAAATAGACTTTATTCGCAATGAATATTTAATTATTTATTCACATTGAATGTTAAAAAATATGCTTAAAAATATGATAATTCACAATGCATATTGAAAAGTAGGCTTTATTCTCAATGAATGTTTAAAAATAGGCTTTAATCATAATAAATGTTTAAAAATAGGTATAATTCACAATGAATATTGAAAAATAGGTCTTATTCTTGATGAATGTTTAAAAATAGGCTTTAATTATTCTCAATGAATGTTTAAAAATAGGCTTTATATATTCACAATGAATGCACAATGAATGTTTAAAAATAGACTTTATATTCACAATGAATGTTTAAAATAGGCTTTATTCACATTAAATGTTTAAAAATAGACTTTATTCGCATGAAATGTTTAAAAATAGGTTTTATTTACATTAAATGTTTAAAAATAGGCTTTATTTACAATGAATGTTTAAAAATAGGCTTTATTCACATTAAATGTTTAAAAATAGACTTTATTCACATTAAATGTTTAAAAATAGGCTTTATTTACAATGAATGTTTAAAAATAGGCTTTATTCACAATCATTGTGAATAAAGCCATCAGTCAAAATTAATATGGTTTTTAGCTCTACTGGCCAAAGGCCAGAAGGGCTTATGTCGTGGTGATTTGTTAACACGATAGTCTTCTTTTTTTTTTATTGTATCTCAACCAAACTTATACAGTAGTTAGATATCCATGAGAGCTCGGTTCCTTTCGAAAACCAGCCAGATCCGCCCATGCATGACTGGATTATGGCCCTTGAAATGGTCAAAATTGCTATAAAAGAGCTTGTTAACACGATACAGTCTTCTTTTTTGATTGTATCTCAACCAAACTTATACAGTAGTTAGATATCCATGAGAGCTCGGTTCCTTTCGAAAACCAGCCAGATCCGCCCATGCATGACTGGATTATGGCCCTTGAAATGGTCAAAATTGCTATAAAAGAGCTTGTTAACACGATACAGTCTTTACTTTTGATTGTATCTCAACCAAACTTATACAGTAGTTAGATATCCATGAGAGCTCAGTTCCTTTCGTAAACCAGCCATATCCGCCCATGCAAGACTGGATTATGGCCCTTGAAATTGTCCAAATTGCTATAATTGAGCATGTGAACACAATAGAGGCTCCATTTACTATCTGATCTTCACCAAACTTAGATAGTAGTTAAATATTGATGAGAGCTTGGTTCCTTTTGAAAATCAGCCAGATCCGCCCATGCAAGACTGGATTATGGTCCATGAAATTGTAAAAATTGCTATAATACAGCTTGTGAACACAAAAGAGCCTCCATTTACTATCCGATCTTCACCATACATACATGCTCTGGATTGAAAAAGACCAAAGAACCATACCAGTAGAGCATAGGCCCTCATGGGCCTCTTGTTTATAAAAGAAACAATCTTAGGTGCATCTTATATCAGTACTTTATCAGTAAAGATCCGGAACAATCCATATCTGCACATCTAAATCTCTCTCTACACTGTTTAACAAATATGCACTGAATGTTACAAGAATCTTCCGAAAAACATTGCCCATAATGTACGCATAATGTACAAAAAGTCATTGGTACCAAAAAGATCAAAATCCCATAAATAACTTGTTTAGAAATTAGAAACGTTGTTATGCTAATTCTCCTATAAATTTGAAGAATTCAGTTCATCCTAAATATCTGGATATCAGGGCACGGACAAACTGGTTCTATGAGAAAATAGTCTACCCATTCCCACATAGAATGAATGCTGCAGATGAATTTAAAATCATCTGGACAAAATTATGAAAAATCTTTAAAACTAATGGTTTAGTGAATTAATGCTTTTAAAGAATGAGCAATTTTCCCTTTTCTGAAATGTTTTCAATAGTTGTTTACTGCAAATGTGACAAAATGCATAGATCTGCATGAGGGAAAGGTGCTTTTTTTAAGTGTTTGAGAGATTGGATACACTTATAAATATTTATACCAGGAAGTTGTATTTGCAAAGATGTAAATTACCAAGATTCTTTAAGACATTTTTCAAGTGTAGAACGCGGTGAACATGCAGCCCTTTTAATGCTGCGAGTGACAATACTGGGTTTGTTTGTAAAGTGCTTAACGCCACTTTCAAGAAATTTTTCATTTTATATCACAGCATTTCTTTGGTATTAGTTACCAGTACATTCTACTGATCCATTTATTTCGACAACAGCGAGTCCATCCTAATGCTTACCCGGCCTCCTTTCCTGATTGCCAAAGAGGGTAACTCACAGAGGGCATTACATCACTGCTTGCAGTTGTCGGGATAAACGGACTAGTATAATTATTACTGGTAACTGACCCAGGAAACGCCTTGATATAACAGAAATCTTGTTAAAAGCGGCATAAAACTGCATTCAAGCAAAATCACATTTGAAAGCTTAGTGGCAGTGGAACAATATTGTGGTCGAATGTTTTTTGACTGCATGGTGTCATATTTTCCATTAAAGTGACAGAAACCCAATCATGCCAATTGATGTAATGGCTTGTCAACCAGACAATTTTGCCATGGCTTTTTTGCATTTTATGCCCTCTTGTTATTTTACCCATTTAGGGCTCTTCTTTGGTTCTTTGGTTCTTTGATTTAATGTTTGAATGTTTCAAAATATGTCAGATTTGAGAGAAGAGTAGTGAGATATTAAAGTCCTACATTTCTTTTTCATCATAAATATTCAGACCAGATGATACTCTATGAACTAATAACAGTCTGTTGGTTTTATTTTCAGTATTATTTTTTAACCCTTTCCCGCATGTTGGCAAAACCAAGGAAATCTTGATAAATGAAGGTATAATTACTGCAAAAAGTTGAAAACATTGAACCAACTGGAGAAATTGCTCATCATGAGTAATTTCTCCTTTTGCCACAATGTTTACAAAAGTCGTAGCTACAGAGGCGCCAGAAAGCGCCTTTATGTGGAAAAGCAGTTAATTTGAAACAAATCTGAACACAGAATGACAGTTTTTAAAGAGTTTGTGCATGTTTGTGATAATATTTATCCTGAAAACATTTGGCAATTATCGGCTCATTATTATCCAGTTACTGTTGATTGCTTTTAAACCATTCAAATAATGGGAGGGAGAGATGCATGTCGGTCTTGATTATTTTACTCTCTATCTTTCTTGTTTTAATTTGCATGTGTTGCAAAATGTTCCACCACTATACTTTGTTTTAATCCTTTCCTATATACATACAACAAACCTGCAACAGATGACTTTTAAAGTGTCGAGGCGAAATAGGAATAAAATCTATAAATGAAAGTGAAATGATTGAATTATAAAGTTTAATCCTTTCCCTCATACGACAATTCTGCAGCAGACGACTTGGAACATATTTTGTCAAAACATAGAAAATCTCTATAATTGAATGGATAACCTAAGACTATAAAAGTGGAAAACATTGTGGCAAAAGGAGAAATTGCTCATTTAGAGCAATTTCTTTTTTTGTCACTATGTTTTCCAAAAGCCGTCTGCTGCAGAGGCGTCAGAAAGCGTCTATATGAGGGAAAGGGTTAAAACATTGTGGCAAAAGGAGAAATTGCTCATTATGAGAATTATGAACGGGTTAATCCTAAAATTGCCCTGATGCTCACAAAAACGAATGTTCTTCAGCAAGCGACTTTTGTGAACATTTTGAGAATACTGGGTGTCTTATTTGTGAGAGAAGGCCAGGAATAATATAATTTCAACTGAAATGCCGTTATAAATAGCAATTTTTAATAGAGATTATACTTCAATCAATCAACTTTATTACACAGAAGCTGAAATTCCTTGCCTAACCCTTTCCCTCATACGACAATTCTGCAGCAGACGACTGAACATATTTTGTCAAAAAATACAAAATCTCTATAATTGAATGGATATTATATGACTAAAATATGACTAAAATTTGTCACCGTTTTGAAAAAGCTGTCTGCTGCAGAGGCGTCAGAAAGCGTTTATATGAGGGAAAGGGTTAAATAGAAAATATAAATACACCAGTATAATTACACCAGCAATCAAGTTCAAGTGAATCCATAAATATCAGTAGTTTTAGTGCTTTGAATTCTCAGTGTGGAGAATGAATGGTTCCCAAGTGGCCTTGAAACAAAATGATGTTGATAATGGATGATGAAAAGTTGGATAATCATAAAACACTTCTCTGTGTATTTGTGCTTGTTAAAATACATGTTTGTTAAATTGGTATGGACCAAGATTAGTTTGTACTTGTTTGCCATGTGATCAATATATGCAATTGTGGCCACTGCTGCACTTTGAAATGCTAGTCTTGTAAGATAATTATAAAGAAGAAATCAAATTTTAAAATGAATGGATTTTGAAGGAACCTTTTTGAACAATTTTTTATTATCATCTAACAGCATTGATTTAATCAGTACTTTTTTCAATGATCGTCATGGCAACAGTTTAGTTCAGAGTCAAATTGATTGACCGTCACTGAATAACTTATAAAAAGAAATGGGGGAAAAAAGTGAAGATAAAAAACATGTATTCTCGATTTAATTTCATCTGAATATAATTTTCTTCTGCAGCAAAATAATTCACATGCAGATGTATTATGATGCACTGACAGCAGACGACTTTTTGAAAACTTGATGGTAAATGTTTTCCACTCAATTTAAATAATAGTTACCTAAATTTAAATTATTATTTCTAGAGATTGTCCATTATTTTACACATGTTTTCAAAGTAATCATTGCAGCCAATTTGTTGTATGGGGGTTACAATGAACCTCTTGCCTGATCTATCATCAATCTATAGTAATTAAGGCTCTCGCTAATGGGAGGTTTTAAATTATATATAATTGATATAATCATCAAAATTATGCATATAATTTGTTATAGATTATAGCTCCCTCTCTGCTTTCCATTTTCAAAGTCGTCTGCTGCAGATTTTTTGTATATAGGAAAGTGTTAAAGTATTTATAGATGAGGTAAATGGTAACAGTAATACAAAGAGAAAAAAGCCTGTTGTTTTTCAATAATCAGTAAGTTTCAGTACTTATCATGATATGCGCATCACCTGTCCATGCATGCAGTAATCAATGGTCACTTTAATAGTCTTAATTTATCACAATTATCACAAATCACAGAATAATAAACCAATATGTTGAGATAAATCTCAATGTGCACTAACAGTGTCCACTCATGGTCACTTTAAAAATTCACTATGTTTCCGATATGTAACATTTGTCTGGCACACTAATGAGTGACTTTAGCAACCAAGTCAATTTGATTTCCAGATTAGACTTTGCTGCCGTCCATGTTACACAGAACATTCTATATTAAACCTTATTCACTACATCACTTCAGCAACACTTTTCTCTGTAGCTCTGCAGCAGATGTCTTTTAAATTAAAATTAAATAAGCAAATTTGAAAGAAAGAATGAGACAAAAGTAGCCAACTCTCACAGCAGTAAAATTGGAAAATTTTTCCCCCTACAAATTTAATTCAAATGAGATCAGCAAAAAAATATGAGTTCTACTACGTTATTTGAATGTAACTGAATCTCAAAAAACGGGTCAAAGGGAAAAGCCTCAAACATCTTAAAACAGAATATTGAATTTAAAATAATTGTAAAAATAATATCCTTATTAGCTATACAATGTAATGAATATATTTTCTGTGTCACTGTTTGGCAAATTTTTATTAACCTCTGCCTTATGTGAAGAAACGAATCACTATAGACTTGTTAAGAGGTCAATGTGAACCAGCTTATTGGTCTTTCATGGGACTTTTTGCAATTTGAGTGAAGCGTTTTATTTGTGGGTTACAATAATATTTCATATTGCTGTACTATTTACATTCACAGCAAAGGATTGAAATGACGTTATTAGAAAAGAAAATTGCCCTTAAAAATTGATTGCTGCAATTTAGCAGGCATATTTTGAGATATTAGATGGAAATATCATTCTCCATCAAATTTTGTCGGTTCAATGAGATAGAATAATGTCTTTGGGAAAAAGCGAATCCCATATTGTACCGGATTTATAAAACAAGGAAGCTGTTAGTTTCTCAAAATGACATTGTGACATATATACTGTCAAACCTGTGCGAAAAACCAGCTTTGTATAGCAATTCCCTGTTTTTAGCAAACACACTTTTAATTTTCCAATTACTCGTTTCTTTCAATTTAAAACCACCTGTGAATAAAGACCAGATTGTTCTCTTCCAATAGGTGGTCTTTGAACACAGGTTGGACTGTATTTGACCGTACTTCTGTTATATATAGACACCTCAAGATGACAGAAATATTTTTATTTAATGTTTGCATTTAGTTTTCCATCAGAGACGGAAAACCAGCCGTCTTTGCAGCAGACACATTTTTTTCAAACGCAAAGTGTTAATCTGCAAATGTTTACAAAGCAGATGACACTAAACAAAATGAAGTACCAGGTAAACAATTAACCCTTTCCCACATACACCAAATCTGCTGCTGACGACTTTGAAAACATGTGGGCAAAAATATGAAATATGTTTATTTTGTTTCGAATTTAAAACATTGTGGCAAAAAGGAAATTCTTTTTTTTTCAAAAGCAGTCTGCTGTAGATGTGTCAGAATGCATGAATATGTGGGAAAGGGTTAAAGCTCAAATTTGACGGACCGCTTCTGTATAGTGTAGTCAGGTAGACTATGGGATTAGCATTCTGTCTGACTTGCTGGTGTCAGGCTAAATGGACCAGTAGTACTGGAAACTTACCCATGAAATGTTGTGATAAAACTTGAAAATTGTTGAAAGCAGCGTTAAAGCACCTAACAAGCAAAACGAAGCAAAGTTGTAAGGCAGTACACTATGTGGATTCAACTCCAGGTGGCCGTCTTGAGTTTTCGTAAACATTATTGTCAGAATCGTAAAAAAGCTTTGTTTCTGTTTATTCTGTTCCAAACCTTATATATACACATTGTCCAGAAATGTTATTTCCAGCTTTTTGATAAGTGCCACCCGAAGTGCAAAAATAGCTGTTTTCAAGGAATGGGCAATGATGCAGGAAAAATGGCCTTTGTGTATGCTTGCAGTCTGATCAGAAGCTGCACTGTTCACATCTCTGTCCTTTGCAAGCAGTGAGCCATAATACCGAAGATTTTGTTCCGAGTTGAAAAACAAATCAGACTGGGAATGCGTAGACCGATCTAATTATATTTTTTTATGAATGAAAACGAAAAGATGCCTAATTTCCTCTGTCAAAGTTTGGAATTATAAAACTTAATGCATATAAAGAGTGAAAATGTTTCATAGAGTATATGTTACGGAATTCTCTTCGATTTTCTGATGCTTTCAATAGTATTTTGAATTCTAGCTTTCATCTATACAACAATAATGTTTCTTGCCCAACACAAACCAGGGGGTGGAATCTAGAGAAATATATCGTCTTTCTTGTGTTTTGTGCTGCAGCAGCTTCCTTTTGAAAACATTGTAGGAAATGAAGAAACTAGCAATTTCTAGATTTCTCTTAACCATTTGATACTTGTAGACGCATTTTGATGCATCTGCAACAGACGACTTTTGAAAACATGTTTTTAACTCTAGTCTACTGTTAACCCTTTCCCTCATACGACAATTCTGCAGCAGACGACTTTGAACGTGTTTTGTCAAAAAATAGAAAATCTCCATAATTGAATCTATATAACTTATGACAAAAAGTGGAAAACATTGTTGCAAAAGGAGAAATTGCATGTTTTGTGCAATTTCTTCTTTTGTCAGTATGTTTTCAAAACGCCGTCTACTGCAGAGGCGTCAGAAAGCGTCTATATGAGGGAAAGGGTTAAACCATCATCCGATTTATAGATATTTTCTACAATTTTGCCTATATATATGTGTTCAAAGTGGTCTGCTGTACGTAATTTTGTTGCATGCGGGAAAGGGTTAAGTTTATGTTTTCAACCTTAACCCTTTCCCTCATATAGACGCTTTCTGACGCCTCTACAGCAGACAGCGTTTTGAAAACATAGTGACAAAAGAAGAAATTGCACAAAACGTGCAATTTCTCCTTTTGCCACAATGTTTTCCACTTTTAGTCATAGGTTATCCATTCAATTAAAGAGATTTTCTATGTTTTGACAAAATATGTTCAAAGTCGTCTGCTGCAGAATTGTCGTATGAGGGAAAGGGTTAAACCAAAACACTGACTATATATAATTTGCCAAGATTTTCTTGGCTTTTCTTGCAATGGTTTCTAAGCAGACCGCTGAAAGTAAATATACCATAATCAGGTACAAACATAATTTCATTGATGTCGGAGGAAGTCAATAGTGTGCTTGACCTGTGGGTTGTATTTGCTTCAGGAGACATAATTTACTGTCACAAACAGATGGTCTTGTTTGTCCATTAATACATATTAAAGAAAACGCTGTTGACCACCAGAACAACAATTTCCTTAAATAGAGTCAAGATCCAAATATTTGTCTTCTCAATTGACACTTGGACTGTCTCAAATATATAACCAATTTTTCTCACAAAACACTTCTGAAAAAAAAAATCATAGGAGATATTGCTCATGATGAATAATATCAACTTTGCCACAGTGTTTGCAACTGATCTGTTCAATATAATAATATGTAAAATTATCTTCAGATGTTTTGTGATTTCTTAAGAACTAATTGAATCAACCAAATCAACCAAATCAACCAAATTTCATAGGAATTTAAGGTAGCCTAGAAACAGTGGAAGCTGCCGAGCGTGTTGTGGGGCTTATTTGGGTTAGGTCTAGGTTACAGCTGCCCCGCCACAAATGGAGCTCCTGCTTTAGAGAAGTCCCCTCCTTTAAAACTACTTCATATGTCTTTCAAACATACTCCCGAACATAAATGTGCGCTTCATCTGAAGCACCAGGGACTTTAAGTGTACTTCTACAAGCTACAAATTAAGGTGCACTGTAAATGAAGTTCCCCTGCTTCAAATGTACTTCTACACGGTGCGCTGCAAATGAAGTACACCTGTACATATGAACTTTTATGACTTGCTCAAAGTAACAGAAGACTATTAGGAGCTTTAAATGTACTTCTATGACTTAACACATGTTACTAAAAAATACCTATGCTATGGGCACAATTGATGTAGAAAATATGCTGCAATTTTCTAAGTGTAGGGTTTTGTCTTTTAAAATACAATTTGAAGGGAAAAGGCAATAATGCCCATAAATAACAATTTCTTTTTTCCCCAACAACTTTTTTGTGAAAATTTGACTTATGAAGAATTTCTATTTGATTTGTTCTCTTCCCATAATGCTCTGAGTTTTAACACTTTAACTCATACGACAATTCTGCAGCAGATGACTGAACATATTTTGTCAAAAAATGAAAAATCTCTATAATTGAATGGATAACCTATGACTAAAAGTGGAAAACATTGTGGCAAAAGGAGAAATTGCTTGTTTTATCTGTTGCTGAAGAGTCGTCAAAAAGCATTTATATGAGGGAAAGGGTTAAGAGTTCTGTCCAAAAATTACATAATTATTCATTAGGTATAAATCTCTTCATTTTATCCTTTTAAATCTTGAATGAGTTCAGAGAAAAGGTTACCGCTAGAAAGACAAAAATTATTTCTCAGAAAAGCGAAAAAGTTGTCACTGTAACGTAACCAAGTTACCTTAACAGAGTAGAAGATTTCAGATTCATATTTAGACAGATGAGGCCCTTAGGTACGTTGATTCAGATTCTATATTTGGATATGCTAGATTCTAATCCTTAGACCTTTCCATTAACCTGAGCCTTTAATCTCTTGATCCATTTGAAGTAGAAATCATTGTGTGAAATGGATAAATGACTCAAAACTTGATTCACTGTGTCAAAATAAGCAAGACTGCCTTTATGAATGTGTCGCCTACCTTAACCCTTTCCCTCATATAGATGCTTTCTGACGCCTGCAGCAGACAGCTTTTTGAAAACATAGTGACAAAAAAAGCAATTGCTCAAAACGAGCTATTTCTCCTTTTGCCACAATGTTTTCCACTTTTAGTCATAGGTTGTCTATTCAATTATAGAGATTTTCTATTTTTTGACAAAATATGTTCAAAGTCATCTACTGCAGAATTGTCGTATGAGGGAAAGGGTTAAAAATTGCAAGGCAACACATTTCTCTGTTGTTCGTCCGTCTTTCGCGCACTTTCACTGAACAAATTACCGGCCAACAATAATGTATCCCGCAAGCTCACATACTTTAATTATTACCTCGGAAGTTTTTAACTTGGGGAGCAAGTTATGTAATCTTGAAAAAAAAAAAATTGCAGGTACCTAAAGGTCTGGCAGTACCAGGCTTTTATCATCCACGGAAGAGTAAAAGACACAATGTGTGTAAGAAATTGAAAGCCAACCTAACAAAATAGGAAGAAACAATGTCTATTCCTCAAAATCCATGAAAATTAGCCAACAAAAATTGGTGACACCCCTGATTAACAATATAAAAGAAAGATTGATGAAGGAAAGATATATATAACTATGATCCAAGTTGGAAAGAACTGGAACATTTAGAGGTAAGAAGACTTTTAATGCAAATGTTTGGACGCTGTTCTCTCGCTTTTCCTCCTCCATGGTGGCGAGATAATTGCACATCAGTTAACCCTTTCCCTCATACAACAATTCTACAGCAGACGTCTTTGAACATATTTTGTCAAAAAGTAGAAAATCTCTATAATTGAATATGGACAACCTATGACTTAAAGTGGAAAACATTGTGGCAAAAGGAGAAATTGCTTGTTTTGAGCAATTTCTTCTTTTGTCACTGTTTTCTAAAAGCCGTCTGCTGCAGAGGCATCAGAAAGCGTCTATATGAGGGAAAGGGTTAAGTGATGGAAGAATACTGAATGTTTGCAATTAAAATCAGGTTTATACTGGAAAATGGTGTTTACAACTTAACTCTGAAATTAAAATGTTGTTTTATTTTGTCTTTTACAGAACTACGACTCGAGTGAATCCAAACTCCGAAGAGAATTTGAAGTTTATGGTCCAATCCGAAAAGTAAGTTGTTTATATTGTAAAACTTTAAATTATACATCCAACTTTCAATATAGATTAGAATGACATTTGCCTGATGATGTGGACACATT
Organism: Serripes groenlandicus; assembly: GCA_031761405.1. NCBI lineage: Eukaryota > Metazoa > Mollusca > Bivalvia > Cardiida > Cardiidae > Serripes > Serripes groenlandicus. Next base: position 219,963,895 of record JASEVX010000001.1, read on the forward strand.
TCGATGCCAATCTGCAGCAGACAACTCAATCACTTGAGCAGATGCATCAGCAGCCAACAACTTTTGAAAACAATTTCTCCTTTTCCCACAATGTTTTCAGCTCTTTTTCCTTAATATTTTCAAAAGTCATCTTTTGCAGAGGCATCAGAAAGCTTCTATAGGTGGGAAAGGGTTAATATTATGCTATTCTCAGATCAATATTTCAAACAACAATCTTGTTTTATTTACAAATGTACCACCAGACTGAATAAATTCAATCTATCATCCTTCCTGTTGATCCTTAACCACAAACAACAGCAGATGGACGACTTTGAAAAGAACCATGCACAAAACATGGAAAATCTCCTGAAAGTGCCTCATTCCGGTGTAGTGGCACCTTGGGTGCATGCGGTCACATGTTGTGAGGTCATATGTCGTTCAATCCATGGCCAGGTCATACCAAATACTTTAAAAAATGTAGTAATGGCTGCCCTCCTTGGTGCCCAGGGTGACCGGGCATTACTACTGACTGGTTGGTGTCAGAATAAAACAAATAATGGACCAGTATGTATGTACTGGTAACTTACCCAGAAAATGCGCCAAACAATCAAATTCAATCATTCTGAATCAGACAATCTAATTCAAAAATGCTCCAAACTAGCATTTTCTAGAACTTTCTGCTTTTGCCACTATGTTTTCAAGTCTTGTAGCAAAATGATACATCAGATTTTCTATTTATTGTTTGACTTGCTTTATGATCAGTCATCTGCCTTAAATAACTTTCAAGGAAAAACATGTTAACCCTTTCCCACATACAACAAATGTGCAAAAGACGATCTTGGAAACATCCGGGCAAACATATGGAAACTTTCTGTAAATTGGAGTATAATCATAATAACAATAATGAGCAATTTCTACAATTGCCACAAAGTTTTCAACTTTTTTCAGTAATACCATCATTTAAAGAGACATTCTACATTTTTGCAGAACAGTTTTCAAAGTCGTCTGCTGCAGACTTGTTGTATGTGGGATAGGGTTAGCTGGAAATCCATAATGTGGACGCATGATTTATTTTAGAGCTGCAATTTGCACAGACTTGTTTTCGTAATGTAAGAAAGTCTACAGATTGGTTATTTGTCAATTGTAGCCCTGGGAAAACTGTTAAGGACAACTTGCACTGATCAGTGCACATTTGAAATGCATTTCCTGGGATAGCTACATTGATGAAGTAATTTTGTTTCATTTAACAGAATTTGAATGACAAGTAGAATGTTTTGATACAAAGTTGGTCTTTAGAGACAGGCTCTATTTATTATTATTTCCTGCTATATGGACTTGGGAGGGGCATAGAGTCTGTCTGTCCTTTTAGCACTGAAACTGAGAACTGTGTTGTCTGTCTATCCTGCTGAAGTGAAAGTTTTTGTTGGTTCACAGTATCTCTATATTAAGTGCTTTACCATTTCCCTCTTACAACAAGTCTGCAACAGACGACTTTGAAAATGTCTAGAAAATCTCAATGAAATGTATATTTATTGAAAAGAGTTGAAAACATTGTCAGCATTTTTTTTGCTGCAATTTGTTTTCTAAAGTCCTTTGCAGCCATATGTCTAAATGCAACCGCAAGTTGGAAAGGGTAAGTTAAGGTTTGAGGTATTGGATTGAAACTTTCCCTATGTTTTCTTGGCCATTAGATAAGCTCTCTTAAATCCAGTTCTGTAACTCAAGACTTTCAATTTAACAAAAATTATACCCTTTAAAGGCTTTGCAAACTCTTGGGTTCTATCTGAAATTCCAATACTTAGAAATATTTCGGGTTTGATAGGACCTTGCCCAATGTCTTTATGATGATAACAGATTATGCTCACCTATCAAGTTCTGTAACTGACATGCAGGGAGGAATTGTGAATGAAGGTATAATTTGGTTGTCCTTTGCCAAATCTGGTTGGCCTGCCTTTTGAAGTGTCTTTGAAGCCCTGATAAATGCAAGATGGTCGGTTTCCTTTTGTTATGCATGTGAATCTTGACAATTTGACAGAACCAGGCACCCAGTTTGGAAACTAAAGGATAAAATCCATATTGATTGACAGTCTGGTTTATGGGAAAAGATAAAAAATAGGTTTCCGGGTCAAGACCATTGCGAAAAGGTACATTTTAGTTGGCTTTTACAAACCATGTACATCCAGATCAGCCTGTGCATCTGCATGGTCAGATAAAGATATACAATGCTCACAATTGTTACTTACATAAGAATGTTAGAAGCTTCTTGTATTGATTATAAAAAGAAAGAGATGTTCAGGATGAGCTTAAATTTCTGTTCAGAATTGCCCTTACCTTTTACCTTTTCCCATGGCTTGGCTCAGTTAGTCCCAGTGATAGAATCAGTGAATACATTTCCATAAACAAATAATCTACCGATGGGGGAGGAAAACCATTAAATCTATTGTACTGAATATTTCTTTTTTTTCTTCTTAAGTTCATCCACATAAACTATAAATTTAAAATGTGATATTCTTCAAAAATGATTAACCCTTTCCTACATATGACAAAACTGCAGCGGACAAATTCACAAACATCTAGGCAAAACAATGAAATATCTGTATACATGAAATTATAAATATTCGAAAAAGTTTAATGTTACAATTGGGGCAAAAGGCGAAGTTGCTTGACATTAGCTTTATCCTCTTTTACCACAATGTTTTCAAAAGTTGTTTGCTGCAGATGACTATCAATATGCATCTGTAATATGGATACCCTTTCACTCATATAGACACTTTCTGACGCCTCCTGAAGCAGACAGCTTTTGAAAACATAGTGACAAAAGAAGAAATTGCGAGCAATTTCTCCTTTTGCCACAATGTTTACTACTTTCAGTCATAGATAATCAATTAAATTATAGAGATTTTCTATTTTTTGACAATATATGTTCATAGTCGTCTGCTGCTGAATTGTCGTATGAGGGAAAGGGTTAAGTAAAGAGCTTTATTTGAAGGTTGTTGTTGTTTTTCTGGAGTATGAAATCAAATTTAATGCTTCTGAATTAAGTGGAATCTTGGTACAAATCAACAGAAAGGATCTTTTAATCATACCAGTTTTTATATTTTCAACCTAAACAAATTAAATTGCTGGGAAATTACTAGACAGAATGTATTCTTGATTTTGTGTGAATTTATTTAGCAAATTAGTTTCTGCTCCTAAAATTCCTACAAGTAAGTTTTTTTTATCTTGAATTATTGACAATATATCCTGATTTTTGCCTTTTTTTTCCTTTATAAAATGCAATTTAACTTATTTCCTGACTTTTAAAACTGTTTTATATTCTTTGATGATTTTATTCAAACTCATTTGTTGAAGAAATGGTTACAACTTGAATATTGAAAGTATAATGTTAGGTACTGACAGAAATGTTCAATGAGTTGTCCGCTTATGAGGCATTTAAATGCTGTTTGTACCAGAGAAACATAACCTTTCCCACATATTACACAGCGGCAGAAGACGACTTTCAAGACATTTTTATCTGTCGGACAAAACTGTGGAAAATATGGTTAACCCTTTGAAGTTTCCCTCATACGACAATTCTGCAGCAGATGACTTTAAACATATTTTTCATAACATAGAAAATCTCTATAATAGAATGGATAACCTAGATGACTAAAAGTGGAAAACATTGTGGCAAAAGGAAAAATTGCTTGTTTTGAGCAATTTCTTCGTTTGTCACTGTTTTCAAAAAGCTGTCTGCTGCAGAGGCGTCAGAAAGCGTCTATATGAGGGAAAGGGTTAATGACTGAAAAGAGTTGCAGAAATTGCTCATGATGAGCAATTTCTTCATTTGCCACATTCGTTTTCAAAAGAGGTCTAAATTGCATGCTTATTCTTTAAAATTCATCTGCATTTAGGAAAGGATTGATCCTTTCCCCGACATAACTCATTTTGACGCCTCTAGAGCAGACGACTTTTAAGGGCAATCGTCATCTGCATCGTCACATCATAACTCTAAAATCATTCAACATTTCCAAATAAAACTTGGTACACATGTTTCTAGGAACAATACACATGTCTTTACCAAGTCACATAACTCTGGCTTTAAACCTTTCACACATACAGCAAATCTGCAGCAGACGACTTTGAACATATTTTGTCAAAAAATGGAAAATCTCTATAATTGAATGGATAACCAATGACTAAAAGTGGAAAACATTGTTGCAAAAAAGTTATTTTGCAACAATATTTTCAAAAGGCTGTACGTCTGCTGCAGAGCCTTCAGAAAGCGTCTATATGAGGGAAAGGGTTAATAGTTTATAATTCAGTAATGCTTTTTCGACTTAGAAAATAGCAGATGAGTGTTGGTGTTCACTTGCGGCACTCTTGTTTGTGTCTGCTGCAGATTTGTTCTATATAGGAACGGGTTAAGGAACAAGTTTAAATGTAAAAATGAAGACAAATAGATAATTAGGCTCATTTTAGTTGTGCTAAACACCCTGTAAATGGTTCACACTTCATGCAGCCAAATTGATAGTGCTTTACTTTAATTAACAGACCTGTTAATGATGGTAGGAATGTTGTTTAAACCCTTTTTCACATACAACAAAACTACAGCAGACGATGTTCAAATCCTTTAATGGGAATACTATATGGATACAAACAAATTAGTTAAGGAGAAATTGCTTGTGATGACACAATGTTTTCATCAGCTGCAGATGTGTCAAAATGCTTCTGCAAGTAGGAAAGTGATAACCCTTTTTGATGCAATAATCTTATGATGCACTGGATCATATTGGAAAGGAAAATGAATAACTGGATGAGCAGAGATTTCATATTATAATTACATGCTCATGCAATTACTCCTTTTGTATCAATGTTTTCAACTTGATTTATTGATAGTACTTTCATTTATAGAGATTTCTGTAGATGTTTTCGAAGATGATTTCTAAAGATTTGTTGTGGGAGATATATATTACAATGTTTGAATTACTAATTGACGAAGAAGCATTGTCTTTGTGATTGGGGATTGATCTGGTTATCTCCGCTGTGGTCGAGTGGTTAGCGTCTGGGATTTCGAAACCGGGTGTCAGTCAGGTTCGATCCCCAGTCGCGGCAGTACGGTCATGGTGGGGTGCCCTTGGGCTAGGCACATTTTCTAGCCTAGTACTGGTTTGTTTACCCAGGGATCATGAATAAGTGAACTGTCGCCGTGATATAACTGAAATAATGTTGAAAGCGGCGTAAAACCCCAATAAATAAATTGATCTGGTTATAGGTTACTATAATTATAAGGTAGGTTTTTGCGTGGCGTTGACATACTGTGTTATAACATGTGTTTTCCACGGAGCCATCAATGTATGTAAAAATATATCACTGTCTAGATATGCCATTGTTATGGGGAAAATAAACCCATTAATTTGTCTCTTTGGCAAGGGATATCATTTGTATATTAGTGAATTTCTTTCTCAGGAAATGTTAGTAAATTCTTTCGAAAAAACAGAGAAATCCTTGTAAATTACCCGGAAAATTAATGTCATGATAAAAAAAGAAGTTCTCTTGAGGACTCACTTGACCTCAGTCAATTGGCTTTGAACCATTCGCTATTGCTGGCCTAATTGGTTTATTATAATTGCAAGTCTATTTTAATATTCTTAAATCCTTAATTGACTCTCAAACCCTCTGTATGTGTATGTTGTTGGTATTTGTTGCGATGAATCTTGTTTGAGGACTCACCAAAATAGGGTTTGCATGGTTGTGAAATAATTCTTTGCCACCTGCAGGAGCATTTTGACAAATATGCAGCAGACGACGACATTTGAAAACATTGAGAAAAAGAATAAATTACAGAAAAGTACAAATAAGGATGATTTTCCTGTAGAAATATGGAAAATATTAATTCCCAGTCCATTAAGCGTTTTCCATGTTATATTGTAAATAACCGTTCTGGACAGAATCACATATTCACATATATTAACTCAGTTACAAGAAACTTTTGGAAACAAATTGGGAAAAGTAAAAAATATTTACTGTTATTATGCTAATTGGTCTTGTGTCTTAACCCTTTTGCACATAGAGATGCTTTCTGATGCCTTTGTAGCAGACGACTTGAACACATTGTGGCAATGGAGAAATTGCTCATGACTTTTTGAACCCTTTTTGATAACAATTGTAACATTCATATATTTACAGTCCATAATTTTGCTGAAATGTTTTCAAAGTCGTCTGCTGCAGATTTGCTGTATGTCGGTAAGGGTTAATGTGTCAATGAAATATTAATGAGACTTAAAGATCCCTGATTATGAAAAGGGGTAATACAGCAATGTCATGGAATACTCTCTGATGATGATCCAATTATTGATCCCTGATAGGCTTTATATTTCATGTCCAACAAAGTCGGCCTTAATATAGCTCCAGTTAAAGATAACTCTGTAGTTCAAACAGACCTAAGAGTTGTTGAGTTATATTTCTTCATTTAGCTACTTGTTACCAATTTAATTAACACTTTCCCATTATACAAGCATGATGACTTTGAAAATGTTCAGGTAAAAATACAAACAAAAATCTCTATTCATGAATGTATAATAACTTAAAAAATGGAAAACATTGTGGCAAAAGTAGAAATGTTTGTTTTGAGCAATTGTTGTCTTTGGTGACGATGTTTTCAAAATTTGCGTGCAGCAAACCTGTTTCTTTTCAATCTTGATGCAAGATTATAATAAAGGTATAATCAACTTTTTACAAGTTTCTGAGGCAACATTTTTGCTTCCTGACTGACACAGATGTGTAAATTGTGTTTAACGCTTTCGGACGCCTCTGCAGCAGACAGCTTTTTGAAAACATAGTGACAAAAGAAGAAATTGCTTAAAACAAGCAATTTCTCCTTTTGTCACAATGTTTTCCACTTTTAGTTATAGGTTATCCATTCAATTCTACAGAGATTTTCCAGATTTTGACAAAAATTAATGTTGTATGTGGGAAAGGATTAATCCTTGCAATCTAAAGAAAAAGTTTCAAAAAGCGTCTGCTGTAGATGACTCAAAGTGTAGGAAAGGGTTAACAGCAAGTTTAGAGTATTTTGGTACATTAACCCTTTCCCTCATACGACAATTCTGCAGCAGACGACTTTTAACGTATTTTGTCAAATAATGGAAAATCTCTATAATTGAATGGATAACCTATGACTAAAAGTTGAAAACATTGTGACAAAAGGAGAAATTGCTCGTTTTGAGCAATTTCTTCTTTTGTCACTATGTTTTCAAAAAGCCGTCTGCTGCAGAGGCGTCAAAAAGCGTCTATATGAGGGAAAGGGTTAAACATAAATCATGTTGATGTGATGATGGACACTAACAAGGTTGTTTAATCCTCACCTTGCCTTTCACTGAAACTCATTTACGCTCTATAATCCTTTCCCTTATACAACAATTCTGCAGCAGAAGACTTTTTCATCTTGTTTTGTCAAAAAATAGAAAATCTCTATTATTCAATGGATAACCTAAAAAAGTGGAAAACATTGTGGCAAAAGGAGAAATTGGTCGTTTTGAGCAATTTCTTATCTTTAGCTCACCTATGCACGAAGTGCAAGGTGAGCTATTGTGATCACATTTTGTCTGGTGTCTGTCCGTTGTCAACATTTGAGCTTGTTAACACTCTACAGGCTACATTTTGCATCCAATCTTCATGAAGTTCATCTCCATCAAATCTTGGACAAGTTCGAAACTGGGCCATATGAGGTCAAAAACTAGGTCACTTGGCCAAATTGAAGGAAAATCTTGTTAACACTTTGGATGCGCATTTTTTGCTTCAGCAGCTTGAAATTTGGTCAGAATGTTTGTCTGAATTATATCTAGGTCAAGGTCGAATATTGGTCATATTAGGTCAGAAACAAGGTCAATAAAGAAAAATATTGTTCAAACTCTGGAGGCTGCATTTTTACTTTGAGCAAGTTGAAACTATCTCAGAATGTTGTCTTGATGATATCTAGTCCATGTTGGAATATGGGTCATATCAGGTAAAAAAATATAGATCACTAGGCCAAATGAAGGAAAATCTTGTAAACACTGTGGAGGTTGCATTCAGAATAATTATCTTGATGTGTTGTCATATTAGGTCAGAAACAAGGTCAATAAAGAAAAATATTGTTCAAATTCTGGAGGCTGCATTTTTACTTTGAGCAAGTTGAAACTATCTCAGAATACATTGCAGTACATTGTATAATTAAGGTGAGTGAACTAGGGCCATCATGGCCCTCTTGTTTCCTTATGTTTTCAAAAAGCTGTCTGCTGCAGAGGCGTCAGAAAGTGCCTATATGAGGGAAAGGTTTATCAAGATGAACAGTAGATAACCTTTTCCAACCTGCAAATGCATTTTGATGCATCTGCAGCAGATGACTAAAGTTTGAAATCATTGTGACAATTTTGAAATGGCTCAAATGAACAATTTCTCCTTTTGTCACAATCATTCATATTGTCACAATCATTTCTACTCTGTTCAATAACTATATAACTATAATTTGAAAACATCACAACAAAAATATGAAATATTTCTTTACATGAAGGTATAATTATTGATTAGAGGTGAACAAATTGTTGCAAAAGGAGAAATTGCCCATTGTCACAATTAAGTCATCTGCTGCAGGGGTGTCAGAAAGCTTCTGTATGTGGGAAAGAAGCCTATTATAGTTAACTGGCCTTGTCATGTGACAGTTTAATTTACACTTACAATACAATGCATAGATCTCTTTTATTTACCCTTATCATGAATATGTTTGTAAAGTTTGTTTTCCTTGAGCAGAGGTCGTCTTTCTCTATTTGGGGGATGTCATTATGAATGTTAAGAGATTTATACCTGTGACTCTTGCAGAACACCGCCAGCCAGTGCGGTGGATGCCATGCTTGTGCTCATTCTCATTGCCATAGTTACTTCCTTTTTCGACAGCAACGTAAATCCAGTTTTTGAATAGTTACCAAGGTTATTTAAATAATGGCATTTTGTCACAAAGAATAACCATCAAAGGTCGGAATATGTATTTCCTCTGATATATCCTGTAGAGAATTCGCAACACTTGTTTTTTACAGCGTCCAATATTACAACTTTGATATATCACTGTGGTTAATAATCTTGGAATGTCATAACACCAATAGCCAGTTTTGTGACCTTCACCTTTATCTGTCTTTGTATCTAAAGCCAAGCAATCAGATAGTGACATTTAAACAAGTTCCTTTTTAGTTCAACCCTTTCCCTGATGTAACTAACATTAATTTTGCTTCATCTAAACGGTATGTCTTGAAAAAAAGGGAAAAGATGTGATTGCTGTTGGAGTCCTTAAAATTAATTTTGTTCTTAACTTTAGTAAACTTTTCTTCTTCAAATAGTTTTGATCATCGAGGTAATGTTTAATTGACTTTGGAATGACGTTGAGACATTATTTGTAGTATATAATCTGAATCCTTATGGCTCATAGCATTTTTTTTTTTAATTTTTTTTTTAAGAAAGGTGGTTGTACATAACTTATCAATCTTTTAACTTATGAATTGAAGCAAAAGTAAATTATTTGGGATATTCCATTTCGGAAAACAGAAATTCAGGGGACAATGAAAAGTGACCGCGAGGGTCAGGGTTAATTTTGTTGATGTATCATTTTGTTCCACCCAACTGTCCAATTTGACAGAAAAGATCTGCCCTATTGGATAGACAAATGATTTCCGTTATAAATCACCTCGCAAACAACACATTTATTTGGCACAATTTGGTTCCTATTGATTCACATTGTGACCTATTTAGTTTCCCAATCAAAGACAGGAGAGGAGAAGAAGCACACAAAAGCTACTTCATGACATGGGATCTAAGCATTACAACAGAATGGATGGTGTCAGGATAAATGGAATTTAATAATTACTATTTCATTAAGAAATGCTTTCAACCACCTCAGTGGTGTAGTGGTAGAGCATCCGCCTTGGGTCTGGAGGGTTGTGGGTTCTATCCCCAGCCGGATCATACCAAAGACTTCCAAAATGATTGTAATGGCTGCCCTCCTTGGTGCTCATGGTTGCAGGGTTAGCATTTCGACTGACTGGCTGGTGTCAGGATAAATGGACCAGTAGTACTGGTAACTTACCCAGAAAATGTTGAAAGCGGCCCAAAACAACCACAACAAATAATTCAACCTTAACCCTCTCTCATACATCTAATATTCAGCAAACAGCTTTGAACGATCCAAGACAAAGTTATGGGAAAGATTGAACAGATTATGGATTAGGCGCCCCAGTAAAGATCAGAGTTCAAGTTAAAGTGTAAAATAGTTATAAGATAATTTCCTGGTTTCGTTTCATTGATGCATGTGACAGAGAACTGAATCCCTGCCAAGCTCATTCAGATGACTTCATTGTTCATTTTATATTACCCCCGCATACAGACACTTTCTGACGCCTCTGCAGCAGACGGCTCTTTGAAAACATAGTGACAAAAGAAGAAATTGCTCAAAACGAGCAATTTCTCCTTTTGCCACAATGTTTTCCACTTTTAGTCATAGGTTATCCATTCAGTTATAGAGATTTTCTATTTTTTGACAAAATATGTTCAAAGTCGTCTGCTGCAGAATTGTCGTATGAGGGAAAGGGCTAAATTATTGAACTCTCCCATTAGTTTGAATTCAGGATTGGATCATTAACAATTTCAACTGAGCTAGTTGAGTTTTAACCCTTTCCCTCATACGACAATTCTGCAGCAGACAACTTTAAACACATTTTGTCAAAAAATAGAAAATCTCTATAATTAAAAGGATATATCAAGACTAAAAGTGGAAAACATTGTGGCAAAAGGAGAAATTGCTCGTTTTGAGCAATTTCTTCTTTTGTCACTATGTTTTCAAAAAGCTGTCTGCTGCAGAGGCGTCAGAATTGTCTATATGAGGGAAAGGGTTAAATGCTTTTGTATAGAATATAACAATAATCTGCTGAAAATGCATTTGAATTTTTAGCTTAATTCTGTTAATTTGCACAGTAAACTGTTGTAGTTTTCTTGAGAAATGGTTTGTGTCGAATGTTTCAGGGAGAGGATTTAACACCCGCATTCAATTTTAATTCACTGTTTTTAAAGGGCCATGCAGTCATTATAAATGATTTAGACCAACATGGACTTGTTTCTTTCTTATTATCGTTTAGGATTTCAACTTATGGACATTGACACAAGATACTTCTATGACATTTAAATGGTCTTTCTATCTTTTTGGAAACTCAGTCTATAATTTTGAGCCCGAAAATATATTGATAGGTCTTACTTTAAAAAAGAATGGATGTTTTTGCGAAAAAAATGAGAAACTGCATCTTATACCGCCTCTTATGCTGCAGCATAGAAGTAGAGATTTTGCTTGAATAATGATGGAAACTGGCAACATCCTATTCCAATAACAACTGTAAAGAATTGGGTTCACATTTACACTAAATTAGCACAATCTGTAATTCTTAAGTCTTTTACACACACAATTTCAATTTAAAATCCATAGAAATCCTGCAGTGAACGAGGCAGACACCTTAAAGCCAACAAATCACGTTTTGAATGAGTGGACCACCTTCGATCTTTATTCCAACATAGAACAAATCTGCAGCAGACGACCTTGAAAACATTTAGTGAAAAACGCAGACAATTTCTTTAAATGAAGGTATAATTACTGAAAAAAGTTGAAAACATTGAGGCAAAAGGAGAAATGGCTCTTTCTGAGCCATTTCTACTTTTGTCACAATGTTTTCAAAAGTCGTCTGCTGCAAAGGTGTTAATATGGTCCATAAGTGGGAAAGGGTTAAATCCAAAGATATCCAGTCATGAATTTGTTGTGACACCTTAAATCCAAAGAATTTGTGTTGTATAGGCAAAGTAGTGCCCAATCACCTTGACAAAATAGCAATGGTTGTAAGAAATCTCCTAGCTGTTAATGTATTCTTGTATGTACATGTGCTATATTAACCTTTGCCCTGATGCTAACCCATTTAGGTGCAGACTGCAGCAGACGACTTCTGAAACATTGTTGGATAAGGGAGAAATCAGTCTTGTCATCTTTGCCTCAAAATTGCATATTTCTTTTTGACTGATGCTTCCAATACAAAAAGTAGATCAGATCCCAGATTAATGAAATCAATCATATCTCCCCCCCCCCCTTTTCTATGATCAATTATTCTACATGTGACCAGACTGGTTTTCTTCTGTCTCCCACAAAGACACACACAGTTATTGCAGGTAAAATATAGGCGACCTGCCTACCTGCACATTTTGGTACCACTTTACATTCAAGACTACTAGACTTGGTACATAAAATATGGCAAAAACGACGTTGTATATAAAAAGGGGAACCAGAGTACAGGTAGATCACCGTGCTTGGTACTGATGAAACATTTTGTCTTTATGGCTTCTATCAAACATTAAACAGGAACCAATTATCCCCCTTTCCAATATACAACAAATCTGCAACAACATCTGGGAATAAATATGAAAATCTCTATGATAAACTTTGTCACAAAAGAAGACATTGTTCCTTATTGTCTGCTGGCAGCTGCAATTGTGTCACCTGAATGTTGAAAATGGGTAAATCTTTTCCAGTGAATGTAAAACAAATTTTCTGCAGGTGACTTTAAGAAATGATACATATATAATTATAAATAATAATATTATAATTATGGAAAAAATCTTTTAGAGTTGAAATTTTAAATATGAGTGGAAATCATTGTTTTTGAGCAATTTCTCTTTTTGCAGCTATGTTTTCAAAAGTTCTTTATTGCAGATGTGTAAATTGTGTTTAACTCTTTCCCTCATATAAACGCTTTCGGACGCCTCTGCAGCAGACGGCTTTTTGAAAACATAGTGACAAAAGAAGAAATTGCACAAAACCACTTTTAGTCATAGGTTATCCATTCAATTATGGAGATTTTCTATGTTTTGACAAAATACTTTCGAAGTCGTCTGCTGCAGAATTGTCGTATGAGGGAAAGGGTTATAAGTTTTCTACAAGCAGTTTACTAAAAAATATTCTAGAGAAAGGAATCCACTCCGGCCGAGTGAATAATCGTCGGGGATTTGAACCAGGATGTCATTTGTTGTTTCCGCAGTTTTTGTTAAAAAAAAATTAATGTGGGAAAGGGATAAGAGGAAATACTAAGCATACCAGCACTTTATCATCAGCAGAATGGCAAAATGACTTTCGAGTAAACTTCTCATTTATTCTGAAAGCTTGCCAGTGAATGTCACTAATCATTGCAGTCAATGCTCTCATTTCAGCACTGGAATTCTTGATCAGCAACAAGTTTCTATGTAACTATTGGAACTATCTCTCTTATGGCTGCCCCTGACCCCATGCAGTGGGTACTCAATAGCAATGTTGCGTGGAGACGATACTAATGTGTACACACAGCATAGGGTTTGGATTGAAAATAATAAACAAAGATTTTCGCATTGGAATTGCTGCCAGTATCCAAAGCTTTCCAATCACCTTGTGGATTTTCATGCATGTGTATCATGCGTTATGTCTTGTTAATTTTCATACCTATTCTGATGAGATTATCTAGGCTTTCTTTAACCCTTTCCTACTTGCAAATGCATTTTGAAGCTTTGACGGTAGACAACTTCTTAAAAAGCATTATGGCAAGAGTAGAAATTAGCCTTGGTTGGGAGACATTATTGCAGAGATATCTTCTAATCTATGTTGTCTGTCTGTCCGTCCGTCTGGCTTGCACTTTTAAACTGATATATTTGAAGCTGACACACATTGATACCTACAAACAATCTTGTTGAGATATATTGCATTTATGTAACTGTAATAACAATATATTTATTCCTTAACCCTTTCCCACCTGCAGACAACTTGAAAACATCAACCCTTTTCCTGGCATACAAGACATCAGTTATTCTGCAGCAGACGACATTGAACACATCTGGGTTAAAATGTGGAAAATATATATAGAGGAAAGAATAATAATTGAAAAGAGTTGAAAACATTGATTTGTGGCAAAATGAGAAATTGCTCAAAACAAGCAATTATTCTCCGTTTACCACAATGTTTTCAGCTTTATTAAATAATTACTTCCATTTTTAGAAATTTTCTAAATTCTTAACCCTTTCCCTCATATAGACGCTTTCTGATGCCTCTACAGCAGACAGCTTTTTGAAAATGTAGTGACAAAAAAAGAAATTGCACAAAACGAGCAATTTCTCCTTTTGCCGCAATGTTTTCCTCTTTTTATCCTTTCAATTATAGAGATTTTCTATTTTTTGACAAAATATGTTCAAAGTCGTCTGCTGCAGAATTGTCGTATGAGGGAAAGGGTTAATTTTCTGTTCTTGTTGGAAATCATACACGAAAAATAATGTTTTTATTTTGCCGTACATATCTTTGATATGAATACTGTACAGTTGCCAAGGAGTTTTCAACATTTCCCACATGAAACAAAACTAACAGATCTCCTTAACAGTTAACAAATTAATCTTGAAAATATGGAAACTAAAACAAAAATGTTATTATTAAATGAAGTTTAAAATATTGTGCCAACTTCCCATATGATACCACAATATTTTGTCTGCATAATTATGTGTCTGTATGTGTGAAATGATCAATCCAGAGAAACAGGGAATAGTATACTAAGTGATAACTTTATATTACAGCAATAATTCAAGAGCTAGATACTTGAAAATTGTACTATTTATTTCTTATCCCAGAGCAAACATCATTTCTTTTGTTGTTATAATTAGCGATGCCACGTGAAAATCAACCTTTTGGACTTTGCCACCGGCAAATTAATCGATCAGGTCTTTAACTGAGAAATGGCTCCTTTTTCATGGAACTCGGATTGACTCGGATGATGCCAGAAATGTTAAAAATTGATGAGCAAAAAAATCCTGTTCTGTGCTAGGAATAAAGCAATGTCTAGTTTTATCAAAATGAATTGATGGCACTACTGATAATCATAATTGGTTTGAAAGGTTCTCGCCAGGCGTATACTGTTTATCTTATTAACCCTTACCCATAAATAGATGCTTTCGGACGTCTTTGCAGCAGACATCTTTTGAAAACACTGTGGCAAAGGAGAAATTGCTCATGATGAGCCATTTGCCACAATGTTCTCAACAATTGTTTAATAATTAAACGGTCATTAAATGGAGACTTCACATTTTTGGAAATAATCAACGTTTTCAAAGTCGTCTGCTACAGATTTGTTGTATGTGGGAAAGGATTAGTTATGCATCAGAGGATTTTTCAAAACATCAAGGCAAAAAGGTGGAATATTTTTAATGAAAGTAAAATAATTAAATGCCATTTGAGAAGAAATTATTAATTTCCACAATTTTTTCGAAAGCCTTATAATCTTATGCAGATATATCAGAATGTGGGAAAGATTAAGATTTAAGGAGACTCATCTTTGCCTTTGCATTTTTCATACAGTTGTTTTCAATTTTGAAAAGTCTTAACCCTTTCCAGCTTTAGAAGCATTTCGCCTGCATCTACAGCAGACGGATTTTTATGAAAACACCTTTTTCAAAAGCTGTCTGTTGAAGATGCGTCAAAATAAATTAGGGAAAGGGTTATAAATTCTTTAGAACTTGTTTGAAAATCAAGTGTGTGTGCATACCAGTTTGCTGGAATTCAACAGGACAAGGGTTAACCCTTTCCCTCACAACAATTCTGCAGCAGACGACTTTGAACAAATCGCTATAAATTGAATGGATAACCTATGACTTAAAGCAGAAAACATTGTGGCAAAAGGAGAAATTGCTCGTTTTGAGCAATTTCTTCTCATGTCACTAAGTTTTCAAAAAGCTGTCTGCTGCAGAGGCGTCCGAAAGCGTCTATATGAGGGAAAGGGTTAATTGAGTGAAGCAGATGATATGTTGGTATCAGCTGTTGTGCTGTGTGATACTGAAGCCTTCTCCGCCCACCTATTTTTCATTCAAACGGGATAACCTTGTCTGAATTAATGGGTACATGATGTGATAACTGTTGCTTTCCTTTTCACCCTCATGGAGACGCCTTTTCACCCTGTATGAAGCAGACAACTCTTGAAAATCATTTTGGCAAAAGCATTTATTGCTCATATAATGAGCAATTTCTCCATTTCATTTGCCACAATGATTTCAACTCTCTTCAATAATTAATTATGCTTTCATTTATAGAGATTTCTAATGCAGATTTGTTGTATGTGGGAAAGCGATAAGAAAACAATGTCAAATCAGGAAAATGTAGTTGAAAAATGTCGGAAAAATGAGAAATTGTTCAATTTTTCCTTTCCCTCAATGTTTTCTAATGCCTACTATACGGAGGAGGCACCAGAAGTGTTTGCCTGGAGTAATCCGCCATGGCCGAGTGGTGAGCAGATGATTTTAAAATGCCTTCCCTCCTAAGCTCTGAGGATTGCAGGAAATTAGCATTATGACAGATTGGCCCCTTTTCCCTTTTTAACCCTATCCAACATGCAGATGCCTCTGCAACAGACGACTTTTGAAAATATTTTGATGAAAGAAAAAAACCACATCAATGCCGCAATGTTTTCAGCTTTATTTAACAATAATAATACTTTGCCAAGATGTATTAGATATTGTCTGCTGCAGATTTGTTGAATGTTACCAGGGAAATAACTTACCAGTATTGCTGGTTATTAACCTAGGGCATAACATATACATGATCTAACGAGCAATTTCTCCGTTTGCCACACAATGTTTTCCACTTTTAGTCATAGGTTATCCATTCAATTAAAGAGATTTTCTATGTTTTGACAAAATATGTTCAAAGTCGTCTGCTGCAGAATTGTCGTATGAGGGAAATAACTTAGTGTTGCTGGTTATTAACCTAGGGCACAACATGATCAAACTATAGAACTGCTTATTAAAGCAACATAAAACCTGATTCTACACAATCAAAGAAGTGGGTTGGAACAAAAGCACCGTGGAATCCAAACGAAATTGAGAAGTCATTATCCTGTTAAATATGTTTATATAACTGTGTCTCGTGTTTTAGACATTTTCGTTGCGCAAGATTTTGATGGCTAATAAAATTAATATAAGTGAAGTTGTTTCTATGTTAAGTACTTTATATAACAGCTATAGCATTGATTTTATTGCACAAAATGTGTTTCCACAGTACAAAACCTAGCCCATTATCTATCCTTTCTATAGAGTTTGATGCAGACATCTTAACCCTTTCCCACATACAACAAATCTGCAGAAGACGTCTTTGAAACATCTCAACAATAATATGAAAAATTTCCCTAAATGAAGACATACTTATTGAATAGAGTTGAAATCATTGTGTCAAAAGGAGAAATTGCTTGTTTTGAGCCATTTCTTCTATTGTGACAAAGTTTTCAAAGTCGTCTGCTGCAGAGGTATCAGAAAGCGTCTACAAGAGGGAATGGGTAAAAACAACAAGTGTGCAGTAGACAACTTTTCATATATCTAGGCAAAGAAATTGGATATTCTCTTTAGATAAAATAGTAATTATTGAAGAAAGTGAAACACATTATGGCCAGAGGAGAAAGTGCTTGTTATGAGCCTAACAATTTATATCTCACAATGTTTCAAATATTTGCTGCAGACTTGTCAAAACGCGTCTGCACATGGGAAAGGGCTAACAAAAACAATTGTTGAGATAAGAGAAATTGATCATGGTATTATTTCCCACATTATTTTCTTGTCTGTGGATAAAACCAGACTTCTACAATTTGTTAAAAAAAGCTTGTTCTGGAGACTTTCTATTCAGACATCTGAAAATGCCATTTATCACATGAATGAGTTAAAGGGAGATAACCAATGTGCCTCTTGCTGTTGGAACAAACACAGCTAGAACCATTTCCCTGGAACTAGTTGACGTCTTTTGAAAACACGTAGACTTTTTAGCTCACCTGAGCTTTGCTCAAGGTGAGTTATTGTGATCGCCTTTCGTCCGGCATTCGTATGGCCGCCAGGCTAAAGTGAAAAAATAATAAAATCAGGTGAGCGATCCAGGGCCATCATGTCCCTCTTGTTTATGATTTATTTTTTAATATTATTTTCAAATGTCTTCCAACGTACAACAACTCTTCAGCAGACAACTTTGGTAAATTTCTGTAAATGAAAGCACTATTATTGATTGAGTTCAAAACGTTGTGGCAAATGGAAAAAATCATGCATCATGTTTTTAAAAGCGATTTGCTGCAGATGCGTCAAAACGCACCTGTACATGGAAAAGGGTTTGGTAACTTACCAATATTAAAGTTCAATGTGACTGCATTCCTAAAAATTACTCGAGTACTCGAGGTTAGCTATTGTCATCACACTTTGTCAGTCATCTGTCAGTCATCTGTTGTGTGTCGTCAACAATTGACTTGTGAACACTCTAAAGGCAATATTTTGTGTCCAATCTTCATGAAAGTTATCAGAACATACATCACCATCAATTCTTGACCGTTTTCAAAACTAGGTCATGTGAGGTCAAAAACTAGGTCACTAGTCCAAATTTAAGAAAATTGTGTTATCACTCTAGAAGCCACATTTTTTCACTTGAACATGTTGAAACTAATGTCTTGGTGATATGTAGGCGAATATAGGGCGTGTCTAGTCCTGAGATGATTTTTTTTTTTTTTTCGTATTTACATTGAAGAGGCGTAGTTTTTGCCTAATTTTTTGCTTCAGCAGTTTGAAACTTATTCAGAATGTTTGTCTTGATGATATCTATGCCTAGTTCCAATATAGGTCATGTCTGGTCAAAAACTAGGTCACTTGGCAAAATTGTGAAAAATCGTTGAAACTGTCAGAATGAGTGTTTTGATGATATCTAGGCTAGGTTTTAAAATGGGTTATGTCCGGATCAAAAACTAGGTGACCAGGCCAAATTGATTACAATTCTTGTTTAAACTCCAGTTAATGCTTACCCGATTGCAAAATGAGATATTGTAATTGAGAATGTAGTTGGGATCCACTCAGGTGAGCGCTACATCATCATGGCCCTCTTGTTGCAACACAATCTCCCATTATTTCTGTCTCATGGAAATAATGGGCAACTTTATTGGTTTGCTTCAATGTCTGATTGAAACTGTTGTCTGAGTTTGTGTGTCCCAGTCAGAGATGAGCTTGGCCTACTCCACATGAAAAAAGGGACATCTCAAGGCAGAGGTCTAGATACGGTATACCGGTAACCCTTTCCCTCATACGACAATTCTGCAGCAGACGACTTTGAACGTATTTTGTCAAAACATAGGTTATCCATTCAATATCTCCATAATTGAATGGATCACCTATAACAAAAAGTGGAAAACATTGTGGGAAAAGGAGAAATTGCACGTTTTGTGCAATTTCTTCTTTTGTCACTATGTTTTCAAAAAGCCGTCTGCTGCAGAGGCGTCAAAAGGGTCTATATGAGGGAAAGGGATAAACAGGAAATCTCGGTTAGAACTCACAACATAGCTGGTAGTGGAGGAGGTCACATATGGATTTTAGAACATGCAAAACATAGTCCCCTCATCAAGAGCTTTGTTTCAAGGTTTTTTGAAATTTTGGTTATTACAGGGTTTTCCATGACGCACAAATCCTGCGTCATTGACGCATTTACAATTCAAATGACCCCCAAAAATAATATCTGTGCGTCCCTATGGACGCAATGTCGGTAAATCGAAGTCCATTCTATAATCTCGGTTTTCCAAAAATCTATATTTAACTTAGTCCTTATCCTTTTAATCCACCTCATAGAGGCCTGACGTTTAATAACTCACAATGTGGTCGATTTGAACCGAGGATAACCGAAATACGGTATTGTGGGTAATGTTGTTAAAGTACACCAAAATGGATATTAAACGGAATAGTTATATATCTTATTCAAAGAAGTTTGGGCGATATTTCGTTTATTTATTTTTTACCGATTTCGTCAATTTATTTAACCGAAAAAAAATTTGTTACAGATTTCAAATTTTTCGCCGTTGTGAATTGAATTTGATAGATTAAAGTGGTAAAGAGGTAAGCTGCATACATTTTAGGCTCAAATTAATATAATAATAATTACAGATATGGTTTTTTGTATCGTTGCGATAGCTGTCAAGGATATAAACGGCATAATAACGTGAATCGAGTCTGTCTGAAACATGCAAACATGCCATGGATTTAGACTTCTGTTGACCAATAAATGAGAAACGGAAAGTCTAAATTATTTGGACTATATTTAACTCTGAATGACTGGTTTATTCTTTATCGATAACATAATCTTTTGTCTGCAGCTAGAGCCTTTAGTGCTCTTAAACTTGGTAACAAGTAACTAAAATTAGACTGCAGTGCATTATTTACTGTATACTGTACTATAAAATAATTTTATTATTTATAGCATAGTTATAATGCTGCAATTTGCATGCATACAAGTGAACAGAAATTAGTGAACTGAATTGAGTTACATCCAAATCATAATCTTAATATGTTTTCACAAATTGACATTATTAATATTAAAGAGATCATAAAAACAAAGAACAACACACTTGTTTTTTAATGTTTTTTATATCAATCACTTGATAATAAAGTTCTAATTTTGACCCCCAACATTTATAAGATGACCCTCAACTTTGATGACAAGGGGGTCACAATGACCCTCAAGTTTAAAAGCTTAGGGAAAACCCTGTTATTACTATAAAAGTGTGAGCTTGCAATGCTATATTGGTCGTATCCATTCTCACAGGGCTTTTCTGATGGTTTAATAATCAGAACTGGCAAGATCCTGATCAGACTGTGTGGTAAGGATGTGCTGATCTTGATCATATATATAGGTCGGTGTTTTTGTAACAAGGCTCTTGTAGCATTTTTAGCTCACCTATGCACGAAGTGCAAGGTGAGCTATTGGGATCACATTTTGTCCGGCGTCCGTCCGGCGTCCGTCGTGCGTCGTCAACATTTGAGCTTGTTAACACTCTACAGGCTACATTTTGCATCCAATCTTCATGAAAGTTTATCAGAACGTTCATCTCCATAAAATCTTGGACAAGTTCGAAACTGGGCCATATGAGGTCAAAAACGAGGTCACTAGGTCAAATTGAAGCGAAATCTTGTTAACACTCTGGAGGCCACATTTTCGACTTGAGCATGTTGAAACTTTATCAGAATGTTTGTCTTAATGATATGTAGGTCAAGTTCGAACATGGGTCACATCGGGTCAAGAAGTAGGTCACTAGGCCAAATTGAAGGAAAATCTTGTTAACACTCCAGAGGCCGCAATTTTTGCTTAAGCAGTTTGAAATTTTGTCAGAATGTTTGTCTTAAAAATATCTAGGTCAAGTTCGAATATGGGTTATGCCGGGTCAAAAACTAGGTCAAATTGAAGGAAAATCTTGTTAACACTTTGGATGCCGCATTTTTTGCTTCAGCAACTTGAAATTTGGTCAGAATGTTTGTCTTAAATATATCTAGGTCAAGTTCAAATATGGGTCATATTGGGTCAGAAACTAGGTCACTAGGCCAAATTGAGGGAAAATCTTGTTAACTCTGTAGAAGCTGCATATTTTGCTTCAGCGGCTTGAAATTTGTTCAGAATGTTGAGCTGAATGATATCTAGGCCAAGTTCGAATATGGGTCATGCCGGGTCAAAAACTAGATCACTAGGCCAAATTGAAGGAAAATCTTGTTAACACTTTGGATGCCTTATTTTTTGCTTCAGCAGCTTGAAATTTTGTCAGAATGTTTGTCTTAAAGATATCTAGGTCAAGTTTAAATATGGGCCATATTGGATCAGAAACTAGGTCACAAGGCCAAATTAAGGGAAAATCTTGTTAACTCTGTAGAAGCCGCATGTTTTGCTTCAGCGGCTTGAAATTTGTTCAGAATGTTGAGCTGAATGATATTTAGGCCAAGTTCGAATATGGGTCATGCCGGGTCAAAAACTAGGTCACTAGATCAAATTGAAGGAAACTCTTGTGAACACTTTGGATGCCACATTTTTTGCTTCAGCAGCTTGAAATTTGGTCAGAATGTTTGTCTGAATTATATCTAGGTCAAGTTCGAATATGGGTCATATTGGATCAGAAACTAGGTCAATAAAGGAAAATATTGTTCAAACTCCGGAGGCCGCATTTTTACTTTGAGCAAGTTGAAACTTTGTCAGAATGTTGTCTTAATGATATCTAGTCCATGTAGGAATATGGGTCATATCAGGTAAAAAAATATAGATCACTAGGCCAAATGAAGGAAAATATTGTTAACACTGTGGAGGATGCATTCAGAATAATTGTCTTGATGTGTTTTGCATTGCAGTACATTGTATAATTAAGGTGAGCGATCCACTGCAGGGCCATCATGGCCCTCTTGTTCTTTAAAGTTGGAGACAAAAAGTCTGTGACATGGTAGAGGGATGTATAATCATACTATTTGAAAGCCCGTCTTATTAGTCGCCGGGCAGAAGCCCGCGACTTCTATTTTTAATAGCTTTTCGGAAATCACATGGGAGGGCGGCTTATTATTAGAAAGAAACAAATCTAGATGATTTGAACATATTACAATTGTGGTTGTTTACGAACACTAATAAATGACACATCTAAAATGAAATAAATATTCCGATTTTTTAATGTTTGCAGTTTTTTTTATTTCATTCGCATTTAAGTTTTTTGTCTTATTTACGAAGACAAAAGTGGTCCCTTCAAGACGTGAACCAACACCCCCTAATGCAGACTCTTATGTGTCATCATTGAGGTCAATTTCGGATTCTCATTTTAATAGCAATTTTAACTTACTAAATGTTGTTTTCATGTTCAAAGAGATGTCTTGATTTGTGTAGAATTCATTTAATAATGTTAATCCATGAATATCTAAAGTAGGAACTGTTTCTAAGCTAAATATAGACCCTATTCTGTTGTGTAGTTTCGTGACCTTTAACATCGATTTTCGCGCATGCGCATTTCGATATGAAAAAGCGAGTGATATTATTTTATTTAAGACAAGTACAAGACGAATGTTTGACGCAAAGCGTCAAAGAGAAGCCGCAATATTTCGTTGTACATGTAGAAATAAGAAAAAAAGAACATTTTTAAATCCACAAACAATAGAACAATTTAAACTGTAGACGGTAATGCTGATATATTTCTCCTTTTGAAGACTTTTGTTTTCTTCAAATTACCTCCCTTTAAAGCAATACCAGGATATTTACCTTGTGATTCGAATAAGATTGACAAACATTGATAGTATATGAATGAATACTATTATTTAAATAAGTAACAACAGCAAAATTAAATTTAAGCCAAGATAAATGTGTACACATTTCGTTAATTTTTTATAGATACCCTAATGTATAGGTATGGATATAAAACTTATAAGCAAATGTTTGAATAGACTAAGAAAAGCCAAGAATACATAAATAAATCAATGCAGTCTTTTCCGGCGACATTGATGCCTTGCATCAACTTTCTCTTGTTGCATTATATAACCCTTTCCCAAAAAACAACAGATCTGCAGGAGATGACTGAAAATATCTTGGTAAAAATATGGAAAATCTATTAATGAAAATTGAATAATTGAAGAGAGTTGCATAGGTCCTTTTACCGTAATATCTCTGAAGTAGACTGCTGCAGATGTGTCAAAATGAGTCTGCTTTTGGGAAAGGGTTCAGCTCAGCACTCATGGTAAAATAGCCTCAATTTAGAGATCATAGCCAGTGTCTAGATAATGCAGTTTGCTAACTCTATATATTCTCAGAAACTTGAAGGAAGCTAAGGTACAAATAATTATTATCAGACTGCATGAATTTGCAAACCAATCTTTACATTTTCATTAATACTCTATGGTTGGTAATTGGTTATAATATTGGCCAAATTAATCCTTCCTCACATAAAACAAATCTGCATTAGACAACCTTGAAATATTGAAAGTCTTTTTAAAGGACTGTATAATTATTGAAAGACATTTTTGAAAAACAGTGTGGAAAATAAGCAATTTCTCCTTTTGCCACAATGTTTTTAGATATCAGATGTCCGAAATCGTCTACCCCTATATGCAGGAAAGGATTAATAGACATCTTGCTTATGCCTCGTCTTATTTTAGGAAAGAACTGTTGTACAAATGTAGGATTCTTGTATCACAATAAATTGATACAAATGCAGTAAATGATGACAAATTGTAATCAAGTTTTTGAAAACGTGATGATAAAAAAAGAATCAATCGACTCCAGCAACTTTCTCCAATTTTGTATTATGATTGGAAAATTGTACAAGTTATGTACCGTGTCAAATAAGTTCAGCCCATTGGAGTGGAATTCATATTGAAACATTTTAATTTCAAACCTCCCAACAAAATGTGTGCCATTTCTCTCCAACTCTTTTAGTCAATACTTTCATGCATAGGGATTTTTTCAGAGAAAGTTGTCAGCTGCAGATTTGGTGAAAGTTGGAAAGAGTTGACCCTTTCCCTCATACGACAATTCTGCAGCAGACGACTTTAAACATATTTTTGTAAAAAAGTAGAAAATCTCTATAATTGAATGGATAACCTATGACTAAAAGTGGAAAACATTGTGACAAAAGAAGAAATTGCTCGTTTTGAGCAATTTCTTCTTTTGACACTTATGTTTTCAAAAAGCCGTCTGCTGCAGAGGCGTCGGAAAGAGTCTATATGAGGGAAAGGGTTAAAAGTTACCATTGCCTGTGGTCCCATGCAAATACAATTTAAGTGTTTATAATAGTAGAAAGTGTTGTCTTATTAAGTCAGCACGACTATGATTTCCCTCGATAGAGTTTGTCTGCTCATGGTATGTGTTCATTTTTCAGGACCGAAATCCACAATTAGATTACCGAACAACTACATAATAATTCTTCCAGACTCTTTTCAAAGCTTTGTTTTTTACCAATTTTCTTATACATGCATTAAATCTTTCCAACATGCGAATGCATTTTGATGCTTCTTAACCCTTTCCCTCATATGACAATTCTGCAGCAGACGACTTTGAACATATTTTGTCAAAAAATAGAAAATCTCTACAATTGAATGGATAACCTATGACTTAAAGTAGAAAACATTGTGGCAAAAGGAGAAATTGCTCATTTTGAGCAATTTCTTCTTTTGTCACTATGTTTTCAAAAAGCTGTCTGCAGTAGAGGCGTCATAAAGCATCTTTATGAGGGAAAGGGTTATGCAAACGACATTCGAAAGCATAATCTATAGTGACATAGGTAGTAAATTCTCTATTTATAACAATATTTTCAAAGTTGTATGCTGCAGATTTGTTTGTATGTGGGAAAGGGTTAATATAGGTATTATTTGTACCAGATGTGTCTTTATGAGGGAAAGGGTTAAGCTGAAATGTGGGTTCTAAAACTGTTACCTCATTTAAAGTCTTGGGTAAATCCTTTCCAAAATACGACAAATATGCAGCGGACGACTTTGAAAAACATTTAGGCAAACATACACACAAATCTCTTTAATAGATAAAAATGTTATTATTAAATTTATTTAAAAACATCTGGCAAAAAGGCAAATTGCTTATTATGCCAAGCATTATATAGGCCATGGGGGATTCCAACATGTATTAGAAATAGATCAACAAGTCGTTGGTTATACAGTTATTAGCTCACCTGGCACGAAATGCCTGTGAGCTTATGTTATGGTGTTTTGTCTGTCATCTGTCCGTCCGTCAACTTTTTTTCTTTGAATGACTTCATCCTAAGAACTGGAGGACCTAGGGTCATGATAGTTGGCCAGGAGGTACCTGGGATGAAGTGCTATAAAGTTTTCTCAAATAAATTACATTGACCTGCTCTCAAGGTCACAAGGTTCAAATATATGGAAAACTTTAAAACAACTTCTTCTGAATAACCAGGAGGCCCAGAGTAATGATATTTTGCCAGTACATACCTGGCATGAAATGCTATATAGTTTCCTCAAATAAATGACCTTTACCTACTTTCAAGGTCACAAGGGTCAAATGTTTGAAAACCTTTAAACAACTTCTTCTGAATAACCAGGAGGCCCTGAGTGATGATATTTTGCCAGTACATACCTGGCATGAAATGCTATATAGAAGCCTCCAATAAATGACCTTGACCGACTTTCAAGGTCACAAGGGTAAAATATATGAAAACCTTTAAACAACTTCTTCTGAATAACCAGTAGGCCCATAGTGATTATATTTTGCCAGTAAATACCTGGCATGAAATACTATATAGTTTCCTTCAGTAAATGACATTGACCTACTTTCAAGGCCACAGTGGTCAAATATATAAAAATCTTTAAAAATCTTTAAACAACTTTTTCTGAATAAACAGGAGGCCCAGAGTGATTATATTTGGCCAGTAAGTACCGGGGATATAGTGCTATGAAGTTTCCTCAAATGGATGATATTGGTCTGTAGCATTCTTGTGCACAAGAGACTCAATGTTGCCTAAACTCCTTGACAATGGGTAAAAAGATCTGAACCAAATTCGGTCTGGATAATTCCAGTGCAAAACTAACCTAACATATAAATGCAAGGAGGAACCCTACTTAAGGACATAGGTCCAGTACAGGAAACCAGAGAAAAATCATTTAACTCCATTTTCAGTACAAATTCAGTAATCCAGATCATTTAGGGTCGAGCATTCTTCACTATAGAAAATTCACTTTTCTTTAGAACATTTTCCCAAGATTGCTCAAATATCCAGGTGAGTGATACAGTCCCTCTTGGCCTCTTGTTTTTATGTGAGTAAACAATTTGAGTTGCATCTTGCGATCTGGGGTCTTATTGTAAATATGTACAGTAGAGAATTAACCCTTTCCCTCATATAAACGCTCTCGGACGCCTCTGCAGCAGACGGCTTTTTGAAAACATGGTGACAAAAGAAGAAATTGCACACAACGTGCAATTTTTCCTTTTGCCACAATGTTTTCCACTCAGTTTAGGTTATCCATTCAATTATGGAAATTTTATATGTTTTGTGCATCAGCATGTCATATGGACCTCAACACTTATTCTGACATACACCTAGAAGTGTAGCCCCATTTGTTGAACGCCAATGTAACTTTATATGATCCCGCTTAGGAGATTCAAGATGGCCTCAAATCGCTAGACACATAAGCTCATTTGTTGCTTTCAGATCTAATTCTTCTAACTAAGGTATATTATCATAACTCTGTCTGATGGAGTTAGTGCAAAACCCTTTCCCTCATACAACGAATCTCCAGCAGATATGGCTTTAAAAACATCTAGGCCAAAATATGGAATCAATATAAATGAAAGTATAATTATTGAATAGAGTGAAATTATTGTGGCAAAAGGAGAAATTGCTCATTATGTATCCCGTTTCTATAATTTTTTTAAAAGAAATAAATTTGTGTTCATTATGCGCCATTTCACCATTTATACCCACAGTGTTTTCAACACTATTTGAAAGTAATTAATGCTTTCAATTATAGAGAATTTACGTATTATTGCTTAGATGTTTTCATAGTTGTCTGCTGCGTCTCGGGTTCAATCCCATAATTGTCATGCTTCCCATGGTAAAATGCCTGTTGAATTGGTATTTAGGTGCATTTCCTAGTGTGGATCTGAATCATACAGATAACTCGTGGATAGCTCAGTTGGTATTGCATCAGGGTAATTCGTCTTCCATCCATGGGCTTACAACTTCTCCTTTTGCCACAATGCTTTCAAAAGTTATCTGCTGCAGAGGCAGCAGTAAGCGTCAGTATGTTAGAAACTTGAGATCGATTGGTTGAGAGATGACTAATCCAAGCAATTTCAACATTCTTTGAAATGATTGCCAAAAGTCACTAGGAAAGTTTCATTTTTCTTCCAATGAACTTAAGTCAATGCAATATTTAGTGGGTAGGCCAAAGTTTATCCAATATTAAGTTGGAAGGCTACACAGTTTAATTCAATTTTAAGTGAGAAGACCATAGTAAATCCAATATTAAGTGGGAAGGCCATTCTTAATCCAATATTACAGGGGAAGGCCATACTTAATCCAATATAACAGGGGAAAGATTATATTTAATCCAATATTAAGTTGGAAGACCATAGTTAATCCAATCTTAAGGGGGTAGACTATGGTTAATTCAATCTTAATTAAGTTGGAAGACCATAGTTAATCCAATATTAAGTGGGAAGGCAATAGTTTATTCAATATTAAGGGGGTAGACCATAGAAAATCCAATATTAAGTGAGCAGGCCATACTTAATCCAATATTAAGTGGGAAAGCCATGTTTAATATTAAGGGGGAAGTCCACATTTAATTAGTCCAATATTTCAGGGAGAGGTCGAATTTAATATTCATTGTGAATAAAATACCACTGAAAGTGGCGTTAATTGTCTTGAAAGTGATTCTAAAATCTTATTTTTAAAAGAGTGACTTCTGGGCGGGCAGTGAGTAAAACAACAATTCTCTTAACTACACCTGCACTATTTAGATGATCTGTTAATTTAACCATTTAAATGCTGAATGTTTAACAATTAACTTGTCCAGCTTTACATTTTAGTGGCACTGGCTGCACAAAATCGGTTCCAGTAGTCAAAGGTTTAAGGTTGCTACAGTACAATTTTTTTGCTGAAGGAATCATCAAGAGCTGGCATGAAACGAATTTGCATAAAACATATTTACCTCCTCAGTGTCCAGGTCCTGCGACTGCGAGTTTTCCCGTTCCCTTTTTGGGTTCACCATTCCCCGATCCTTGGACTTGGCCCTTTCACGGTCCCTTCCAGACCCTGTTCTGCCCCACACGGGCCACCCGGATAATCGACTTGCATGCATTGCAGTTGGTAAGCTTTTTATAGCACTCAAATCTTGCATAATCCGGTACACAGTCCTAAATTACAATTTGGTTCTCGTCTTAACTGTCCCAGGGTAGAATAGAATAATGATATCAACTTTTATTGCTAGAAAAAACAACATACATCTCACTCCGTTCCACTTGTTCTCAATAAAATTGATAAAATTGATCCTTCTTGCACCAAGATAGCATTGTACTATTGTTTCCCAGTGTTGAATGGTATGATCTCACCAGTTAAAACTTGATCCAACATAAGAACAAATCTACTGCAGCCGACTATGAAAAATAGAGAAAATCTCTATGAATGAAAGTTTTAATAGTGAATAGATATTGAAAACATTGTGGCAAATTTGAATAAATTTGCTCGTAATGAGCCACAATATTTTCAAATGGTGCCTTCTGCAGATGTGTTGAATCGTGTCTGCATGTGGGAAAGAGTTATATGATTTTTATCCAGTCTGAACGCAATTAAATAAAAGTACACTGCTGGGTAGTAAATACTCAGTTTTACATAATTCCTTATTCCTCAGTTTCTAAGCAGCCAATTTTTACGAACTATTTATTCCATTGCTTTGAACGTAGTAGACTTCTATACTTGCTAAATCCATGATTATTTTTTTTAGTTTGAGAAAGACAAAGTATATATATATAAATAATCTATAAGTTCTTCTTAATTATCCTCTAGAACAAGTCTTTCATTTCACTCATTGCATATGATATTATGAAATAAATTATTAAGAGCTATCCAAATTAAAAACAGTTGAGGAAAAACAGGAGTGTAAAATCCACACTTATAAAATGTAAGTGATTGGGAAAACGAGCGAAAATAATTGGATGGAAATGCTTATTTTCGCTCTATTTTGTCAAGGTTTCCTTGCTGAAGTGTCTATTAGGTTCTATTTTTAAAAAGAATGGGATTTTAGATTGTTGCGTTACAAGAGAAATGTTTATGTGTATGTTTATGTGCACGTCTTAGCAATATTAGTTCCAAATATTGGACTCTCAATGGGATAAGTTGTCTGCTGCTGAAGTTTTGTTTGCTTACGGAAGAGGTTCAACTGTTAAGCCTTTCCCTCATACTGACGCTTGTTGATGCCTCTACAGCAGATGATTGTTGAATACATTGTATCAAAAGGGAAAATTGTAAGTTTTATATTGACAGATAATTATAAACAATGGGCAAATAGGAGCAAATTCCCTCTTTATAAACATCATCTGCTGCAGAAACATATTATATCTGCTGTTTCAGCCAGAGGTTTAACCTTTTCCCCCATATAGACGCTTTCCAACGCCTCTGCAGCAGACGGCTTTTTGAAATCATTGTGACAAAAGTAGAAATTGCTCAAAACGAGCAATTTCTCCTTTTGACACAATGTTTTCTACTTTTAGTCATAGGTTATATATCCATTCAATTATAGAGATTTTCTATTTTTTGACAAAATATGTTCAAAGTCGTCTGCTGCAGAATTGTCGTATGAGGGAAAGGGTTAAGTAGACAAACCTGTGACTGCAGTAAATGTTGTTGTTGCCAAGTGAAATTAGAACATGACTTGCGAATCTCTACCTTTGGCATTTTGAAATTGTTGAAGATGATCGAGCCTGAAAGACACAGTCTGTTTTGTGTAACTGTCAAATCTTGAGTTATCGTACTGTTTGCAGAGTCATCATTTAATCTTTTCCCTCATGTTTACACGTTCTGATGTATCTGCAGCAGATACATTTTAAAAACATTGTGAAAAAAAGGAGAAATTGCCTATTTTGAGAACTTTTCCTTTTGTTTTATTTTATAATGTTGTCTGCTTCCTTAGATTTGACAAGTCAAGGCAATCAAGGGAGGTTATGTTATTGTATTGTTATGTTTAGAAAAGACATCTCAGAACCCAAATGGCACTTAAAACAAAAAGAGGGACTTAATTTGGCAAAGGTGTTTATCACGTTTTACCTAGGATTAGAACTAATATGAATCATAAAGCCACTAATTCATGTATATTATGATTATAACTGTAGTACTTCTAGTAAACATCAAAGAGTCGTAGGTTAGGAAGTGCAACAAATTGTTTACCATTAACAGGGGCGTAGCTTCCTTTAGGCACTATAGGCACGTGCCTACACATTTTTCTCAAAATGCAGCTGCGGCGATATAGGATTTCAATTTTTTTCCCAAACCCCCCTAGATCAACATTGATTATTGCTAAGCTTAGTAATGCCCCTGATTAACCATTCTCAAACTACAAACTCATTTTGACGCATCTGCAGCATAAGACTTTTGATAAAAATATGACAAGAACCGTTATTATTTAATTATACTAATATTATTAAATGTTTTCAAAATCTACTTCTGCAGATTTATTGTAAGAGGGAAAGGGTTAATCCACATGGCATAGTCGACTGCTGCAGACTTGTTGTAAGCGGGAAAGGGTTAATGCTAACCTGGGAGAGAATTTAATGATCAGGATACATTTCCTGGGTAAAAAACAGTTTATTTATTTCTTTCAACAACTAAGATCACTTAACTTTATGTATTTCAACTGGTAACATACTTTTCCAAGGTAGGTACTTAACCCTTTCCCACATTCTGACGCTCCCAAAGCAGACAAGTTTTGAAGTCATTGTGGCAAATGAAGCATTTGCTCATTTTGAGTAAGTTTTAATGAGCAACTTTTCTTTTTGCCACAATGTTTTCAACTCTTTTTTAGAAAACAACATTTTCTTACATAGATATATATATTTCACGTTTTTGCTTGGATATTTTGAAAGCCGCATATTTGCTGTATGTGGGAAATGGTTTAAACTATGTTAACACCTTACTTAATAGAACACACATTTTTGTGGATGGCTTTTAAGTACTTTCTTAAATTTGTCTGAGCGGAATTTTTATGACGCCGTTTTCAAAAAAGAGTAAAATGATTACAGTTGATATTATCTTCTTTTCCCATGTAATGACTGGTTCTCTGCCTTTAGCTGTTTACAATGAGTCCTTAAATATCCCTTTCCCTCATACGACAATTCTGCTGCAGACGACTTTGGACATATTTTGTCAACAAATGGAACATCTCTGTAATTGAATGGATATCCTATGCTAAAAGTGGAAAACATTGTGGCAAAAGGAGAAATTGCACGTTTTGTGCAATTTCTTCTTTTAATTGTCACTATGTTTTCAAAAAGCCGTCTGCTGCACAGGCGTCAAAAAGCGTCTACATGAGAGAAACGTTTAATATAAATATTATTCATATCTGGCGATTAAGGGTCTGATTGGTGTTTTTTTGCCGCTTTTAACAATGTTTCAGTTATATCACCACATTAAATGGATAAGTTACCTGGTGAGAACTACTGGTTCATTTATCCTGACACGTACCAGCCAGTCAGTTGTAATATTAAACCTTGCAACTCTTGAGTGACAAGGAGGGCATCCATTACTACCATTTTTGGCCGGATTGCTCTAGCAATTCCAGTCTATAGATTGGCGATGTCCGTCTGTCTGTCTGTCTGTCCGTCAACATTTTGGTTAAAGTTTTGATCAGGTTGAGGCAAAATCTCAGCACTGGAAAGGGTTACAAACTTGAAACTTTGCCTGAAGGTAACCAGTAACAAGTTCTATTGATTTCTATTGTTAAAGTCTTTGGTATGATTCTTTTGCCACACTATTTTTTGCTAAACTTGTGTGATGCAGAGGCATCAGAATTGGAAAAGGGTTAAAAAAAATAACACAAACACTGTGGTCCTTTTTAAGTAACCTAGGAGGATATACTGGGGAAATGAATTATTGCTTTGAATCAAAATGGATTTCTTTTTTCTATGCAAGACATTTTACAGCCAGATAATTTGAAAATTAACAATTTCCAGGGAGAGTTCAATGGTTTATGTTTGACTTCTTCATATAAAGCAATTGCACTGAGTCTAATTGAATTTTTACCATTGAAATCATGAAAACTAAAACATTTTTTGGAATTTGGAATATTTTAAAAAAATTCTTATTATTTGAATATGTGTTGATGGCTTAGTAACTGTAAAAACGATTTGAGCCTTTATGGTTATTTTCAACATGTATTTGTTATTTGGGCCATTATTATATCATTATCAATTATTTCAACATGATTTTGTTAATTGGCCCAATTTCAACATGAATTTTGTTTATTCAGCAATTTGATTTTGTTAATTGGGCCATATTCAACATGATAATGATCATTGGGCCATTTTCAACATCATTATGTTAATTGGGCCATTTTCAACATCATTTTGTTGGTAAGAATGTGTTTGCAAGGCCTGAGTAGTTCAATCAGTAGCGACTTATGATGTCAATCAATAGGTTGTGAGTTCGAACCCCAGCTCGGCAATAAATATTTCCGACATTTGACAAAAGTTGATGGGACACATATGACATTCGTCTTCCAACAATTAGCTAACAGTCTTAAGTGGAAAATCAGTCAGTTGCTTTGAAGTACTAGTACTAGAACTAGTGTGTGGAGTACTGTTGAGAGAAAGCCAGGGAACACATGGGAAGGTTAACTGGCTGCTGTGATATGACTGAAAAACTGTTTACGAACGGCGTTAACCCATTCTATAGTCTAGACTTTTGTTTGCTAATTGTCAATTTAAACTTTTCCCACATATCTGCAGCAGACGACTTTGAACTTGTCCGTGGAAACTATAAAAACTGTAAAATGAAAGAGCAGTAACTGTTATTGAATAAAGTAACAGAAAACATTGAGGCTAAACGAGAAATTGCTCATAATGAACAATTTATCCTTTTGTCAGAGTGTTTCCAAAAGTTGTCTGCTGCACAGGTGTCAAAAAACATCCTTATGTAAGCAGGGTTACTATATAAAATTTGTTAAAAAAAAGAAAAAATTGAATAATTTTAGATATGGTCAGCTTCAAAATCATCAATCCCTTTTCTGTTTCGCAGAAATGGTGTAAAATGGGAAAGATTTTCTCTGATTAATGTTTGATTTATGTCTGCTTGGTCTAAACTTAGACTTTATAACAAGTTACAGACCAGATAGGTAAATATTTAGTAAGAGCTGGCTTATCCATGGAAAATAGCCCACGGAAAAATGGGGAATTATCATTGTTAACCTCTCCAAAATGCAGTCCTATAATTTTAAGCATTTAATTTGTAGCAGATGACATACGATCAATTTGTGGCAAAAGGAGATTGTCCATTTTGTCACAATCTTTTCACTATTTATGCTCATAAAATTTTAACATTTTATGTAGATGTAGAAGTTGTATGCTGCAGATTTGTTGTATATTTGGGAAAGCGTTATAACCATTTTGCCCTCAAAGAAACAACAACAAAAATCGAAAAAAAATAGAATTGCTTGTGACAATTATATTATTGTGATTTTAACTAGTTTGTTATGATTATCTATTCAACATGAATGAAGGATTATAGTTCTCTTCCATATCATCTTGAAATGAGACATGTATATATAAGTTGAAAGGATATGAGGAGTTAGTCATTTTATCCTGGGGGGAACATGCTTTTCAACCAATCAATATGGTTTGAATATGTATTTTTGAGGGTTACCTACAAAACATTTCTGCCCAATTATCTTTGTTTAGTTTAGAGGGGAAGAATTTGCTACATAATCTTAAAATCAGTAGAATGTTTGAGAAAAAATAATTTTGCAGTTTTGTCATTTTACTTTTTTAATGACGCAGCAACCAACCAGTCTGTAGTTCTACAAGGAATTTAATTTGTTTAAGTATTTTGAAAGAAGATCACCAAAGGCACATTTCTGTGAAGTTAAGTTTACATTGGCCCAGTCGTTCAGGAGGAAATATTGCTTAACCATTTCCCACATACAACAATTCTGCAGCAGACAACTCAGACAAACAAGAAGCAAAAATTATTGAAAATCTCAATAAATGAGAGTAATATTATGATTGAATTGAGTTGAAATATTGTGGTGAATTAAAATGATGATGCTCATTATGAGCAATTTCTCCTTTTGCCACAATGTTTTCAAAAGTCGTCTGCTGCAGAGGCATCAGAAAGTTGTCTGTATATATGGGAAAGGGTTAAGAAATTATTAACCTCTTTATTTTGTCATTTCTTGAGGTTAATCCATATTGGCAAGTTCATATTATTTGTAATTGTTTCATTTATAAATGTCAGTATGCATGTCTCTTGCAATGTCCTTGTCACAATGTATAAGAAATGTGTGTGTTTGAATTGAAGTCAACAAAATTTTGACGTTTTATGACGCCTCTGCAGCAGACGTCTTTTTGAAAACATAGTGACAAAAGAAGAATTGCTCAAACGAGCAATTTCTCCATTTGCCACTATGTTTTCCACTTTTAGTCATAGGTTATCCATTTAATTATAGAGATTTTCTATTTTTTGACAAAATATGTTGAAAGTCGTCGTCTGCAGAATTGTTGTATGAGGGAAATCAATAGGATCAACTGTGGCCAAGTGCTTAGTGTCTGGGATTTGGAAATGGATGTCCTGGCTTTCAACTGCAGTCGCGGTGGACATGGTGAAGTGCCTTTGGGCAGTGCACATTTCCTAGTCTATAGAACGGTTTTGTTTATCATGAATAAGGGAAGTGTCTCCAAATTAAGTTGAAAACAGAAGACTTTGGAGATGTGCTGGTATAATGCTGGAATCTTCTCTAGAAATGAAAATGGTTGAAAATTAAAAAAGAAATCATATGGTATTTATTCTAGAGATGAGATGGTAAGAGTTATATTTTATTGGCACAATATGTTACTGATAAGCCTGAAAAGGCTTTATCGATCTTTTCATAGAGTACCCCCTGAAGAAGAAATTGCTTTCTGTAAAAAACAAATCTTTCTATCAAATCTTATTGTTGATTCCTTGATTAAGTAAGCTGTTCAGACTAAAATCCTACCTGCTTTGTGTATTGCTGCTACTTTCCATTATAAAATGGGCATTTGAGAATCATGTAGCATCTGATGACGTAACCATTTTCTACTTAACCCTTTCCCTCATACGACAATTCTGCAGCAGACGACTGAACATATTTTGTTAAAAGATAGAAATCTCTATAATTGTTATCAGAAAATCTCTATAATTGAATGGATAACCTATGACTATAAGTGGAAAACATTGTGGCAAAAGGAGAAATTGCTCGTTTTGAGCAATTTCTCCTTTTGTCACTATGTTTTCAAAAAAAGAGGATATAACTTATGAATAGTGTTGTAAACATGTTGCAAAAGGAGAAAAAGCTCATTTGTTGTCTGCTGCAGATGTGCAAGTGAGAAAGGGTTAATTTTCTGAAAGATGTGTGATTTTGATGTCTAATTCTATGTCACAGTGTGGAAGAAGTTAATTTGTGTCTATATTTTTGAAATGTTATGACAGCTAATTTCATTCAGTCAAAGTACACTATAGTAATTTGAGCTTTTGTGATGAAATTAGAATATCTTGTCTAACTGATTTGTAATGAAATTAATATAAATTGCAAACAACATATATATCATATTTTTTCCCCAGATGTTTATAATCTGGTGGGGAATCTTTGTAGTGGATTCAGAGAATCAAAAGTAAAGTTTTTGAAGGCATTCTTCCAACTCTGGTGTTTACCATCAAATAGTACTATTTTGGCAAAATACCATTTTGATCTGTTTTGTTTTTCATGGTAACTTTATGTAACAAGTTATGGAGCTCTTTCATTTTAAAAACCCTTTCCCACCGTAGATGCCTTTTGTCATGTTTTCAACTTTGTTCAGTAATTATACCTACAATAATAGCGATTTTCCATACTTTTGAGAAGACATTTTCAAAGTCATATGCTGCAGATTTGTCATATGTTGGAAAGGGTTACTTTAGATTTATTTATTTTACATTTATTGCCAATGCAAGGTTTCAGCTGTTATTAATCATGCTCGATGTCTGCTTCCTGGAGACTTAACCAGTACTCGCACCGTTTGTGTGGAAAAATCCCGAAAGCATAACCCGCTCATCACAGGATTCGAACCCAGGACCTTTGGTACGTGAGGCTGACGCTCTACCTTTTAACCCTGTCTCACATGCTGACGCAAATCTGCGTCAAACAAAGTTTGAAAATACTGTGTCAAAATGAGCAATTGCTTATAAAGTATAAAGAGAGATTTATCCCTTTACTCACGATGTTTTCAACAATTACACTTTCGATAAAAGACGTTTTGGACATCTTAAACTGTGGGCTTTTAGAATCAATTGCCAATTTATTTTATGTGTTTTTGAATCATTAAGTATATAAGATGGCAGTTGCAAGAGTATAATTGCAAGACTAATTAAGTGGCATTACCATGAGCTATTATCTCAAAATGCCACAATTGTAGAAGTGTCAATGCCAGACTATCAACTGTTTGAGTCCCCATCTGCATTGATGCCAGCAGTAAAACAGTTGCTGTACTGTTTCTGTGATTGTTATTATACCCCCAGATACATAGTATATGGGGGCTATATAGGAATCACGCTTGTCAGTTGGTCGGTCGGTCCGTTGGTCTGTAGACATTTCTTGTGAACATTATTTCTCAGCAACCCTTGGTCAGAATTCAATATAACTTCACAAGAATGATTGATACCAAGCCTAGTTGTGCATATTGTCGGCGTGTTGCACTGGAATTATTTTTAAATGAGTTATGGCCCCTTGAATTTCTCATACATATGTATATTGTCAGGCACCTGGTGAGCCGGGGGTATTCATCACCTTCAGTGAAATTTTAGTTGTTATTGCCAGAAGTACTCAAGCAAACCACCAAGCTATCCATTTTAGTGCTTATTTTCAAATTAAATTAACAAGGATGTATTTTGTAAAATTGTCCTGGTATTTAAGTCTTATCAACAAAATGAAGAAAACATGAGACATTAATATGAACATTCTGAAAATTAGATAAAAGGTTGATAGATTATTGCAAGTATCAAAGAAAAAGCCCTAATTTAGATGTGTAAATATATTATCAGAACATAAATTTAGCAAGTATATAGATAGAACATGGATTTAGCAAGTATTTTCAAGAGGGAAAAATATATATACATCTAAATAAAGATACTTATAAACCCCATATATCTGCATAGATCTTTTCCAAATACAATAAAATCTGCAGCAGACGTACTTTTAAAATAATCTAGGCAAATTTAGAGAAAATCTCAATAGGTGAAAGTATATGGAAAACATTGTGGCAAAAGAATAAATTGATCATTATAAGCAATTTGACCTTTTGCCACAAGGCTTTCTAGAGTCGTCTGTTACAATCATGCATCATTTATCTGCATGTTGGGAAACCCTTGGGAAAGGTTTAATCCATTCCTACCTGCAGATGCATTCTCCTTTTCCCACAATGTTTTAAACTATTCATTCATTATTATTTCAATAACAGATTTTCCGTAGTTTTGCTGTGATGTTTTCAAAGCCGTCTGCTGCTGACTTGTTGTATGTGGGAAAGGTTTAATATATTTTGCAATAATTTCAAAATCAAAAAGTTAAACCAAACCAAATGTAGAAAATTAGGCACCTTACCAACAACTACAGTAATCACTAGGTAAAGTTACGTCAAGACAATGTATATCCACACAGAAATCCCAAAGTTCCCAATGTGTGTTTTATACAAAACATTAACTCTGAAGTATTCCAATGTAAACTGTTTATAGTGTTGCACAAATTAACTCTCATTGCTTTTTACACAGATTCCATCCAACTATTTCCTCGTATAATAAGTTCACTGATATTATTTCCAGATATTTTTCTAGAGGTGCGTGCTTTCCCGATGATTTTGTCCAGTGATGGATTTTTTTTTTCTCTTTGAAGTAAATTTTTCTCTGTTAATTAATAATGCCCTATGATTTAAACTTTTCTTACCCCAATTCTGTCAAGAATGCAATGAGAGATTTCCTGTTCCAAAAAAATAACATTAAATAAACTTGTCAGTGTATTTGTTTTGAAATGTGCATGTTTGTTAGGTTAGGTTTGGCAGGTTTGTTGCTCAATGACAGAAAAGGTAGACATGTTTCTGTAGAAGTTCAAATTGAATATCTTGGTTTCTACAAGAGGCTGTCCACTATATCTTGTGAACCAATTTTCCTTTTTCTAACATACATTTTGTCGAGTCCCGGTAGCTCTGTCGGTAACGACACAGGCTGTCAATCCAGGGGTTGTGAGGTTTGAATCCCAGCTCGGCCAACTTTCTTTCCGACGTTTGACAAAAGTCATTGTGACATGAGTCATTCATCTTCCACCAATCATGGGGCTACGTCTATGTGGTAAAGCAGCCAGTTGCTTGGGAAGATTGTTGTGTGGAGTTACCTGGTGTGCGAAAACCAGGAAACATATGAGTAGGTGAACTGGCCGCCGTGATATGTCTGAGAAATTGTTAAAAACGGCGTTGAACCCCAATTAATCAATCAACATAAATTTACAACACTTCAGCATGCAGAAGACTTTGATTGACTGGGAGGAATCCCCGTGGTCGAGTGGTTAGCATTGGGGATTTGAAACCAGGCACCCTAGGTTCGATCCCTAGTTGCAACATGGTGGAGTGCCTTTTTATACGACCGTTTTTTAAAAACGGTCCGTATTATGGTATGGTCATGTCCGTCCGTTCGGGGTTTCCGCACTTTTTTCTTACATACTTTGAGCTATTGAGCTGAAATTTTGTATAAGGCTTTGTAGTGATGTGTCACAGATCAAGTTCATATTTCCTGGGATTTCGTCAATTTTTGAATGAGTAATGCCCCTTTTTGGACTTAGAATATTTGTTAGAATATTTGTTTTCCGCACTTTTTTTCTACATGCTTTGATCTATTGAGCTGAAATTATGTATATGGCTTTGTAATCATGAGTTACAGATCAAGTTCACATTTCCTCGGATTTCGTCAATTTTTGAATGAGTTATGCCCCTTTTTGGACTAGAATATTGGTTTTCCGCACTTTTTTCTTACATACTTTGAGCTATTGACCTGAAATTGTGTATTAGGCTTTGTAGTGATATGTCACAGATCAAGTTCATATTTCCTGGGATTTCGTCAATTTTTGAATGAGTTATGCCCCTTTTTGGACTTAGAATATTTGTTAGAAAGAATATTTGTTAGAATATTTGTTTTCCACACTTTTTTTCTACATGGTTTTATCTATTGAGCTGAAATTATGTATATGGCTTTGTAATCATGAGTTACAGATCAAGTTCACATTTCCTCGGATTTCGTCAATTCTTGAATGAGTTATGCCACTTTTTGGACTTAGAATATTTGTTTTCCGCACTTTTTTTCTACATGCTTTGATGTATTGAGCTGAAATTATGTATATGGCTTTGTAATCAAGAGTCACAGATCAAGTTCACATTTCCTCGGATTTCGTCAATTTTTGAATGAGTTATGCCCCTTTTTGGACTTAGAATATTTGTCAATTTCTGCATGAGTTATGCATTTTTCATAGTTTCCCATTATTCTTTAACAACTTATTCCTGAACGACTTTATTAACTTTTTACAAACAAACAATATATCAAAACAAAGAAGTTCCTGACGGGCGTATTATGTACCGTTTGCGGTACTCTTGTTAGCCTAGTACTGGTTTGGTTACCCGGGGATTATGAATAAGTGAACTCATCACAGCAGCCAGTTCAACTTACCATGCGTTTCCCAGCTAACTCAAACCAGTGCAACAGACTTTTCAAGCAACTTTTTACTTTTCCAGATAGACTGTTAGCCCATTGTTGGAAGACGATTGATGCTTATAATGTTTGTCATAGATGTACAGGAAATAGGGACTAAAATTTGATCAAATTAGGTTTATTTTCTAAAAGCTCGAGATGTGTCGAAATTAACAAAAGGCCTATTATTTTTATCCCTCCTTATATACAATCAATATATAACCTGTTGAATGTTTGTGTGAAGATTGAACAGACGACTTTTGAAAACGTCTCGACAAAAGGAGAAATTGCTCTAAACGAGCCATTTCTCCCTTTGCCACAATGTTTTCAACTCTTTTCAATAATCATATCTTCAATTAAAAAGATTTTGCATATATTTATTTGTCTACATGTTTTTAACCCTTTCCCTCATATAGACGCTTTCTGACGCCTCTGTAGCAGACGGCTTTTTGAAAACAGTGAC
This sequence comes from Serripes groenlandicus, assembly GCA_031761405.1. Classification (NCBI taxonomy): domain Eukaryota; kingdom Metazoa; phylum Mollusca; class Bivalvia; order Cardiida; family Cardiidae; genus Serripes; species Serripes groenlandicus. Next base: position 220,004,623 of record JASEVX010000001.1, read on the forward strand.
AAAAGAAGAAATTGCACAAAACGTGCAATTTCTCCTTTTGCCACAATGTTTTCCACTTTTTATCCCCCGATTTTTCGAAGAAAAAAAGGGGGGTTATTAATTTCGGTTTGTCCGTCTGTCCGTCTGTCTGTCTATCTGTCACACTTCGTTTCCGTGCAATAACTGCCACAAATGTGAACCGTTTTTTTTCAAACTTGGTAACAAGGTTAAATGCCTTAAGGGCTAGGCCAAGTTCGATCGTCACTTTCGGCGGACTTTATTTAGTGGAGTTATGGCCCCTTATTTAACACAAAATGTCGTTTCATGCCGTTTCCGTGCAATAACTGCCACAAATGTGATTTTTTTTTTTTTCAAACTTAATAACAAGGTTAAATGCCTTAAGGGCTAGGCCAAGTTCGATCGTCACTTTCGGCGGACTATTTTTGGTGGAGTTATGGCCCCTTATTAGTCCCCTACCGGCGTGCCGAAGGGGACTATTAGGTTTGCACTCCGTCCGTCAGTCCGTCCGTCAGTCAGTCAGTCTGGCAAATCAGTTTTCCGCACTTTTTTTCTACATGCTTTGAGGTATTGAGCTGAAATTTTGTATATGCCTTTGTAATCATGTGTCACAGATCAAGTTCGCCTTTCCTTGGATTTCGTCAATTTTTTAATGAGTTATGCCCCTTTTTGGACTTAGAATATTCGTTTTCCGCATTTTTTTTCTACATGCTTTGAGGTATTGAGCTGAAATTTTGTATATGCCTCTCTGTAATCATGTGTCACAGATCAAGTTCGCGTTTCATGGGATTTCGTCAATTTTTTTATGAGTTATGCCCCTTTTTGGACTTAGAATATTCGTTTTCCGCATTTTTTTTCTACATGCTTTGAGGTATTGAGCTGAAATTTTGTATATGCCTCTGTAATCATGTGTCACAGATCAAGTTCGCGTTTCATGGGATTTCGTCAATTTTTTTATGAGTTATGCCCCTTTTTGGACTTAGTGCAAACCGGTAGGGGACTATGGTATTGCTTGCAATCCAGTTACTTGTTTAACAATAAATGTTGTTTCTTGCTGTTTCCGTGCAATAACTGCCACAAATATGAACTGTTTTCTTTCAAACTTAGTAACAAGGTTAAATGCCTTAAGGGCTAGGCCAAGTTCGATCGTCATTTTCGGCGGACTTTATTTAGTGGAGTTATGGCCCCTTATTTAACACAAAATGTCGTTTCATGCTGTTTCCGTGCAATAACTGCCACAAAAGTGAATTTTTTTTTTCAAACTTAGTAACAAGGTTAAATGCCTTAAGGGCTAGGCCAAGTTCGATCGTCACTTTTGGCGGACTTTATTCGGTGGAGTTATGGCCCCTTATTTAACAAAAAATGTTGTTTCTTGCTGTTTCCGTGCAATAACTGCCACAAATGTTAACCGTTTTTTTTTTCAAAATTAGTAACAAGGTTAAATGCCTTAAGGGCTAAGCCAAGTTCGATCGTCACTTTTGGTGGACTTTATTCGGTGGAGTTATGGCCCTTTATTTAACAAAAAATGTCGTTTCTTGCTATTTCCGTGCAATAACTGCCACAAATGTGAACCGATTTTTTTTCTTCAAACTTGGTAACAAGGTTAAATGCCTTAAGGGCTAGGCCAAGTTCGATCGTCACTTTCGGAGGACTTTATTCGGTGGAGTTATGGCCCCTTATTTAACAAAAAATGTTGTTTCTTGTTGTTTCCGTGCAATAACAGCCACAAATGTGAACCGTTTTTTTTTCAAACTTGGTAACAAGGTTAAATGCCTTAAGGGCTAGGCCTAGTTCGATCGTCACTTTCGGTGGACTTTTTTCAGTGGACTTTTTTCGGTGGACTTTTGGCCCCTTAATTAACAAAAAAAGTCGTTTCTTGCTGTTTCCGTGCAATAACTGCCACAAACTTGGTAACAACCTAAGCCAAGTTCGTTTAATTTACCCTGTAATACATGTTCAATAAAAAGTCTACTGACATGTTTAAACCTAACCTCAACATTTTCCTACAATATTTCCTGCAAGCGGGGTATATAAATTTCATGAATTTGCTTGTTGTCATAGGTTAACCATTCAATTATGGAGATTTTCTATGTTTTGACAAAATACGTTCAAAGTCGTCTGCTGCAGAATTGCCGTATGAGGGAAAGGGTTAAAGTCATCTGCTGCTGAATTGTTGTATGTGGGAAAGGGTTAATTCTTTTCCTTTCTGAACTAACAGATACTAGCCCATGCAAACAATTTCTTTCGCGTCAATTTGTATTGAAAAATCCAACGATCTAAATGTATTTTTCCTTAATCCTGCAGTTTCAAAACTTATATATATACTCTTCACCCTTTCCCATATACAACACATCTACAGCAGATGACTTTGAAAACATGGTGACAAAAGGAGAAATTGCTCGTATACTGAGCAATTTCTTCTTTTGATGCCATGTTTTAAAAAAGCCGTCTGCTGCAGAGGCGTTTGAAAGCGTCTATATGAGGGAAAGGGTTAACTACTTGTAGAATTTTGTTTAACAGTGTTTTCAGATGTATGTATTATTAACTTGATGAACGGTAAATTCTCCTTGAATATGATACAAGCCTGCACCATGCAGCGCAGTCCCTGAATTCCATTACAGAACATTTCAAATTGAAAGATTCCATTAATCAAACTGTTAAGGAGATCCCTTGATATGATAAATCCGCAGCAGACGGCATTGGAAGACGTTGAATATCATTTTATATGAAAGTTTGATTATTGAAACAACATGAAAACAAAATGACACCTCCACTCATCATCTTTGCTCATACTTTTCAAATATTGTTTGCTGCAGATGTGCCAAAACGCACTTAGGAATTGTTTATATGGAACCAGACATGTCAGTGTCCTTTGTGGTAATATATTCCCCAGTAATATTTTGATATCTATTGAACTGAATCAGCCTCAATTGGGAAGTTGTTACCAAATGGATCTGCCCTTGAATACAAATTAAATGTATTTCACGTAATGTCTGCTTTGAGAGGATGTGTAACAGCTGGAAGATTGTAAATGTTATTTGGATTCAAATTTAAAAAAAAAAAATGGGGGAAAAGGTCATTTTCGAGAAATTCCTCCTATTCCCAAAATGTTAACAAAAGTGACTTAATTGTTATAGAGTTGTCAAAAGTTGTCTGTATGAGTTTAACCATTTCTCAAATACTTTAAATCTGCAACAGATGACTGGGGACATAATCTAGACAAAAATATGGCAACCCTGTAACAGTGTTCAAATTTCATTATCACTTCCAGAGTTCAGGCAATCAGGTTTTACAACTCTTGATTAAATTAAATACACTTTATTGCCCTTGTTTATCTTCTGAAAATTAGTTGAGGATGGTGCCCCCATATTTGTCTGTGTTAAACTTTTGCATCAGTTATGGAGAAGTTGATAGAAAATCTAATTCTATAGCTGATACACCCCTGGTGCTCAATGATGCTGTTTGCAGGGTGGGATCAGGGTAGTTTCTTACAAACTTATTTGCATTCTGTCATGTACAAAGCATGTTAACCCTTCCCCTCATATGACAATTCTGCAGCAGACAACTTTGAACGTATTTTGTCAAAACATAGAAAATCTCCATAATTGAATGGATAACCTATGACAAAAAGTGGAAAACATTGTGACGTTTTGTGCAATTTCTTCTTTTGTCACTATGTTTTCAAAACGCTGTCTGCTGCAGAGGCGTCAGAAAAGCGTCTATATGAGGGAAAGGGTTAACCCTTTCCCACCTGCAGACGCAATTTGATGCAATTAAGCAGCAGACGACTTTTGAAAACATTCTGGCCAAAGGTGAAATTTCTCATGATGAGCAATTTCACCTTTGGCCACAATGTTTTCCACATTATTTAAACAATTATGCTATATTTTATGGAGATTTTTTTCAGGTTATTGCCACCATGTTTTCAAAGTCATCTGCTGCAGATTTGTCATATGTGGGAAAGGGTTAAAATAATGCATTTAACTCTTTCACACCTGGAGAAGCATCTGAAGAAGAAAACTTGAAAACTTTATTGCAAAAGGAGAAATTGACTCATTATATTCATTCATTTATAATACTTTATTTATAGAGATTTTTGTTCAAACATTTTTGCTGCATATTGAATGTATGTGGGAAAAGGTTAATAGGATGGCATGCCTTTTGATTAGAAGGAAAATAGAACAGAAATCAGATTAGAAGGTAGTTATAAATAAATGAGTAGGTTTTCTTACAAATTTGTTGGGTCTTTCTTGGACTTTGCCAATTTGAAAAATCATTAACCCTTTACCTCATACAGCATCATTAGACACCTTTGCAAAAGTCAAATTTTAGTAGGAAAAAAAAACAGTGTAGAAAGAGGAGAAATTTCTCAAACAAACCAGCAGACTTCTCAGACCTTTCGAGTAGAATTTAAGCCTTTTTGAAAAGTGTTGAAAGGTCAAATTTGCTTTTCGGAATAATATGATGCATCTTAAAACCCTTCCCACATAGCACAAATCTGCAAGTTTGTTCAGATGTTATCGGCTGCAGAGGCATCAGAAAGCTACATGTAGAAAGAAACAAGTTCTATAGTTATTTTTGGATGATGTCGTCTGATTTTACAACTGATCTTTTAGAGGCAACACCAGCATATACCTAAGATAGTGTTAAAAGTGGCATAAAATATCAACAAAAAGCACCATCCAAATGTGAAGCATAGAATTACACTTGTAAAATGAAAGTTACTCCCAATTTGAAGTTTATTAGACAGCAGTACTAGTTGTTCAACAAACATATATATCATAATATTAAAGCCCACAAAGATATAAATTGAACAAGAAAATATTTAGTATTTTTGATCAATCCTTTTCAAAGTGTCTGTTGAATATTCGTTGTGTAGTTGAAAAAGGGTTAAGTCCAAGTAACTGACTTGGCACTTCTGTGGTAAATTTGTTGGTCCGATTGATTTTCCGTCGCCATAAAGTTTATTTACAATAAGTTTATTCTGGGTTCTGATTGATTGAGGTTAAAACTGTTTGTAACAAGAGTTTCTGTGTAACTACGGGTAAGATCCTGATTGCAAAATCCAATGTTTGGTTTTCCTATAATATGACCCAAATGTAATACAGCAGATGTATCGATCCAGATTTCACTATCCCCTAATAACAAAATCTGTTAACCCATGAATGAGTGAACTGTTGCTGTGATATAACTGAAATAATGTTGAAAATGACATTCATAATTTAACCCCTTTAAATCAAAACACAAAACCCGTTTCCTTTTCCCGATTGTAATTTAAGCAAATTTTTACTCTTCTACAGCAAAGGACTCTTTTGAATTGTTTTAATTAAGAAACAATTTAACATTTTCCCATAATATTTTAAAATTTGTATTTAAAATTTGACTTCTAACTTCCGTTATCTTACAATTCAAAAAAATATATATTATATATTTTTTTAAAGAGAAATGCATTGTGCTGTTGATGCTTCACAATCTTTTTCCTAGAACTGGGGTTATAATTGATAATCTAGTTTTCTGACCGATTGAACTTGGGATTATCAGTTAAATATCGGATCAAATCAATAAACAAGTTAGTTTGGAGGTCATTTTTGGTCAAGATACAAAATGTTTTCCTAGTTTTTAGCTCACCCGAGCCTGATGTGCTCAAGGTTAATTATTGTGATCGCCTTTTGTCCGTCGTCCGTCAACTTCTTCTCCTCATTAACCAGTGGGTCAATTGGGATGAAACTTCACAGAAAGCATCCTCTCAATGACCTCACCAGAATTCCTTCAAACTTTTGGGATCCATGCAGAATTCTGGTTTCCATGGCAACGAAACGAAAAAGACTTCTTGTAGAAATGTTCCTTGAGTGAACCCCTCTTATCAGATTCCTTCAAGCCATGTTGATTGTTCGAAAAACATGGCCGCCACAGGGCTATTTTGGCTTATATGGCTTTAGTGAAAACTTAAAAAATCTTCTCTTCCAAAAGTGTTTTGCAGATTTTCAAATAATTTTGTAGAAATATTCCTAGGGTGACCCTCTATCAGATTTCTTCAAGCCATGTTAAATGGTCGAAAACTATGGCCGCCAGGGGGCGGGGCTTATATGGCTAAAGTGAAAAAAAATAAAATCAGGTGAACAATCCACTGGGCCATCATGGCCCTCTTGTTTAAAAAAGTTATTCAATGCAGGTGGATTATCTACAGAAAAAAACATCATTCATGGTTCATCAAGACATAATTGAGCTTATTACACTGAACATCTTTACAATTTGATCTTAATTGGTCCTATATTTATCTTTGTCAAAAATAGTTTTCCAAGGTGAAAGTTGTTTTTAGCCCTTTTCCCCCACATTATGTAACAACAAATCTACAGCAGACAATTAAAATACATCCGGGCAAAAATAGGAAAAATCTCTATAAATGGGGGGATGGGTTTAAGTTAAAAAGACAACCTACTGTTACAATATTCTTTGATGAGGAATCCGCTGTGGTCAAGTGGTTAGCGTTGAGGATTTCGAAACCGGGTGTCCCTGGTTCGATCCCCAGTCACGGCACTATGGTCATGGTTGAGTGCCCTTGGGCAAGGCACATTTTCTAGCCTAGTACTGGTTTGTTTACCCAGGGATCATGAATAATTAAGTTTAATTGCGCGCTAAATGACCTTAGCTATGATGAATCTGCAGAGTTAAATATTAATCTTATATATTTATAATTTTCACAGGATATGTCATTATTTCAAAATAGCATATTTCTGGTATTGCAATAGCCCGGAACTTTGTTATAATAGTAATTGTTTGATTGTAGACACATTTTAAAAACAAGTTATCTCCCTTTTTTATGTAATTTAAATGTTAAATGATATACAGTACATATACAATAAAAGTTCAAATACACATAACTCTGGTGTTTGTCTGACATTGCACTATAATGGTGGTTTATTTTGCCATATAGTATTAATAAACTCCATCGAGCCATATATGTGTCCAGGCGGACCTGCAACACCAAACCAATATCTCATCCGCCTGTGCTGGCAGATCACGAGGTGACTAAAGGAGGAACTGCTCAAAATTATAAAAACAAATTCCTTTAGTCACAATGTTTTCACCTCTATAATTAACATTTTCATTTATAGAGATTTTCTTTGTTTTGCCTAGACATTGTAAAAGTCTTCCGATGCTGATTTGATTAATGTGAGAAATATGTTATATTTAGAGTATTAATTGATTGCTATTTTGAAAATATCAGGGGGAAAGTGCAAATACTTTTTGCATTTGTAGTGTAATGCATGCATCTGCAGCAGAGGACTGCTGAAAACATGGTGAAAAAAGGAGAGATTGCTTATAATGAACTTATAATTATGGTTGCATCCATCAGTTTGACCGATTTGTCTAAATTTCCACCAGTTTTTCACAACCTGTGCACAGATCGAGGCAATCGAATGCATCCCTCAATCATCCATATCAGAGAAAATATTAACATTGACATGTTAGTAGCCAGTGTTAACCTATCACTTTACAATTAATGTAGCTATAAAATTTAAATTATTGATAATGGTCGTTTAGACGTAGACACATTTTGATGCATCTGAATCGAACGACTTTCAAACACACTTCGGCAAAAGGAGAAATTGCTCATTGTGATTGATTTCTACAGTAAGTTGAAGTTCTGCACAATGTTTTAAACTCAATAAAAACAATAAACTTGATTTATCAAGATGTTCCAAAGATTTGCCTAGAATTTTTTCGAAGTCATCCGCTGCAGATTTAGTGTATTTTGGAAAGGTGAACAGTATTGATGACTAAGGATGATTTATATAAAATTGAATCTATGGTATTCTTACCCATAGCGGTTTTCTGTATTGCCTGAAATCATTTAGTAACTTTTACAACTCTTGACGTTTGATGCTTCTGAATCTAAACATTTAGATATTAAAACCTACGAAACCAAGACCTCAAAATGTTTAGCTGTTTTAGGGAAAAGATACAAGTTGACCTCATTGTGAGCATTAAAACCCTGATTTACACAGATCACTTATTATTTACGCAAGCTTTTTAGAAGCTTCTGTCAACTTGTATAGATTCTGAACAGATAGACAGGCTGATCTGAACCTACACTTGCCGTTCAGAAATGCCAACTTGGTCCTTTTTCCAAGGACAGGCCCTTATATTTAACATACTACATATTCTTTTTCAACAACAATGTTTTCAAAAGTCATGTGCTGCAGCAGAGGCGTCAAAAAGAGTCTGTTTGCGAGAAAGGGATAGGGCAAGTAGAGCTCTGGTAGTGTAACATTGATATATTATTGGATCTTCCCTTATTACCAAGCGTCTGGGCCATTGATTCTTTCGGGTGATTGATAAGTCATTCTTCAATTGGCTAAAAATATACTGCTTTTGTGTGGAGATCTGTATGGTGCATTTAGAAAGCCTGAAAAATCAATCGAGATGTGGTGAATTGGCTGTGATATAACTGAAAAAAGAAAAAACTGCTGAAAAAACTCCAATCAATCAATCAGATACCTTAAAAATGCCATATAGTCAATTGCAGGTTGTTTTTGCTGCTTTGTTTTGATGCCAATTTATTAAGACTCCAGATACCCATATGACTTAAAAGCTAGCACTTTGTACTGGACAACCTTTACAATTGATGGGAAACGGGTAACTTGTTTCAGAACCAGGCTATATATATTACCAGGATTGATGGTATATTACTTTGAACACTTTCCCACATACAACTTATCTGAAGCAGTTTATAGACCTAAAACATTGTGGTAAAAATATGGATAATACACGATAAGCACGTTATGAAGCGTCAATATGCATCTTTATTTAGGGAAAGGGTTACTCTACCTGTTGATGTGGAATTTCTTTTGAAATCTAGATCATTGGTGTTGGGGATTGATTTATCAAATCAATATCATTAATTAATATATCCCAGGACTATAATTACTTCCAACCACACGCAATCTCCATTGAGGGTCTTTGTTTACACACTAAGAAAAGATATCTCGTCTGAAACGGCCTATGAAAAATAGACCTTCCGAATGATATCACCGTTTCTCTATATTTATCATTTATTGTGGTCAATAAAGTTCCGAAATCGATGTATGGAAAAATAAGCAATATATTTGTTAGGAAAAATGTAATCTTTTAATGGTTCATTCAATTCAAATCTGTTGCAACTTTTCACTGAGGTTATTAGTCCCCTACCGGCGTGCCGAAGGGGACTCTTAGGTTTGCACTCCGTCCGTCAGTCCGTCAGTCCGTCAGTCAGTCCATCTGTCAGTCAGTCAGTCAGTCCGGCAAATCAGTTTTCAGCACTTTTTTTCTACATGCTTTGAGGTATTGAGCTGAAATTTTGTATATGCCTTTGTAATCATGTGTCACAGATCAAGTTCGCGTTTCATGGGATTTCGTAATTTTTTTTATGAGTTATGCCCCTTTTTGGACTTGGAATATTAATAAGTCAAAACGTGCAAACCGGTAGGGGATTATGGTATTGCTTGCAATCCTACAGTTACTTGTTTATTTGTTACTATGTATCACTTTGTGTTGAGCGATTTGATTATTTTTAGCTTGCCTGGAGGGTGTCCATGAAAAGCGAATGTTGTTATCGTGTTGTTTGTTGTGGCAGCAATGTTACCAACAACTTTGCATTTAACCATTTCCCTCATATAGACGCTTTCTGACGCCTCTGCAGCAGACGGCTTTTTGAAAACATAGTGACAAAAGAAGAAATTGCACAGAACGTGCAATTTCTCTTTTTGCCACAATGTTTTCCACTTTTTGTCATAGGTTATCCATTCAATTATGGAGATTTTCTATGTTTTGACAAAATACGTTCAAAGTCGTGTGCTGCAGAATTGTCATATGAGGGAAAGGGTTTACCTGTTCCAACTTTCAGACGCATGTTGACACATCTGCACCAGAGGACTTGAAAGTGTTACAAAGGGAAAATTTCCCCCTTTGCCACACGGTTTTGAACTCTATTCGATAACTATACTTGTATTTATTTATTGAGAATTTCAATATTCTAGCTCCAAAGATGTTGTTATAGTTGTCTGCTGCAGATTTGTCTAATGGGTGGAAAGTGTAAAATGAAGATTACTTTGGTTTTTACTTAAAGCTTGGACTTTCATTAGTAAATAATTATGTAATTTTCTTGAACATGGAATGAGAATTGTTTTGCCATTTATACAGGGTTAGTTAGATACATGGTTGATTGTTATGTTTAGAAAAACTGAAAGAATGTCTTGTGATGTTGGCCTAATTTCTAGGTGTACAAAACCAGGACTTCCTTTCAAAACAACTACAACTACAATTTGCAGCAAGGTGCTGTTACAACCTTTTAGCGTAAAGCATACAAAAAGGTGTTTCTGAAGACTTGTAACAGACAATTGTTTCACTCAGTTGAAAGGTAACAAAATAACTGAGATTCCGCTCAAGATAATACTGTTATTTCTCTACTAATTACCAATTAACCTTTTCACTAACCCTCTACCTGAGATTAAATGCATTTTTAACATGACACACCTGCAACCAGCAGCTACTTTGAGGTGAAAAATAGATATTAAATATTCAGGCAATAGCTTTCAATGAATAGTTGGAGAAAAACAATATTTTTTTCCCCTCACCAAGATGTCTGCTTTTCACCAGATTAAACCTAATGTACATGGCTGAGTTCATTTCTCGTAACAAGCAAAGTCCTTTAATTTTGTAATCATTTATCATTTGGATTCCTATTTAAAGTTAGCTTTCGGACGCCTCTGCAGCAGACGACTTTTTAAAAACATAGTGACAAAAGAAGAAATTGCACAAAACGTGCAATTTCTCCTTTTGCCACAATGTTTTCCACTTTTTGTCATGGGTTATCCATTCAATTATGGAGATTTTCAATCTTTTGACAAAATATGTTCAAAGTCGTCTGCTGCAGAATTGTCGTACGAGGTAAAGGGTTAACCCTTTCTCACTTGCAGTCACATTTATAGGCAGGCATCTGCACAAGGTGACTTGAAACCAATTTTGCAAAAGGAGAAATTAATTGAAATTAAACAATTTCTCCTTTGGCCACAATTTATTCAATTGTATTGAAAAGTTACTTCCATTTATCTTTCATTTATAGGGATTTTCCATACTTTCGGCCAGATATTTTCAAAGTCGGCTGATGCAGATATATACTGTAGTTATATGTGTGATTTGGCTAGTTAAATGTGGTTGTTATGTAATTTCAACCAACTCGCCAAGGACAATAGGGAATATAAAACACTCAAATCTAAATAAGCACTCTGACTGAATGATGTACCACAGGTATGGAAGAGTTACCTCCCTTGTTAATACTTCAAGAACATGCAGATATCTTCTTAGAGGTGTTATCTGGTCTTTTTCCAACAATATCGTTCTTATGACTCGACCAAACCCAATCTTGTACATATATACTCAAAAGAATCGTCTCTTTATCATATTAATATACTTCTAAAGTCGTCTGTTGCTAATTTGTTGTATGTGAAAAGGCTAAGCGTAGCTAAGGCCAGTCACTTGTATTTGAGTGGTGAATATCAACTGCAATGTATATATGCAACCAGTGTAGATTCAGATCACCCAGGTTTCAAAAATCTTCTGTATCATAGGTTTGAACCCCAGCTGCAGCCAGTTGCTTGGGAAGATTGTTGTGTGGAGTACTGGTGTGAGAAAACCAGGAAATGCATGAGTAGGTGAACTGGCAGCCGTGATATAACTGAGAAATTGTTAAAAAACGGCGTTAAACCCCAATCATCAATCAATCAATCAATCGAACCCCAGCTCGGCCAACATTCTTTTAAACGTTTGACAAAAGTCTCTATGACAAGCTTCATTCGTCTTCCACCAATGGGCTAACAGTATATGTGGAAAAGCAGCCAGTTGCTTGGAAGGTTTGTGTGGAGTTCTGGTGTGAGATAGCCAGAAAATACATGATTAGGTCAACTGGCCGCTGTGATATGACTGAAATTATTTGGAAAACAGCGTTGAAATCCCAACCAATCAATCAATCTGTATCAAAGTGTTAATTTGGATCCTATTAGAAGCTAGGATGCACAGGCAGGTCTCTTTTCCATATGTGTAATAATTATTTAACCTTTTCCCACATACAACAAATCTGCAGCAGATGACTTTAACCCTTTCCCTCATACGACAATTCTGCAGCAGACGACTTTGAACAGATTTTGTCAAAACATAGAAAATCTCCATGACTAAAAGTGGAAAACATTGTGGCAAAAGGAGAAATTGCACGTTCTGTGCAATTTCTTCTTTTGTCACTATGTTTTCAAAAAGCCGTCTGCTGCAGAGGCATCAGAAAGCGTCTATATGAGGGAAAGGGTTAAAACATCTTTGCAAAACAATAAATCATCTCTATAAATATAGGTTTAATTACTTAACTGTGAAAGTGGAAAACATTGCGGCAAAAGAAGAAATTACTTGTTTTGATCTACTTCTTCTTCTGTTGCCATGTTTTTCACAAGCCGACTACTTTAGAGGTGTGGTAAAAGGGTTAAAGGTTGGTTTTCCTGGGGTACATCTGACATATTTTTTGTGGGTTAAAAGTCCATTCAAGGGGAGGGAATCAACTTCAGAGTTACATTTAGCTCTTAATGTACGTGTTGTTCTTGATAACCTCCCTTTAGGAACAAAACACAACAAGCTTAAAGGTAAACAGATTGTCTTGCTTGATTACCATCAGTTCAACCAGAACATAATCCTTTAATTCCCTCATACATCAATTATGCAGCAGCCGACTTTGAAAACATTGTGGCGAAAGAAGATTGTTCATGACGAGAAAATTCTTCTTTTGCCACAATGTTTTTCAAATCTATTCAATAATCTAACTTTCATTTAGAGATTTTTCAAGTTTTTTGCCGAGATGTTTTTGACTCGAGTCGTCTGCTTCAGATTTGTTGTTTGTGGGAAAGAGTTAACCCTTTCTCTCATACGACAATTCTGCAGCAGACGACTTTGAACAGATTTTCTCAAAAATTAGAAAATCGCTAAAATTAAATGGATAACCTATGACTGAAAATGCAAAACATTGTGGCAAAAGGAGAAATTGCTTGTTTTGAGCAATTTCTTCTTTTGTCACTGTTTTCAAAAAGTCTGTCTGCTGCAGAGGCGTCAAAAAGTGTCTATATGAGGGAAAGGGTTAAGAGAAAGAATCATATGAGGTTACTGGTTACTGAGGCTATAAATGATTATAGATGTTGCTAATGACAGGTAAAGAACGGGGTCGTTTGGTAGAGGGTAAACATCTGGTGTTTATTATTGCAGTTTTCAGCTGGAATGTACAATGCAATATTAGGAGCCATGATCCATTTAGACCTGTCATATTTACAAGGTCCTGTAGGAATATCTCACATCATCCCTTTCCCACATACAACAAATCTGCAGCAGACGACTTTGAACATATTTTGTCAAAAAAAAGAAAATCTCTATAATTGAATGGATAACCTATGACAAAAAGTGAAAACATTGTGGCAAAAGGAGAAATTGCACGTTTTGTGCAATCTCTTCTTTTGTCACTATGTTTTTAAAAAGTCGTTTTTCTTTTTTGTCACTTTGTTTTCAAAAAGCCCTCTGCTGCAGAGGCGTCTGTATGAGGGAAAGGGTTAACAACTTTAAAATGAGTCAAAATGTGTCTGCACGTTGGGAATTGTAGATTAATATCCCAGTGCAGTTTGATGTCTTACTTTGTTTGAGCTAATGAGATCTATAATTGTTTGTATATGATTCCCTTTCCCACATACAACCAATCTGCAGCAAATATAACTTTGAAAATATTCAGTCAAAATATGGGAATCACTCTATAAGTGAAAGAACAATTATTGAATCAAGTTGAAAACATTGTTGCAAAAGGGGAAATTGAGCAATGTAAACTGCTCTTAGTCATCCCGTACCTGAAACTGACACCTGTAACCAACTATACTTCTGAGAATATTTGGAAAAAGTAGACTTCACTCTTTATAACCGATTTCTACCTTGCCTACAATGTTAGTATATACTTGTTTTTCGAAGAAGAAGGCTATTGTGATGCCCTCGGTGTCGTCACAAAACCTTTACCTTACCTCATAACACTAAAAACATTCAACATTTTCAAATGAAACTTGGTACACAGTCATGTTCCTGGAGCAATACACACGTCTATACTAATATCCTTAACGCTCTTGTTAGGTCACCTGAGTACACTGTGAGCTATTAATTGTGATCACCCACTCTCAATCTGTTTACTTTTACCTACAAATTACTTTTCCTCCTAAAGCAATGGACCAATTTAGAAATAGTTTCACAGGAATGTTCCTAGATAGGTGGTGCTCTTCCGAGAATTGAATTCAATGTAGAACTTGTAGTTTCTTGTCCAAAAGTACTGTCTACATTGTTGTCCCCCGCTTTACGAAGTAAAACGTCGGGGACATTAAATCTCATTCGTCAGTCCGTCAGTCCCTCCGTCACGCTGTCACAAAAACTTTAACCTTGGTCATAACTTCTGAACCGTAATAGGTACTGCTTTCATATTTCACATGTGTATTCCTTGTGACAACCCCTTTCCATCAATACCAATTTTGACCTTGTGACCTTGACCCTGACCAATAAGACCCCCAAAGCGGGGGACCATAATTCTCTGAATTTGCTTGTTTTCAACTCTCGTCTTACTTTGCATGGAATACTGTTTCAGCCCAGCCTCTGAACAGGTAGCAGACTTCAAAACTGCCGGCTACATAATAACATTTATTCCATCCTGATTCGGGGAACAATCCACCCGAGTAGACTTAAGAAAGACATAGAAAAAGCTCACACTAAAATAAATAAAATGTATGGAGATTGTACTCCTCGACTCCATAAGGATGTTGGTAAGTGGGGAAACATGTGTAATCCCCCCTCAGCTATTTATAAATATCCATCAATGATGTTATATTGGTCATGACAATGAAATTACAGAGGTTTAGTTGCCATCCAAAGATGGGCTTAGAATTACTTATAAGAATTACATATTCAATGGACTTTTGAGTTCAAGGAGGAAAAGGGTTTTTATGTGGCCTGCACAAAGTGATCACTTCTGTCCTTCCATCCGTCTGTCTGTCCTTCATATTTTCACTAATCACTTTCCCACATACAGCAAATCTGCAGCAGACGACTTTGAAAATGTCTTCTCACAAATATGGAAAATCTCTATACATGTATTATGTAGGTATTATGTTTAAAACAATGTGGCAAAAGAAGAAATTGCTTGTTTCAAGAATTTCTCCTTTTGTCATGATGTTTTCAAAAGTCGCCTGCTGCAGGCGAGTCAAAATGCGTCTAATGTATTAAATACCGACATATAGGGTAGCAACACATGCATTGTGTTTATTCAAACTCTCTTGTCAACCAACGGAAAACATTGGGCCAATTTTGGATCGCAAAATGGTGGCGCAACGATTTCCGAAAAAAATCGAAATTGTGCGTGTAAAACGGGGTTTAAGTGTTGTAAAGTCCATGTGGTCAAGTCTGTTATCTTCTGTCAACTCTTTGCACGCTAGTGGGGGAACTTGCCACTCTTTAATGACATTTGCAAACAGTTTGGATCCAGATCTGACCTCACAAAACGTGGAGACTGATCTGAGATCAAAACTGCTTGACACTTGAAATCGGAGTATTTCAGTAGACAGTAAACATTTGGCGAAAATAAGTATATCATCTTTTTTTTGCAGATGACAATTTAGCAGACGAAAATAATTTAGCATGCAAAGAGTTAAAAGCACAATATACAGACAGGTTTATTGATGCCAACAATAAAGTCCCCTAATTATCCCATTCTGTTTTGTGGTAATGAGTTTTCAACCATGCTTTCCACCTGATAAACCTTTATGACTGTTAAGTTGAGCAACTTAACAATCTGATGCAGACAATTTTGAAAACACTGCAGCAAAAATATGGAGCATCTCTATGAAAGAAAAGTTAGTTTTTAAATGAGGTGAAAAACTTTGAAAATATCTTTGCAAAAATATGGAAAATCTCTGTAAATGAAAGAAATTAAGATAATTGAAAAGAGTTGAAAACATTGGTAAAACGAGCAATTTCTCCCTTTGCCACAATGTGTTCTCAAGACGTCTGCTACAGATGTGTCAATGTGATCTTTTCCTAACCACTTTCACTTTCTGTATTTTCAGATTAAGGTTGGGAGTGACAAGTTCAGTGGAAAGCCGAGAGGCTATGCTTTCATTGAGTATGAACATGAGAGGGATATGCACTGTAAGTATCTTCATCTTACCCAGGGTTAGCATCCAACATGACACAGGTATCCCAAATTACATCTGGATGATGTCTTCAAGAAAGAGTTTAAACATGCCATAATTTAATTTTTAATGAGGTTTTTGGTCACAGAAATAATGGTTTTCAAAACTTCCAAAAAGTAAAATGTTTCTTTTTAAAAATAGTGTCAATAATTCATGAGGGTTCATCTTGGCTTTTTAGTCTGATCAATGCAATTTCATTTAATTCACTTAAGTTTAGATATGAATGATAACTCATAGCATTGGGTGATGATAAGACTTTCAGTTTCTTTTATTTCAAAAGCAACAGGTACCAGCCCACATAGAAATAAATTAATGTATAGTTAAATACTTTAAAAAGAATAGATGTAAAAGTAATGATAAATATCTCTATAATTAATGTATAGTTAAATACTTCAATTTTTTTTTTTTTTTTGACAGACTGAAAACATTTACAATTTAAATGACTTTCTGCTAAATAAATGCAACCGCACCTCATTACAGAATTTCTTCAACCCTTTCCCTTATACAACAATTCTGCAACAGTTGACTTTGAACATATTTTGTCAAAAAATAGAAAATCTCTATAATTGAATGGATAACCTATGACTAAAAGTGGAAAACATTGTGGCAAAAGGAGAAATTGCTTGTTTTGAGCAATTTCTTCTTTTGTCACTGTTTTCAAAAGGCTGTCTGCTGCAGAAGCGTCAGAAAGTGTCTATATGACGGAAAGGGTTAAACATGATTGATATATTTATTTTGTGTCAAAGAGAACTAATGTTTGGCAAGAGATATACCAGCAGACAGTTAACACCTCCCAACATACAGACGCTCTCTGACATATCTGCAGCAGATGACTTTTTAAAACTTTCTTGTAAAAGAAGAATTTGCGCGTAATGAGAAATTTCTTTGTTGGTGATGAAGTTCTCAACTCCATTCAATAATTATACTTTCTTTTATAGAGATTTTCTGTCTGTTTGCCTTGATGGATTCAAGAGTTGTCGGCTGCAGATTTATTGTATGTGGAAAAGGTTTGAAAATGATCAAGCAGATATTGGTTTATCCTCCCAAACTATTCATAAATTAGCCAAGTGAGAGAGAGACATCATTGACTAGACATTGAATGGTATCTTGGATGAGATATAGTGTCTGATGTGGTTGGGGGTCAAAATGTTAGCTTTGATGTAAGCTTTAACATGCTTCAAATAGATTGCTGTGAGATCTTCAGTTTTCACTGTTAATAAAAGCAGAATTTCAAGCAATCTAATTAATGACTATTCACTATTTATCATGAGCATTTTGTATGCCTAGTTATTTTTGTGTTGCCTGCCTTCATAGTGAGACAAATATTGTCACTTTTCGGCTGT
The DNA here is from genome assembly GCA_031761405.1 of Serripes groenlandicus. Taxonomy (NCBI): domain Eukaryota; kingdom Metazoa; phylum Mollusca; class Bivalvia; order Cardiida; family Cardiidae; genus Serripes; species Serripes groenlandicus. The sequence continues at coordinate 220,022,243 of JASEVX010000001.1, forward strand.
CTGTCTGTCTGCCTGTCTGTCTGTCCTTCATACCTACCCACATACAAATAAATCTGCTGCAGGCAACTTTGAAAATCTCGAAAATCTTGAAAATGAAAGTATAATTAACTGTTACAGATGGGTCTTTATGTTGTTACAAATTCAGCAATCTGTTTGATACAGATGCCTTTCTATATCTCTTCAAAAACAATGTGCTAAATGGAGGCATTGCTCAGAACGAGCATTTTCTACTTTCAAAAGAATATTTTCTTTTCTGTAATGAATCAAACAGGAATGTTCATACAGTGTTTATACTCTTTAGATAGCATTTGACTGAACCATTAAATAATACCAATAGTACTCGTACATTTCCCAGGAACCACTCTGAAATAATACTGTTGAAAACCGGTGTTAAACATCATTTAACAAAAAAAACAAAAATACATTTAACAAATCAAATAAACCATAAATATTTGTTTATGTCAGCATGACCCATATGATGACTTCTGTAAAGATAATTGATTGTATTAAGCATGAACAAATACCTCATTAAAATTCATTGGCATCCTGTTTCCTGTGCAATTTGTTTTTACCACATAGCATTTCAATAAACATTCAACTGTGTAAAATATAGTTTCCATACGTTGCTTAACTTTTTCTGGCAATATTATGGTTATTTTCTTGCACAACAAGTCTACAATAAGAGGGATATGACAAAAAAGGTAACCCCTTTCCCGCAGCAGACAACTTTAACCCTTTCCCTCATACGACAATTCTGCAGCAGACGACTTTGAACTTATTTTGTCAAAACATAGAAAATCTCCATTATTGAATGGATAACCTATGACAAAAAGTGGAAAACATTGTGACAAAAGGAGGAATTGCACGTTCTGTGCAATTTCTTCTTTTGTCACTATGTTTTCAAAAAGCCGTCTGCTGCAGAGGCGTCAGAAAGCGTCTATATGAGGTAAAGGGTTAAAAGCTTCTACGCAAAAACAATCTCTGGAAGTGCAAATACAATTATTATGAATAGAATTGAAATCATTCTGGCAAATTGAGCAATTTCACCTTTGCTACAATGTTTTCAAAAAATGCAAGAGTGTCTGCTGCAGATGCATCAAAATGCACCGACATGTGGGAAAGGATCAAGTAATTTGGGCTACTTTTTGTTAAAAGTTGGATGTAATGGGAACTTTAGATTAAGTCTTGGGATATATTTCATTCTTTTACATTGTTACTTTTATGTTTTATTATCAATATGCATTTTGTTATTGTTGGTGTAATTTCCACTGTTGTATGATGAATACATAACAAAGTCTGTTTGGAAAGAAATATATGGTAAGACCTTATTTGTGTATTCTTCATGTCATGTGACAGTCGAATTTGCCATACAATATTACTTAAAAACCTGTATTCAAACACATTTATTGACCCTTTACAACCTGCAGCAGACTCCTCTTGAAATAAGTGAGCAATTTCTCCCTTTGCCACAGTGTTTTTAAAAATGCTACTTTAATTTATAGAGATTTTCCATGTTTTTGCCTTGATACAAATCGAAAGTCGTCTGCTGCATATTTGTTGTAAGTGGGAAAGGGTTGAACTATTGTGTGCCCTGTTGTTTGAGGTAAAGATGTCTTGTTGCATTTAAGGATAGTGAACACATGGATGAGCCTGTGCAAATGTTCAGTCTCACCAGACCCTTCATTATCCGTCTGCCTTTAGAAGACCATAGGTGTAACCAACCCCCTTTATAGGAGAAACAATGTTAATTAACCCTTTTTCCCTGATACGACAATTCTGCAGCAGACGACTTTGAACATATTTTGTCAAAACAAAGAAAATCTCCATAATTGAATGGATAACCTATGACTAAAAGTGGAAAACATTGTGGCAAAAGGAGAAATTGCACGTTTTGTGCAATTTCTTCTTTTGTCACTATGTTTCCAAAAAGCCGTCTGCTGCAGAGGCGTCCGAAAGCGTTTATATGAGGGAAAGGGTTAAACTGTAGTCTGGATGGGTTTACATTACCTTTGCTCTATGTGATGGGAAAGGGGCGTGTGTAACAAGGCCTTTTTTCATCTAACACAGTTCAGATTGCGGGCCTCATGCAAATCATTTTTGTGAAGCCATCAAAGTACATTATACCAGAATGAGCATGCACACAGATACAAGTGGGAATAGTAGCTTATTTTCTATAACGTGAATTTGTTCTTTTTGATAATTTGTTTGTCGTAGAATCTTCCTTACAATCAATAGCTTTTTAAATCCCCTTATCAACAAATCTGCACCATCTATAGTCAGCTGACTAGGTGAAGAGTAGAAATTTTCTCCTAATACAGTGTATTTTCCTGCCAAAATTTCTACTCCATCTTTATATCACAAAATCTTTTCTCTTTATTTTCAAAATCTGGGTCCACTTTTTCTTCTTCAATTATCAATATGGGAAAAAAAACTATAACATTGATTAACTAATGTCACTAGTAGTCAACAACGACATATGGTATTCCACTTGTAAAATCTTCCTCCAAAAAGGACAAACCTTTTGCCAAAAACAACCAAACAATATGGGTGTCCCAATTTACTTTTTAACTCCTTCCTCCATGCAACAGATCTGTAGCAGTCGGCTCAATACTACCTTTAAGTTGAAGTATATTTATCAAATAAGAGCCGAAAAAAAATTGTGGCAAAAAGAGAAATTGCTCATTATTATCGATTTCTCCATTTTCCACAATGTTTTGAAAGTGTGTGCAGATGGGAAAGGGGTAAGACAACAAAAACTGAAGGTTTTTATAGGACTCTTTTCTGGACATGGACAACTTTCAATGTCATTGCAGCAAACATGTTTTGAAACCATTGTGTTGGGACTAGGTGAAATTGCTCTTAAAAAAGCAATTTCTCATTTTAATACCCATACTGTTTTCAACTTTGTATCACTGTCTCATAAGCTGAACCATTGCAGAATTAAGAATAGAGAAACAAATTATCAAGAACCACTAAAAGATCTGTAAAGTATGTCTATCTTGTTGTAAAAAAGACATAAACATAATACTGACTAACATTTCATCTTAGGATGTTGCCAAACTCAACAGAGATTCAATCATTGACACTGTATTTCAAATGTTCTAGTTTTGTGCTTTCTAAGATAAAACAACAATACAGATATTGCTTTCAATTTTAGAACCAATTACCAATATACTTTCATGGTATATTAAGGGCGCCACTAAATTAAAATAATAATAACTATCATTTATAAAGTATTGATAATATCCCTGGCCACAACTATAATCCTTTCCAACATACAGAAACATTCTGACGCCTCTGCAGCAAAAGGCTTTAGAAAACATTGTGGCAAAAAGTGAAACAATGTAGCAAAGGAGAAATTGCTCTGTATAAGCAATTTCTATTGTCTCGCCTTCGAGAGTTGTCTGCTGCGTATTGGTCAAAATGTGTCTGCAATTGAGAGAGGGTTAACCCTTTCCCTCATACGACAATTTTGCAGCAGACGACTTTGAACATATTTTGTGAAAAAGTAGAAAATCTCCATAATTGAATGGATAACCTATGACAAAAAGTGGAAAACATTGTGGCAAAAGGAGAAATTGCACGTTTTGTGCAATTTCTTCTTTTGTCACTATGTTTTCAAAAAGCTGTCTGCTGCAGAGGCGTCAGAAAGGGTTAACTGAATTATCTACCCCAAGGAGTAACACAGTTTTTGTATAAATCCTCAGCAATTAACATTTCCCTGATGCAGAAGACTTTAGTTAGATATCTTTACAGCAGACCATGTCCAAACACATTGTGAACAAAGGAGTAAATTACTGAGTAATAACACAACATTTGCAATATCTCTTTTTTCCCCTGCAATCTTCATATCTATCAATGCTACACTTACTGTTTTTCAAGCAATTACAAATTGCTTATCTGATTAGACTTTCAAATCATGATGACTCCGAAAATAGCATTTCAAGGTGAGGTTTTAATGTGGATAATTTATAGAATTGAGTGTAGGAAATATTGCTGCAAAAGGAGAAATATTCATTTTGAGTAAATTCTCTCCTTTTGCCACAATAATTTCAAAATGATGTCTGCTGCAGATTGATCAAAATGAGTCTGCAGGTTGGAAAGAGTAAATCTAGTACAGTTGGTATCACAGACAAACAAACTGAACTTAGAACAATTATAAACAAAGTAATAGAATGCTATAATTAATCTTACTTGCTGATCCAAGCTCGTACCATCCACAGTGGAGCAGGAGGCAAACTGCACCTCAAACATTCCTCACTTAAAACTTACGAATAAAACTCCTTTGTTTTTTATTTGTCATGAAACAAGTGGGCCATTAAGTTTGGCTGGCTTGTTTTGTAGTTCAGATGGTGAACCGATTATAATGACGTTACAGAAATAGAAGTGAAGACAAATGTTTTGGCGTGAGAGAAAAAGGTGGGGCGGTGATAATAACACACCTGAAGATGTAGAGCTTTTACCCTTTCCCACATGCAGACGACTTTTGAAAACATTGCGGACAAAAGAAGAAATTGCTCTCAATGGTTTCAGATCTCGATTATGAATAATTGTTATTTCATTGATAGATGTTTTCCAAATCTACCCAGGTGTTTTCAAGGTGGTTTGCTGCAGATTTATTGTATGTGGGAAAAGGTTTTACCATTTTACCTGATGCCATAATTTATTTAGATATTTTTTTTTTAGCTGAAAACATCTGACGTAAAAATAATGAGTGATGAGGAAAAATGAAGTAGTCATTTAGAATATTTTCTTGAAAAAGGAGATACTCCTTATCATGAACATGAACTCTTCTTTACTCTTATATTTTCAAATGTTGGATTGCAGGAGGGGCATGAAAATATTGCTCTCTAAGTGTAAGGGTTCACTTTAGAAGAAACTTGCACTTGTGCCACATGTTTTGTCTGTATTATTTTAACCTAATAACTTCGTAGGAATTGTAAATATTTCCTTGAGCTTGCTCTTCACCATACAATATTTTGATAGGTATATTAAATGGAGACAAAGAACCGATTACAGGTGATTGATTAAAAAAACAAAATAAACAATTGAGCCTTCACATTTATGCTCAAGTATTATTACTTTTAATTATTAGGGAAAGATGAAATGTAACCATTTACCTGTTGAATTTCTGCATTATAAGTATCATCAAAATTAATGTTTATTTAACCCTTTTCCTCATACGACAATTCTGCAGCAGACGACTTTGAACGTATTTTGTCAAAACATAGAAAATCTCCATAATTGAATGGATAACCTATGACAAAAAGTGGAAAACATTGTGGCAAAAGGAGAAATTGCATGTTCTGGGCAATTTCTTCTTTTGCACTATGTTTCCAAAAAGCCGTCTGCTGCAGAGGCTTCAGAAAGCATCTATATGAGGGAAAGGGTTAACATGTTCCCACTAGCAGGGGCATTCTAGTACATCTGCAGAAGACAACTTTTAAAATCATTGTGGCATTTAGGGAGGAAATTGCTCTTGATGAGTAGATTTCTCATTTTGTCATCATGGTTGGAAAATTCGTCTGCTGCAGATTGTATCAGAATGCCTCTGCTAGAGGGAACATGTTAACAATATGATGTATGAAAGGGTTAAATAGGTAAATTAATGGGAATTGTGGACCTTCTAATACAGATAAAAAAAAATCTCATTAAGCAGTGTCGACATTTTTAACAATTTTGTATTTCATTCATCATAAATATAACGAAAAGTCACTCTGATTGTATGGGGGAAAACTACACCAACATTATTATGAAAATATTCTTACGGTTTAAAATGCTACTCTGGTATAATGTAAATTTGAAACGGAACAAATACTGCAATACTTCTCACAGACTTGGACAACTTAATGGCGATAATAAAAGTAAGAAATATCGGTATTATATTGTGTCTGCATGGTTTTATCCTTTCTCACATGCGGACGCATTTCGACATGTTTGCAGCATATGACTTTTGAAAACATTGTGGCAAATGGAGAAATAAAAAGCTAGCTCTTTATGAGCAATTTCTCTGTTTTTTTCCACAATGTTTTCAATTCTATTCAATAATTATTCATTCAATTATTATATAGAGAATATCCATATTTCTATAAATATGTTTACAAGTTATTCTGCTGCAGATTTGTTGTTTATGGTAAAGTGGTTCCCGTTGACAATAATAGGTGTTTTGTTTTGTTCAGGATGCTTTGTTTAAATATTGCTATGAACACATTGTAAAGAAGTCAAACTTGACCCTGAATCTATCCTTTTGTACAATGCAAAATGAAGATGTACAGTAGGATTGTAAAATGTGAGGCGAGCTAATTTCATTAACATTCCCCCTATGACTCCACTCAAAGTACCTATATATACCAACAAATTTACATCCAATACCAAAATACATCATGGTTTCCACAGAATGTACTATCCATGGAAAAAATAGGAAATCCTTGAATTTGTACAGCAGGCAATGCACAGTCCCCATTTCCAAAGTCTGTGAGAAGTGTTGGTAAAAAAATAAATAGTAAAATAAATGATTTTGTAACATGTCCTATAATAAACAGTGGAATTTTCTTTGCATCTGCACTGCAACATCCATGTTTAAGTAACTCAGATATATTTACTTTATACTTCACACATTAAGTAAATAAAAAAAGCGCTTGATTACCATAAACTAGCCAATCAAACCGATCATAATGATTGTATTTTGAGAGTAAGTATTTAAAAGAGACTCAAAGATGAAGTAGGTTCCACTGTACATTATTAGTTTTTATACGCCCGTTTTGAAAAAAACGGATCGTATTATAGTTTTACCTGCGGCGTACGGGCGGGCGGGTTGGCGGGCGGCGTCCAGTATGTTGTCAGCTCAATAACTTTAGAAGCCTTTGTCCAATCATCACCAAATTTAGTCAGAATGTGTATTGGGATAATATCTCGGACAAGTTCGATAACTAGCCATATCGCTTTAGTCAATCAAGAGTTATCACCCTTTAATTATAGAAATTACCCAAAATTGGTCTTGTCAGCTCAATAACTTAAGAAGCCTTGGTCAAATGATCACTAAATTTAGTCAGAATATGTATTGGGATAATATCTCGAACAAGTTCGATAACTAGCCATATCGCTTAAGTCAATCAAGAGTTATCACCCTTTAATTATAGAAATTACCAAAAATTGATCTTGTCAGCTCAATAACTTTAGAAGCCTTTGCCCAATCATCACTAAATTTAGTCAGAATGTGTATTGGCATAATATCTCGGACAAGTTCGATAACTAGCCATATCGCTTTAGTCAATCGAGAGTTACTGCCCTTTAATTATAGAAATTACCTAAAATTGGTCTTGTCAGCTCAATAAAATTAGGAGCCTTTGTCCAATCATCACCAAATTTGGTCAGAATGTGTATTGGCATAATAACTCGGACAAGTTCGATAACTAACCATATCGCTTAAGTCAATTTAGAGTTATCGCCCTTTAATTATAGAAATTACCTAAAATTGGTCTTGTCAGCTCAATAACTTTAGAAGCCTTTATCCAATCATTACTAAATTTGGTCAGAATGTGTATTGGCATAATATCTCAGATAATTTTGATAACTAGCCATATCGCTTTAGTCAATCGAGAGTTATCCCTCTTTAATTATAGAAATTACCTAAAATTGGTCAAGTCAGCTCAATTACTTTAGGAGCTTTTATCCAATCATCACCAAATTTGGTCAGAATGTGTATTGGCGTAATATCTTGGACAAGTTCGATAACTAGCCATATTGCTCCAGTTGATAGAGAGTTATTGCCCTTTAATTATAGAAATTACCTAAAATTGGTCTTGTCAGCTAAATAACTTGTAAAGCCTTTATCCGATCATCACCAAATTTAGACAATATGTTTATGGGCAGAATATCTTGGTCACGTTTGATAACTTACAACGTTATCTTAGTCACTACACAATTATGTCCCTCGATATGGCCAAAACTGTACTAACAGTGTCCGCTCTCTAAGTTTGGCCGACGTACAACCAATTACTACTATACTTGGTCTCAAAAAAACAGGACGGGCGTATTTTGTGACATTTGGCGCTCTTGTTTTTATTGGGATAACTGTTTATGTGGTTTACTGATTGAGTGGTATAGATTTGACTGATTATTGATTTAAATGTTTTAACTTTATAGTGTGGTAAGTTGTTACTGATGCCGAGGTTGTTTATATGAAGCAAAAATAAGGGAGTTGGTAAGTCACAACGGTTGAATTTTCAAAATGACAATTAGATTATTAATTATGTTAAGATTATAAATAAAAAACAATAAGGATTAAACATTTGGTAAGTTTATCATAAGTAATGTTTTAAAAAAAAATCAACTAAAGGAATTTTTTTGGTAAGTTCGAAGGTCATGGATAAATAAATAATTTTTAATCAACAAACATGGTAAGTTTGGTGATAATATCAAAATAAACGTGCAAAAGCTTTGGTAAGTTTTATTTAAAAGAAAGAAAAAAAAAATATTGACACGTGGTAAGTGTTTGAGAGTTTCAATATCCTAGAACTATTTAAATTTTTAGATTTAAAAATAAATTTATAGATGGATTTGGTAAGTCCATTATTTTGAATAATTTTGGGACCGAACTAATCTATACATATTATTTTTGCTTCAGAACGCAATAAGACAGGTCATCCATCAGTAACGATTAGCTTCACAAATATGTAAACAAGGCTTATATAGGGTTTGTATAACAGTGGTAAGAAAGGGGGGCATTAACATCTTCGTTACATACTGTTATATAAGCTTCTTTTTTTTATATATATTTTTTTTTTTTATTTTTTTTTTTTTTGTGAAGAAAAGAGACCAACAAAACAAAGTAATTGTCTATTTTTGAGGTTATTATTATTATCGATCTTGGATCTAGATAAGGGCGTGAAGGAGAAATTCTTGGAATTGCATATTAACCATTTCCATCATATAGACACATTTTGATGCATCAGACAACTTTTAAAAACATTACAGCAAAAGTAGAAATTTCTGATGATGAGCAATTTCTCTTTTGCCAACAGTGTCAACTCTCATAATTTGCATTTTATCTTCAGAGAATTTATGCTTAGATGTATTCAAAGTCGTCTGCTGCAAATTTGTTGTATGTGGAAAAGGGTTAATTGAGTCTGGAAGTTACATTGTTATCTGTTAACTTGGAATATATTTTTTATATCGTTCTCCTCCCAAAATAAAAGATTGATCCCTTATCTAGTCTACGATCTTCTACAACAAACATTTTTTATCCAGTGCCTTGTAAGGGGCATAGTGTTGATGTTGAAATATAGAAGAACTATAAAAAAAAAAAAAATAGGGATTTTACAATGGGGCAAACATTTTTTTTTTTATTAAACACAAAAAATCAGGTAAGCTGGGTTAAAATCCTTGCAAAAGGATTGAAAACTGGGCCCATGCTTGGCTGGGAGCCTGTGTGTTAAACGCTGCCACTATGGTGTGCTGTAAGGGAACATGTTGGGTAGGTTCTACCGTAAGTCTTTCACATTTCACATTGTTACTTAATATTTGTGGAAACAAAATCAGTTAAATGTTTAGAAGAACACATTTTTGCGAAGGTCTTTTTCAGGCCACAAATTTAGATGACAATAATTACTACCAGAGTTTCTAAATTTTATTTTTTTAAACCTATTAAAATTCTTATGAGATTTACATGCACTTTTTAGGAAAAATATTATCATGAATTAATTTGTCTTTATTTTCAGGGTAAGTATCAAAACTCAGATTTAACCCATACAAATAACCCTTTAACCTGCTCGATCAGTTTTCAAAAATTCTACTTTATAATCTAGTTGATTTCTGTCTCCATCTACATTTTTGTTTTTCAACAAAATTATCGCCAAAATTTGGTAGACATTAAAACTTTCCCACTTGCAGGCATATTTTGATGCATCTGCAGTAGATGACTTTTGAAAACATTGTGGCAAAAGAAGAAATTGCTCATAATGAGCAATATCTCTCTCTGCAACAATGTTTTTAACTTTGTTCGATCAACATACTTTCATTTATGGAGATATTCCATACTTTTGCCTATGTATTTTCAAAGTTGTATGCTGCAGATCTTCTGTATGTGGGAAAGGGTTAAGTTGACTTCATGATCATTCTGCAAGAATATGCCGACTGATTATGATCCGTCCATTATTTGCAAAATGCATTTAGAAGTTTTGGTCAGCAGGTTATCGGTTGAACATGTTTTTTACTTCACAGGTTGTCTGCAAAACATCTTCTTTATCACTAACTTTTTACATGTTTTACTTTAATAATATAGCTGCCTACAAGCATGCAGATGGTAAGAAAATAGATGGCCGTCGAGTGTTGGTGGATGTAGAAAGGGGCAGAACCGTCAAAGGATGGAGGCCAAGGAGACTTGGTAAGACTAAAATTTTCTTTGATAACAAATTATGTGTTAACCCTTTCCCTAATGCATGTTGACACCTCTACAGCAGCAACCTTTTACAAACATTGTGACAAAGTGACAAATTACTCATTGCAGATGACACCCATGTACCTTTGAACACTTTTGTGTCTGTAAAGGTATAAAACAAAGTGGTAAACTTGCCATTCCTGATTTCCTCCAAAGTATATATATTATTAATGACAAACATTTGATTTTATTTATTGTATGCATACTAATACCATTGAATGAAATATAATCTAGCAATCCCAAAATTTCATTTTATTTATTATGATAGGTGGCGGTCTGGGTGGAACAAGAAAGGGAGGTCCCGATGAAAACACACGATTTTCTGGACGAGATGAAACCTTCAGGGAAAGAGGAGGAGAACGAGGTGGGGCTGGCGCTGAACGATCCCCGAGTAAAGAAAGAGATAGAGAACGAGAGCCTCGGGAGAGGAGAAGAAGGAGTCGATCTAGAGAGAGGCCGGAGAGAGTTGAAAGGGACAGGGGTGAAAGGAGGAGGAGGAGTAGGAGTAGAGACAACAAGAAAAGAGAAGGTAAGCATCAGCAATTCCTTTGTTTAACAAATTCGAATAAGCTGCATCAGATGACTGAAAACATCTAGGCAAGAATATGGAAATTATATATAAATGAAAGTAACTACATATTGAAAAGAGTGAAAAAACAACCAATGTGGCAATTGGAGAAATGGCTCATTATACGTCAGAATGTGTCCAATTCTGCAGCAGACAACTATGAAATCATGAACAATCTCCATTAGTGACAGTTTATCTATTAAATAGAGTTGAAAGCATTGTGGCAAATGGTGAATCATCATGAGCAATTTCACCTCGGCCACAATATTTTTAATTGTCGTCAGCTGCAGAGGCGTCGGAAAGCATCTACATGTAGGAAAGGGTTGACACGACATGTTTATGTTGAAAAATTTTGAATTGACTAAGGACTCTTCCAAATGGAAACGTGAGTGGACCAGGACCATCACAGCCCTCTTATTTGTGTTGCCTGCCTAGCCGGCAGGATGATTTATACGGATCTATAATCTGTTCGACCGACCAGCATTATTATTGTCTCTCTTCAAACATTCTTGATTTACTTAACCCTTTCCCACATACAACAAATCTGCAGCAGACGACTTTGAAAACACCTAGGAAAAAACATGGAAAACCTCTATAAATGAAGGTATTATTAATGAAAAAAGTTGAAAACATTGCGGCAAAAGGAGAAATTGCTTGTTTTGAGCAATTTCTCATTTTGCCACAATGTTTTCAAAAGTCTTCTGCTGCAGATGTGTCATTATTAGACGACATGAATTAATGACAAACACACTTTTCCTTTAGATATTGTGCAGCTTCGTTATTATGTTTATTCAAATATTCTTGTTTTACTAAATCACTGGTTTTACAGTCATCAGAAAACATGAATTAACCCTTTCCCTCATATAGACGCTTTCTGACGCCTCTGCAGCAGACGGCTTTTTGAAAACATGACAAAAGAAGAAATTGCACAAAACATGCAATTTCTCTTTTTGCCAAAATGTTTTCCACTTTTTGTCATAGGTTATCCATACAATTATAGAGATTTTCCGTTTTTTGACAAAATATGTTCAAAGTCGTCTGCTGCAGAATTGCCGTATGAGGGTAAGGGTTAATGACCAACACACTTCTTGTTTTACTTGGTCAATGATTTTACAGTCATTATTGGACAACATGAATTAATGTGATTATGTATAACCTTTACAGAAGAGGAAGAGAGGCCCGATAGAAGGAAAAGAGTCAAGAGAAGTCGATCTAGAGAAAGGAAACGTAGCAGGTCTCCTCGCGACAAGGAACGCAAGAAGAGGAGAAGTCGCAGCAAAGATAGAAAGAAGAGAGAAGAAGGCCAGGAACAACCCCCAGGAGGTAAAGACAAGTTTAATATTTTCCAACAAACAAGGAATCTGCTGCAGATGACTTTGAAAACATACCCACAAAAATGTAGAAAATCTCTATAAAGGGAAGTATAATCATCAAATACAGTAGAAACCATTGTAGCAAATGGAGAAATTGCTCATGATGAGCAATTTGCCACATTGTTTTCAAAAGTCGTCTACTTCAGAGGCCTCAGAAAGCATTTAAATTCATGAAACTGATGTTTTTGGAGAAGTTTGTTTTGGTAAAAGAAACAATTGTAAAGTCTGAAAAGTTGTTTGTGTGTACCCCATCTTGGGAGAAGGAAGCCGCATATGGATAAATCCCGGCGTTTGTCTATCTCATGATCTGTATGCAACAGTTTCACCGACTGATATATTTACATAGCACACGTGATCTTTTGAATACTCGGATTATACATGGGAGGTGATCTATTCTAATTACTCTGTCTGTTGTTAAGTTTAAGACTCAAACGACATCTCCTCCTAAACCACTGGACCAATTTCAACCAATCTTTACAGGAATGTCCTTTGGTGGTCCTCTTTTGTTGCATCAGAAACAGACAGGTTTAAACTTTACAATTCTTCTCCTCTGAATCTGCTTGTCCGACTTCTACATAATTTTGCAGAAATATTCATAAGGAACCTTCTACAAAAGCATTCAAGCAATTTCTTGTGTATAAATAGTCGAGTCCCGGTAGCTCAGTCGGTAACAACGCGGGCTGTCAATCCAGGGGTTGTGAGTTTGAATCCCAGCTCGGCCAACTTTCTTTCCGACGTTTGACAAATGTCATTGCGACATGCGTCATCCGTCTTCCACCAATGGGCTAAGTCTATGTGGAAAAGCAGCCAGTTGCTTGGGAAGATTGTTGTGTGGAGTACTGGTGTGCAAAAACCAGGAAACATATGAGTAGGTGAACTGGCCGCCGTGAAATGACTGAGAAATGTTAAAAACGGCGTTAAACCCCAATCAATCAATCAATTGTGTATAAATAGTTAACTAACTAACAACTCGACCGTCTAAAGTTTTAGAATTTTATTTTGTAACAGAGGGTCCGTTTGCGGATGGAGAGATCAAAGAAGAGCGCATGGATGCGGGCTATGATACTGCATACAATCGAAGTTTCCCTAATAATGACAGCAATGGAGACCAAGAGCCAGAGCAAGAGCAAGAGGAGGGCCAATACAGCGAGTTTATGCTTCAGAACATGTAAAACAGAGGAGGGGACGTTTGTTTGGAGAGTTTTCTGGATTAAAGATTAACATTTAAGCAGCAACACGAAAACCAACCTTTACCTTTTCCCATATATATATACGCTGTCGGACACCTCTGCAGTAAACCATTTTTAAAAACAGTTCAGACATGTTCCCAAACAACAAATTTGAACATCAATACTTTGTAATCTAAATATAGACTGTATCCGAAGATCCTTAAGTTCTTCTTTGACTAATTACAATCAATGCAGATCGATGATCAGACTGACCATAGTCAGTCATGATAGGGCAGGGTGATCTGGGTCTACACTAATGACAAGTGCCCTGCAGTTGGTTGTCATGTGTTGCTGTTCTTGAAGGAAAAACAAATAAAGTAAAAGAAATACATATGAAGGAAACTACTTCTTTTTTCAAAAAAGAAACGATAACGTGGAACAAAAATTAGACAAAATTTGGTGTTTTATTTGAGGAGATTAAGAATGTACGATTGTAAAGTAAATGATTGTTTTCTCTTTTATATTATTGTTTGAAAAAAAAGGTATGCTTACTGTATTTATGAATCCTGAAGTTATTCCGATGTTTTATTCAGTACATATTATGGCTTTAGTCTTGCAATGTCAACTGGTAACAAGGACTTCAAAACATTTAGGAAACAAAGTTGCTTAAGGAAAGCAATTTCTCCTTTTCCAGCAATGTTTTCAACTCATGTTTCAGAATTACTCTTATCATTTTACAGATATCAGAGATAAATTGACATGTCCAAATCATATGTTTATTTATCCCATATCCTGATTAAGAAGACTTGACACTTCGACTGTTTTTAATACATTAGGGGAAAAGAAGGAATTGGTTCTTTTAACCCTTTACCTCATATAGACCCTTTTTGATGCCTCAGCAGCAGACGGCTTTTTGAAAACAGTGACAAAAGTAGAAATTGCTCAAAACGAGCAATTTCTCCTTTTGCCACAATGTTTTCCACCTTTTGTCATAGGTTATCCATTCAATTATAGAGATTTTCTATTTTTTGACAAAATATGTTCAAAGTCGTCTGCTGCAGAATTGTCTATGACAGAAAGGGTTAAGCAGCATCTCATTTTCCTACAAGATTGTCAACTCTTAACCAAAAATATAGTTCCAATTTTTCAGATGTTTCACCTTTTTTCTTGAGATGTTTTTCAAAAACTAAAATGTATTAGGTATAATGTATAATGTATTAGGCATAATCTTCAAAATTCATAATTTTACTCAAAACAAGTTTGATCAGGGACGTAGATAAGATCTTATTTACGTCCCTGGTTTGATTAAGCAAGCATTAGTATACAACTAAGATGTTGTGAACAAAGTGTTAATTAGACTTGAGTTTTGCATCATTTAGCTTGTATTAGCTTGTCTATGTTGTCGACGTGTGTATTTCTAATATTTTCATTTTCATTCATAATTACATCTTGTCAGTCTCGCATCAAACAATCGTAAACAAATATCCCTTTCAGATATTTCTTAATTTTATTTTATTTGAGTCCAGTTGAGTGCAATTTGACAAGAAAGAATCATTTTTGTTTTATAGATGTTTTAAAAACTGCTATAAACTTTGATACAACTTTTGGGCAAACGTGTTCAATATTTGTGTAAATTGTGCTGATCTATAGCAGAATGTATTGCCATGCAGGCAGGTCTTATTCTATACATATGTCAAAGGATTGTATTGAGCTTATCCGTAAATATTCAAAATCAGATAGCATGAATAACCAGAGATTTTTTAGCCGTTCCTGGATAGGGCTTTAAGACTTCCCAAATTTGAAATGCCTGATGAAAGTATTGAAATGGGACAATATTTAAAAAAATGTTTCACTGAAAAAAATACCTGTTTCTGAAAACGTCACTTTGGGTAATATGTTATTAATAAAATTAAAAGGAGAAAATGCTTGTGAAGAACACTGTCTTCTACTTCACACAGTATTCATGCGTCTCGAATGCTTTTGGTTGGTTTCAGATTTTCATTTATTTTCTTCAGATATTTTCAATTTGGAAAAAGTCAAAATAGCACATTACGTGATAAGTTGATAAAACAAACAAAAACAGCTGGACTATTTTAAGCCTAGAGTAAATAGTCAGTCTAAACACGGCTTTAGCAAGCAATGTAGCAGCAGTTCACAGTGTTTATGTCATGGATTTCTTTTAGAAGGAGTCTTCATCTTTTACATCCCAATTGTTTTCATAATTTTTTTATGTCATTTATCATGTATCATTGTCACGGATAATACAATTTATCATTAAACCATCTTCACTAATGTCTTGTTATCGCATCGTATTTTCTGTAACCATCATAACAGCCCTGCTTCCTTAATACAGTCAACTCTTTTGATGACTCTTCCATGTAGTGTTTTTGAAAACATGATGGGTAAAAGGAGCAATTATTTCTCATTTCCCCCACAATATTTCCATTTCTATTCCGTTTGAGTCGGGGTCTGCTGGCCGGAAGTTTTCAAGGCCTGCGCTGAATTGTGGACATTGATGCATAAGCGTACATTGAAGACTGACTAGTCTTTGTGTGTCTCCAACTATCCATAGTATCACAAGTGTATTAACCGCATCCACCATATATGTTAAACATACCGAAATGCACCTTCTGACAGAACTGAAAGTGTATCCGTATCCGTACTAGTTAAGTCTTTTAAAGGTGGAGCATCATTAACAATTTAATTTCCCACATACAACAAATGTGCAATAGACAACTTTGAAATGCCGTGGTGTGGTGTCCGTCGTCCATCCGTCCGTCCGTAAACAATTGCTTGTGAACGCGATAGTCTTCAGTTTTGATTGTATCTCAATCAAACTCATACAGTAGTTAGATATCCATGAGAGCTCGGTTCCTTTCGCAAACCAGCCAGATCCGCCCATGCAAGACTGGATTATGGCCCTTGAAATTGTCAAAATTGCAATAATTGAGCTTGTGAACACAATAGAGGCTCCATTTACTGACTAATCTTAACCAAACTCAAATAGTAGTTAAATATTGATGAGAGCTCGGTTCCTTTCAAAACCCAGCCAGATGTGTCCTTGCATGACTGGATTATGGCCCTTGAAATTGTCAAACTGCTATAATACAGCTTGTGAACACAATAGAGCATCCATTTACTATCTGATCTTTATCAAACTTAGATAGTAGTTAAATATTGATGAGAGCTTGGTTCCTTTTGAAAACCAGCCAGATGTGCCCTTGCATGACTGGATTATGGCCCTTGAAATTGTCAAAATTGCTTTATATAATACAGCTTGTGAACACAATAGAGCCTCGATTTACTAACCGATCTTCACCAAACTTAGATAGTAGTTGAATATTGATGAGAGCTCGGTTCCTTTCGCAAACCAGCCAGATCCGCCAATGCAAGACTGGTTTATGGCCCATTAAATTGTCAAAATTGCTATAATACAGCTTGTGAACACAAAAGAGCCTCCATTTACTATCCGATCTTCACCATACATACACATGCTCTGGATTGAAAATGACCAAAGAACCATACCAGTAGAGCATAGGCCCTCATTGGCCTCTTGTTCCTTTTTGTCACACTGCTTTCAAAAGTCGTCTGCTACAGAGGTTACAGGAAGAGTTAACAAGTGGGAAAGGGTAAATGTCAAGAATCGCTAGATTCGGCTCCTCTTTTTTAGGCACTGGAATGATAGATCATCATCGTACGTTGAGTCAGCTGGGTGTATGCCGTTTCCAACAACCGTGTATTAACCCTTTCCATCATATACATTTAAACGCTTTCTGACGCCTCTGCAGCAGATGACTTGAAAACATTATGACAAAAGGGGAAGTTGCTCAAAACAAGCAATTTCGCCTAATGTCACAATGTTTTCAACTCGTTAAAAAAAATGTCCTTGGATTTAAAGAGATTTCAGCATTCTTTGTCTAGATATTTTCAAAGTCGTCTGCTGCAGAATTGTCGGTATGTGGGAAAGGGTTAACCTTATCAATGCTTGGGAAAATAGACATTTGATCAATATGAGCAATTCCGTCGTTTCCCGCAATGTTTTCAACACTATAAAAGCAGACGACTCTATAAATATCCTGCTATCGTAAATGTTTTAACCCGACCAAACATGCCCAGTGTAGATTGAGGGAAGCAACTTTCGATGATTGATCTCGTGAACGATGATTGAATTATGCACCTTTATCAAAAAGATATATTTTCTCTAAGTATATAAAAAATAAATAAAAAAAAATGTAATCCGGCTGGGTCTATGGAAAGTAATGCATGGTATTTAGTCTAAGCAACGGTAGTTGGTCTACGAAAATATATATTCCACGGAATCGAACACAAAAACTGTACATTGAAACAACTGGTTAACACCAATTGAGCGACCGGTCAAACAAATAGTTCTACCCTGAGATGACTGATGTCTGACGCCTCTGCAACACACATACCTCTATCCGGGTACTATACAAGACTGTGACATGAATAGTCATGATCTTGTTAAAATCAATTTTACGAGAACAACAGGGTATGTGTCATCTTGATGTGAGCGGTACTCTCGCAAAAACCAACCGTTATGCATTTGCGACCAGCGTAGACACAGATCAACCTGCACATGCTCGCAGAAACGCCTTTTAACCAATATTTAATAAATAAATAAATATAGCGCAGACAGCTCTTATTTTAACCCTTTCTACTACTACTCCCAAGATGTTTTCAAAAGGTGTCTTAACCCTTTCCCTCATATAGACGCTTTCTGAGGCAGACAGCCTTTTGAAAACATAGTGACAAAAGAAGAAATTGCTCAAAACGAGCAATTTCTCTTTTGCCACAATGTTTTCCACTTTTCGTCATAGGTTATCCATCTAATTATAGAGATTTTCTATTTTTTGACAAAATATGTTCAAAGTCGTCTGCTGCAGATTTGCTGTATGAGGGAAGGGGTTGACACATGTCACAGTAACAAACTGATGTAATAGTAAATTGTGAATGCTTTTAAGCATATCGAGGGCTTGGCGTGAAACAGTTGTAACTGAAATTTGTATATTTTTTTTACCAAGGTTAATCACCTCGCCATGAAGTCTTTATAAGCGTTAAATCACTTTTCTTAGTAAACAATGTAAATTTAGGTGCCATTGCTCGTTTTGAGCAATGGCTCCTAAATTTGCATTGTTTACAAAGGGGTCAAAATTGCCCCTAAACCAGGGTTTTCAAAATAGGTTTTAAGTTACAACTGTTTCACGCCAAGCCCTCGATATTCTGTTTTCCAGCTCTTACGGCTATATGAAAATGAGTAAAAATAAATAAAATGTTTTAGCCCTTACGATACTGGAGGTTGCCTTGTTATAGTATACGTAATATCGTTGGGGCTAATATATATATATATATATGAGCCGTTTCACGAGCAAACCATCATTGAGGGCTCTTTTTAATGAATCGATCCAGATCCGTCCACGCAGGCTAATCCGGACCAACACATTCCGTCTCTGGGACTCGGTATCTCATTAAACATTAAAGCGCCGAAGGCACTGTAGTGGCGATCGTGTAGAAATTCCTGCAAGCAGTATCCCGGTGTAGGCCTTGCGGTTTTCAATAAAAGTGCACTCTGGTACGGGTAAATTTAAGTAAAGCTCCATCATTTGACAGTAGAATAATGTTAGTTTGCCAGAATGTTTGTCTTGGTGATATTTAAGTCACGTTTTAAATGGGTCCTGATGTATTGAAAATAAGGCCATACCAAATTTAAGAAAAATCTAGTTGGCACTAGATAGACCTACGTTTTAGCTCAAGAACGATGGAACTTTATTAGAATGTTTGTCTTGGTTTTATGTAAGCTAAATTGTTTAGTTTATCACATGTTCATCACCAGGTCGCTAGGCCGTATTGAAATAAAATACTGTGTACACTTTAGAGACCACATTTTCGAATTAAGCATGTTGAAACCCTGCGTCAAAATATTTTTTCTCAACTGATGACATCAGGGCTTTGTTCAAAATAGATGATGTCTTCCGAAACAGGAATCCGTCGTGGCCGAGTAGGTATTGTCGAATATTTCAAACTGCATGTCTTGTGTTTGATCTTCACGGCCGGCATGATGCCCTTGGATAATTCACATTTCAAAACCTAGAGTGTTTACCCAGGATGATGCATGAATAAGTGAACTGTCATCATGATGTAAACTGAAATAATGTTGAAATTGGTGTAAAACCACACACAACAACTATCAAGAACGTCACTATGCAAAATTGAAGAAAAATATTGTTGACTCTCAATGAGCTGCATGTGGAAGGTATTGATGCAGTTATAGAGTGAATGAATGTATATTGTTTTATGGCGCATCGACAGCTAAGGTAATTTAGCGCGCAATTAAATTTAATTATGCATGATCCCTGGGTAAACAAACCAGTACTAGGCTAGAAAATGTGCCTTGCCCAAGGGCACTCCACCATGACCGTAGTACCGCGACTGGGGATCGAACCCGGGACACCCGGTTTCGAAATCCCCGACGCTAACCACTCGACCACAGCGGATTCCAGTTATAGAGGTCCAACTTGGTCATCTTTAATACATCTTTGCTAATGGATGAACTTTCCCTGTGAGTGTTGATGCCTCTGCAGTAGGCCACCTGATTGTTCTCTTACCATGTCTTTAAAAACAGGCTTGCTCAAGTAAAAAAGGAGCATGTTACTTCTCATTTTTAGCTCGCCAGTACAAAGTACAGGAGAGCTTATGTGTTACCCCCGGCGTCGGTCGGCGGTGGCGTAGACACCTAGGTTTAAGGTTTGTGTTTAAGGTTTTCATTTGGGTTTTAAGGGTTTATACCTTTAGGAACCATTTGTCATCCATCTACGCACACCACTACACCCGTCCTGACCCTGGGTCAAGGTCAAGGTAATTTCTACTTGGTTCTACTTGGTTCAGTTACAAGGTTTAAGGTTTGCGTTTAACGTTTAACATATCACTCTGCATTCACTATTATGACATTGATTGCTTTCATATTTAGTTTATACATTTAGGAACTATTGGTCATCCATCTACGCACACCACTACACCCGTTCTGACCATGGGTCAAGGTCAAGGTCATTTCTACTTGGTTCAGTTACAAGGTTTAAGGTTTGCGTTTAACGTTTAACATATCACTCTGCAGTCACTATTATGACATTGATTGCTTTCATATTTAGTTTATACATTTAGGAACTATTGGTCATCAATCTGCGCACACCACTACACCCGTCCTGCACCTGGGTCAAGGTCAAGGTCATTTCTACTTGGTTCAGTTACAAGGTTTAAGGTTTGCGTTTAACGTTTAACATATCACTCTGCATTCACTATTATGACATTGATTGCTTTCATATTTAGTTTATACATTTAGGAACTATTGGTCCATCTACGCACCCCACTACACCCGTCCTGACCCTGGGTCAAGTTATATCAGAGTTATTGCCCCTTTTCTGTCAAAAAATCTAACTTTTTCGTCACGTTTTCAAATAACTTTTTTTCTACTCAAACGATTAGATTGAAACTTCTGACAAATGTTTATATCAATGTGTGTGATTGGTTCACAAAAGGGGGATAATCCAAATAATTTTATATCAGAGTTATTGCCCCTTTTCTGTCAAAAAATTAAATTTTCAAATAACTTTTTTTCTACCCGAAGGATTGGATTGAAACTTCTGACAAATGTTCCTTTTTTTTTTATTCGACGTCTGTCTGTCTATTTTTTTTTTTATCCGGCGTCTGTCTGTCCGTCACACTTTTTTCGTCACGTTTTCAAATAACTTTTGTTCTACTCAAAGGATTAGATTGAAACTTCTGACAAATGTTTTTATCAATGTGTATGATGGGTTCACAAAAAGGGGGATAATCCAAATATTTTTATATCAGAGTTATTGGCCCTTTTCTGTCAAAAATTTAATCTACTCAAAGGATTGGATTGAAACTTCTGACAAATGTTTATATCAATGTGTATGATGGGTTCACAAAAGGGGGATAATCCAAATATTTTTATATCAGAGTTATTGCCCCTTTTCTGTCAAATATTCAAATTACTTTTTTTCTGCTCAAAGGATTGGATTGAAACTTCTGACAAATGTTTATATCAATTTTTGTGATGGGTTCACAAAAGGGGGATAATCCAAATATTTTTTATATCAGAGTTATTGCCCCTTTTCTATCAAAAATTAAAATTTTCTGACAAGGCGCCGGCAGGTGACACACGTGCTCCGGGGAGCACTCCATTCTAGTTGAACTTAGAATTTTTGTCAAAAGTATTGAAAAGGTGTATTATCTTGCAATAGGTGATACTGTGCGACTTTACCTAATAATTTAACTGTTCTGAAGTAGGCCCTGATATACGATGGCCCTGATAGGCGAGCTATATTGTCCTCCGACAACTCTTGTTAAGCCTTCCCAATATACAGACGCTAGCCGGTTTATTACTGTTATAAGATTGATTGATTGGGGTTTAACGCCGTTTTTAACAATTTCTCAGTTATATCACGGCGGCTAGTTCACCTACTCATGCATTTCCTGGTTTTCTCACACCAGTACTCCACACAACAATCTTCCCAAGCAACTGGCTGCTTTTCCACATAGACT
The DNA here is from genome assembly GCA_031761405.1 of Serripes groenlandicus. NCBI lineage: Eukaryota > Metazoa > Mollusca > Bivalvia > Cardiida > Cardiidae > Serripes > Serripes groenlandicus. The sequence goes on from JASEVX010000001.1 coordinate 220,044,371, forward strand.
TAGTCCATTGGTGGAAGACGAATGACGCATGTCGCATTGACGTTTGTCAATCGTCAGAAAGAAAGTTGGCCGAGCCGGGATTCGAACTCACAACCCCTGGATTTGACAGCCCGCGTCGCTACCGGGGCTCGGCACTGTTATAAGAAGGATTAAATGTATTATAATTCTGGTACAAGCAGGCGATGCCTGCTTCTAATGTATGGGCTGAGCATCTTTTGTCAATAAGGAAGATGATGATGATGGTTTGGAGTTATTTACCCTCGCCTTTCGGCATAAAGCCATTTGGCGAGCAGCTATTTGCCTTCTCTCTCCGATAATTTTTAATTTCGGGGGTGGGCCATATTTTGGATTTTTTTTTTCAATTTTTCATTATATATTATTGACTTTTGATATTGTTTGATTTCTTTTCAAAGTGCAAGGTGAGCTTATGTGATCGCTCACCGTCCGTCGTCGTCGTCGTTGTCGTCGTTGTCGTCCGTCCGTTCACATTTTCCTACAAACGACTTCTTAAACCAATTAACCAAATTCAAAATAATTTTACAGGAATGTTCCTTGGGTGGATCTCTTTCAAACTTGTTCAAAGAATTCTATTCCATGCAGAACTTTGGCTGCCACGACAACAAAAAAGGGGAAATTAACCAAAACTTAACAAATCTTCTTGTCCAAAAGTACTGGCCCGATTTGAAAATTATTTTGCACAAATGTTCCTTGGGGGCACCCTTTGACAAGATTGTTCAAATATTTCCGATCTCTTGAAAAACATGGCCGCCAGAGGGCGGAGCTTGTTTTTCTTAAATGTGCATTGTTAAAACTTTAAAAATCTTCCTGTCCAAAAGTACTGGCCCGATTTGAAAATGATTTTGCACAAATGTTCCTTGGGGCACCCTTTGACAAGATTGTTCAAATATTTCCGATCCGTTGAAAAACATGGCCGCCAGGGGGCGGAGCTTGTTCATAGACATAGGGAAAAACCTTTAAAAATCTTCTTGTCTAAGAGTAGAGGGCCCAGGCCTTTAATATTTGGTATGTAGCATCATCTAGTGGACCTCTACCAAGATTGTTCAACTTATAGCCCTGGGGTCAAAAAATTACCCCATCCCGGGGGTCACTTGTTTCACATAGACTTGTATAGGGGAAAAACTTAAAAAAATCCTAAAAGTAGAGGGCCCAGGCCTTTGATATTTGGTATGTAGCATCATCTAGTATACCTCTACCAAGATTGTTCAAATTATAGCACTTTGGTCAAAATTACCCGTCCCTGGGGGTCACTTGTTTTACATAGACTCATAAAGGGAAAAAATTTAAAAAATCATCTTGTCTAAAAGTAGAAGGCCCAGGCCTTTGATATTTAGTATGTAGCATCATCTAGTGGACCTCTACCAACATCGTTCAAATTATAGCCTTGGGGTAAAAAATGGCCCCACCCGGGTCACTTGTTTTACATATACTCGTATAGGGAAAAACTTTAAAATTCTTGTCTAAAAGTTTAATATTTGAAATCTAACTTCATCTAGTGGACTTCTACCAAGATTGGTCAAATTATTATAGCCCTGGTGTCAAACATGGCTCCACCCTGGGGATCACTTGTTTTACATAGACTTGTTAAGGTAAACACTTTAAAAATATTCTTGTCCATTTGCCATGAATGTTCTTTGGGTGCCACTCTACTAAGACTTCAAATTATTTTGATAGGATGATAAACATGGCCACCAGGGGGTGTTGCTTGTTTTCCATAATATGTATAGAGACTTTTTAAGTTTGATTAAATCAGGTGAGCGATATAGGACCATCATGGTCCTCTTGTCTTTGTTTACCATTACTTTTTCGACGCACGGGCCCTACGGCCCCCGGTTAATCCGCCACTGTATATTGCACGCGACTTCGTTCTTTGTTTCTGTTCCTCTTCGCGAATGTTAATAATGTTAACAAACGTCAATATTTGACCTGTCGGCGCAGTAATTTCTAAAGCATTTCTTAAACTTATATTGGAGTACTCACGCCTTAAGTTTTTCACTGATGTTCCACCAACATTAAAATGATATTTATGGGGGAGATCATAACCGTTTAAATGCAGTTTTGTTGAATCCATGATGAACTAATTTTCTCGCGCAGTTCTCAGTGCGTTGTTTGGTACTAACAGCAATTTGCAGGCTGCCAACTCCGAAAAAAATGGTATTACTACTATGACCAGGGGCTAAAGCCCCAGGCCAAAAACAAGTTTATGGCTTGGTTGCAACACTGGGGGGATGGCGGATTTTACTTCTAAAAGTATTAAATAATTGTATTTGTACATTCAACATAGAATCTAAGAATAATGTTATGATTTCTGAATTGCCTCCATTTATATCACAATCGTTTTATAATGGAGGTAACGTCGGGTTAACTAACGGGCACCTGCTTGCTACGTCACTCCTTACTGGGCGTATGTCTCAAGCAATAATATTCTCTGTGGAAGGCTAATGTTTACTTTTTTTAACTCAATTACATCTTAGTTCGATAGTTCTTAAATCTTAGTATCAATCTTGTACCAAAATAGCACTGACTTTATTATTGTTAACCATGTCTCTGCGGAAATGATGGAACTACTTGGCGGTAAACGTTCTGCATTAAGCATTTCTGACGTACTGCCGAAATCTCCCTATATATTGTTCTTCTTGTGTCATAGTACAGTGGCTATTGTTACCACAATCGCCACAAAAACGCCTAATGTTATATTGTAAGTATGTGTAGCGAAGTATTTTGGTACGATTTCAATGAGATTGTCTTTTATTATATACCTGCATATTTCCCGTGCAAATACATGCAGATTGTCACGCGCAAATCAAACAAGACGGATTCAAATGCCGTATTGTCTAAATAGGTTAATGGTACGTTACTGAAATATGATGTGACGGCATTGTAATTTGATTTGACGTCATTCAAAATGCGGTAGTAGGGCGTGATTCACAATTTTGATTATGTCAATTGAATTAGTGCGTTATTGAACATAACGAAATGTTGATACTTTTTCTTCATCCCGTATATAATATACTATACTAATGTCACATTAGGTAAACTAGGTATATAATAAAAGCAGAATTATAGTGCAGTAGCGAAACATGACTTTGTATTGTCAAATTGACATCACTCTCGAGCTTCTGTTTCGCGTGATATCTTGCGCCTCGTACTACAAATACAAATGCATGTATCACAAGGCCTACTGCAATATAATAGTCCCTATATATGTTCCTTCGCTCCTGTTAATTTGAATTGAATCGTATCTGTTCTAGTGTACACACAAACTGTCCCAACGCGCTCCACGTGTCTTCGTTCAATTTTAGAAACATTACTCGTAATGGTATGTTCAGATAATGACTGAGGACAAATCGTACCCGAGACACTAGGTCGGCCCGAATAGCCCCACGCTATCCACTCAGAATGCAGCGGCTGATTTTTAACGACCCATTTTCCCGACACCGCGTAATATTGATTCCCTTTAGTGACAGTAATTAAATGGCTTTAAAGACATATCTGTCTGCTAAGAGAGTCGTGTTCATTTGTAGGAGTGCTCTTCACATTAAGCTGCGGTCTGAGAAAACCAATCGTCAAACATTAGCGAACAGTGTTTTTCAGATTGACCGGGTGCATTCGAGGACTCAGTTGTAACACTGTCTGTCATTTAGTCACTAATACGACAAATACACTTTTGAAAACGGTGTGAATTTGGATCGGATGGTATGGATTCACGCACCGATCTGTATCTAGCAGTTGCACATATGTCTCAATATTGGTTTTCTTAGAATATGGCTCTCATTATTCTTTAATGCAATAAAGTACCTTTAACGTGTTGTAATCTCGCCTACTTGTTAGAAAGAAAATTGTCCGGTAATTGCTTGTTGCATCTTAACAGTTTCTGGAGTGGTATGTATATATAGTTCGAGTACTTTTACATATTACAATACTATTTAAACAGTACTTGTTTATATCAAGGCGTTTACTGGAGATTTTATTATTAAGTTAATTGAGTCGGATGCAGTTTCGAGCACATTTACAAATTGTAGTCCTGTTTAAACAGTATTTGGTTATATCAATGCGTTTCCTGGAGGAATCTTTTGGTCCATACATCCTGGGTGCCAAAGAGGGAAGCCATTACTACCATGATTAAGTATTTAGTATGACTCGAGCCATGGTCTCCCGCTCCCAAAGTGTACGCTCTCGTCACTTCACCACAGAGACGGTACAGTTAATAATAGTATACCAGTAAGTAAATTAAGAACTAATGCCTTTTTCAATGGTATTCTAGTCTTATAACGACCTTTCCTCGGTTAATCGCCAGTCTTACTGGTATACATGTTTGTCCTTACACCCGGCTGTTCACCAGTCTTACTGGTATACATGTTTGTCCTTACACCCGGCTGTTCACCAGTCTTACTGGTATACATGTTTGTCCTTACACCCGGCTGTTCACCAGTCTTACTGGTATACATGTGTGTCGTTACACCCGGCTGTTCACCAGTCTTACTGGTATACATGTTTGTCCTAACACCCGGCTGTTCACCAGTCTTACTGGTATACATGTGTGTCCTTACATCCGGCTGTTCACCAGTCTTACTGGTATACATGTTTGTCCTTACACCCGGCTGTTCACCAGTCTTACTGGTATACATGTGTGTCCTTACACCCGGCTGTTCACCAGTCTTACTGGTATACATATGTGTCCTTACACCCGGCTGTTCACCAGTCTTACTGGTATACATGTGTGTCCTTACACCCGGCTGTTCACCAGTCTTACTGGTATACATGTGTGTCCTTACACCCGGCTGTTCACCAGTCTTACTGGTATACATGTTTGTCCTTACACCCGGCTGTTCACCAGTCTTACTGGTATACATGTGTGTCCTTACACCCGGCTGTTCACCAGTCTTACTGGTATACATATGTGTCCTTACACCCGGCTGTTCACCAGTCTTACTGGTATACATGTGTGTCCTTACACCCGGCTGTTCACCAGTCTTACTGGTATACATGTTTGTCCTTACACCCAGCTATTCAGTCCTAATGACATCCAAGCAATCCGGCGTACCATGAACGTAAGTCATTACTAACAGTTTGAATGCCTTTGGTATGACCGACTCGGAACGGACCTGCGGCTCCCGCTCACGGGGAGGTCGCTCGAACCACTTTACCACTCTTAGGTAACTAAAACTTTAGTATCATAATTGGATTGACCCACTTACAACAAATCTGCAGCAGACGACTTCGAAAACATAGTGACAAAAACATGAACAATCGCCATAAAAGATATTATTGGTAAATAAAGTTGAAAACATAGTGGACAAAGGAGAGATTGCTCATCATGAACAATTTCACCTTTAACCACAGTCTTTTGAAAAATCGTCTGCAGCTATTGCATCAAAATGCGTGTGCAGGTAGGAAAGGGTTAATTGGTTTAACATTTCCTTGATACAGACACTGGCCTACCTTTGAGCAGACTAATCATACATAACAATGAGACGGATAAAGTGATACATTTCTCCCCCCATAAAAAAAAGCAATAAGGCGAAGGTAAAGTCTTTGATATGATCTATATATATATATATATATAAATTAAGTAAATCGGGACACAATAAGCTAAGTTTCGATTTAAAAGAATCGCTGGTGGTTAAAGATGTTGCGGCGTAGGGCGTTTCGACAGACATTACCGGGATTTCAGTTAACACTGTTGTTGTATTTAACACTCGTTGACAAATTAATGTTACGCTTGCGTGGAAATCGTTTCCTTGCCAGAGACTACCTCAACTCTGTCCCACATATTCTGACGCCTTTGCAGAAGTTTACTTCTGAAATCATGGTGGCAAAAGGACAACTTGCTGATAATTGGCAATTTCTCCTTTTGCCACACTGTTTTAGGCCTATTCAACTTAATTGTTTTCTTTTTTAAGACATGTTTCAAGGTCATCTGCTACAGATTTCTTGTATTTTGGAAAGAGTTGAGCCAAGAGTATTTTTAATGACATGTTTATATTGCATCCGTGCTGCGGGAAAACCATCCGCGTAGAAAGTCTGTAAAGTGTGTATGTAGGTAAATGGGTGTCTGTGCGATTATGCCAAATCAAATGTAAGCTGAACCTTATTGGCGGCCATCGGTTGCGCAGAATTATACGTATAGCTATTGTTGGTCGCCAAAACGCCTTTGGTTTGTTATCCTTAAGCAACGCCAAGGCTTTAGACCTGTCGTGATTAACACTTTCAAACATTTGTCAAATCCGCAGCAGACGACTTTGAAAACATACCCACACAATAAAATTAAAATCTCTTTAAAAGAAAGTATAATTATTGAATAGAGTTGAACACATTGTGGCCAAATGTGAAATTATGAGCAATTTCACCTTTGGTCACAATGTTTTCAAACGTCGTCTGCTTCAGATTCGTGAAAAAGGGGATTGATTGTAAGTGGGAAAGTGTTAACATCAACATATTATGAGTCTGGTCAAACGAAATAAACATGTTATTTATCCGCAATAATCACCGAAGCCTTATTTGAGCAACTTCTCGTTTCTTCCTGGAAATGGCTTCAGCAAATATTGTTGGTCAACAAATACGTAAACAGTCTGCTTGGATAACGAATACAAACAAGATTTGTTATTTTTTTTATTTTAGGACATTTAACGAATGATTGATTGATTGATTGATTGATTGAGGTTTAACGCTGTTTTTAACAATTTCTCAGTTATATCACGGCGGCCAGTTTACCTACTCGTGCATTTGCTGGTTTTCTCACACCAGTACTCCACACAACAATCTTCCCAAGCAACTGGCTGCTTTTCCACATAGACTTAGCCCATTGGTGGAAGACGAATGACGCATTGACTTTTGTCAAACGTCGGAAAGAAAGTTGGCCAAGCCAGGATTCGAACTCACAACCCCTGGATTCACAGTCCGCGTCGCTACCGACTGGGCTACTGGGACTCGGCATTTAACGAATGAACGAAACGGATTAGAGAAGCTAGTTTATTCACTTTCATGCAACATTCACTGTTTAAAATGACAAGATGTTCGATCAAATAGATGACTTCATGCCTTTTAGTCTGTGTAGCTAGAAACGTTTTATTATCTTAAGAAACTCCGCGTTTGTATTAAATAATATTGCCATGAAATCCTCGAAAATCAACTGAAATGAGTTTTAAAATACGAATAAGACTGGTATTAAATTAAGTTTCTCAACTAGGCTACGACTTCACAAGACTAACTGAATACATTGATTAGCTTCTCGACATATATATAATCGTCTGCTTGTGTGAAGCATAACGGGAGGGACAGTTTAATCAGAATGTTGCATTAACTCTTCGTACAAGCGACGAGTGACGCCTCCTTATAGCTTATACTTTTGAAAACATGTTTTTTTGTTGTTATCAATCTAACTCTTCCAATTTGCCATATGTATCATTCGAAGGTATCGATGCAGTCGAACATTTAAATATCGTAACGGGTAACGAAATATAACCAATAAAATAATACCTGTCGAAAAAGCATGATAGCAAATGATAAGAATTAAAAGCTGGTCTAAGAATATAAGCAAATGGCATTTCAAATATCATTCATTGTTCCATATATAGTAACAGATTGTTGGATCACTTCGAAAAAGGTGTTTCCAATTTATTAGCTGTAAGTCTACTTAGCTGCTCTTAACCTATTTTCACGAGAAAAAAAAAATCTCAAGCAGACATCATCACGAAGACAAAAATATATCGAAACTCACTAGAAAAAAAGTTATAATTATCGAATAGAATTGAAAACATTCTGGTGAAAGGTGAACTTGCTCATCATTAGAATTGTTTTCCTATTACCGCACATTTTCCAAAGCCGAGCCCCGGTAACTCAGTCGGTAGCGACGCGGGCTGTCAATCCAGGGGTTGTGAGTCCGATTCCGACTCGGCCAACTTTCTTTGCGACGATTGACAAAAGTCAATGCGACATGCGTCATTCGTCTTCCACCAATGGGCTAAGTCCATGTGGAAAAGCAGCCAGTTGCTTGCGAAGATTGTTGTGTAGAGTACTGGTGTGGGAAAACAAGAAAAAACATGCGTAGGTGAACTGGCCGCCGTGACATAACTGAGAAATTGTTAAAAACGGCGTTAAACCCCAATCAATCAATCAACATTTTTCAAACGTCGTCTGCTGCAGATGAGTCAAAATGTTTCTGTATGTGGATAAAAGGATAAAACACATTTGAGCCGTCCCGCGAGAAAACCAGAGGCAGTATGGCCTCTGCGTAATGTATCCGCGCAGACTGATCCGGGCCGACACATTCCGTCTCAGGCGGATACTGGTGAAGAGTAATGATTCTTGAAACAGAAAATCCACAGAAGGCGAAAAGTGTCTATCCTGGTAAGCCTGCGCGGCATGCTTAGGCTGATCCAGGTCGATATTTATCGCGGGACTGCTCATTTTTAAAGTGACACCTACAATATGTTCTTAGCTAAGATTAGTATCACACGGTAGCTATTTCTGTAAAACAAAACGTTAGTTTATTCACACACACACAGTGTTTATTTCACGAAACCTCATTTTCACCCAATCACATAAAACGATGATAAAACAGTGATATATTCACGTTAGCCGTTAATTACATCACTGAACACGTCGCGTTGATCCGGTGATATATCGAGAAGAGAAATCCAGAATCACCGCTCAATTATTATACATTAATTACGTCCAGCGGTTTCATTAGTAACTTTAACTAATGATGGTTCTGTGTTTATTGTAACTTTGGTTTAATCGTTTCCCACATACAACACATCTGCATCAGACGAATTTGCAAACATTTAAACAAAATATGGTTAATCTTTATAAATGAAAATATCACTACTGATCAAAGTTGGAAAATATTGTGGCAAAAGGTGAAATTGCACGTTTTTTTAAAAAATAATTTCTCTATTTGCCACAATGTTTTTATAAAAAAGCCAGAGGAAAATGTTATCTTTTAGAACCGTTTGACCTAGTAAGGCATATATCAGCCTGGGAACTCATGTCGTGCGTCCACAGTCTTCACTGGTTGGTATACAGGGAAGCGCAATACAGAAACTTCCGCAAACTGATAAAGATTACTAACATACAATGTTATCTGTATCTATTTAACCCTTTCCCTCATATAGACGCTTTCTGACGCCTCTGCAGCAGACGGCTTTTTTGAAAACATAGTGACAAAAGAAGAAATTGCACAAAACGTGCAATTTCTCCTTTTGCTACAATGTTTTCCACTTTTTGTCATAGGTTATCCATTAATTTATGGAAATTTTCTATATTTTGACAAAATACGTTCAAAGTCGTCTGCTGCAGAATTGTCGTATGAGGGAAAGGGTTAAGGTTTGACCATTTACCACTTCCAGACGCATATGAAGCAGACGACTTTTGAAATCATTGTGGCAAATGCCGGGTTAAATTGCTCATGATGATCAATTTCCCCCACTATGCACAATTTATTCAACTCTAATCAATAAATATATTTCCATTTTTGAGATTTTCCATAATTTTGAGTCAATGTTTTCAAAGTCGTATGCTGCAGATTTGTTATATGTGGGTAATGAATGCTGGGTTTTCTCGTGTTCTATCTCATTTGTTAACCGAAGGAAAAATCTGGTTATTATTTTGGCGAAGTCGGCGGGCGGGCGGGCGGGCGTCAACTTTTTTGTAGATTCAAGGTCAAGGTCACAGTGATAAGAAATAGACTTTAATTGAACTTTTCTCGTCCGGACCATAACTTTGTCATGCATGGAGATATTTTCAAATAACTTGGCACAAACATGCACCATATCAAGACGATGTGCCAAATGCAAAAACAATTCTGTAGATTCAAGGTCAAGGTCACAGTGATAAGAAATAGACTTTAATTGAACTTTTCTTGTCCAGACCATAACTGTGTCATGCATAGAGATATTTTCAAATAACTTGGCACAAATATGAACTATATCAATATGATGTGTCACATGCAAAACGTTTGTCTGTAGCTTCAAGGTCAAGGTCACAGTGACAACAAATAGACATCAGTTGAACTTTTCTTGTCCGGACAATAACTTTTTCATCCATAGCGATATTTTCAAATAGCTTAGAACAGATATACACCATATCAAGACGCTGTGTCATATGTACAATTTATGTGTTTAGTTTCCAGGTCAAGGTCTTTAGCTTCCAGGTCAAGGTCACAGTGACAGAAAATATACTTTACTTGAACTTTTTTTGTTCAGACCATAACTTTACCATGCATATAGATATTTTCAAATAACTTCGCGCAAATATGCTCCATATTAAATAACTTGGCAATTTAAAAGAATATAGCATATATATGAGTAAGTTTCATAAGCTCGGGCCCTGGATCTAGTCTGTTTGCAAAGGCATAAACGCGTTACTATCAAGTAAAGGGTTAAGGCAGATCACTGATTATCAACCTGGCATTAGGGATCCTAAAACGTGGCTGCTTACAACAAAAGGTTTTTTTAATATCTGTTATCTATTATATGTTCTTAATAAATGAGGCCATCAACACACGATTGACTGTATTGAACTGCTATTTGTTAGATAAAATTGTGATATATTTAATTTGACAAAGTAATTATGATTATTCATCAATAGAAATATTCCCTGTTACTTGAATTACTAGCTTTGATTAACTATTAACAGAAAGATTTGACAGATCTGTTAATTCTTAATCAAACACCTTCCATTATAGAAAAACCTGGTTTCATGGAATTTCCATGTCTTGTTGTTTCTATTTTAGTGTAAACGTGTTTAAATGTTAATGACGTGGCTATCTTTAACTCCATCCAACTTGTAGACTGATATTAACGAATCTGCATTTTTGAAAACAATGATGCAAACGGATGCATTTTTGAAAACAATGATGCAAACGGAGTAATTACAAATAAGAAGCAGATTCTTCTTCTATCACAATGGCATCTCCTCTTTTCAATAACAATTATTTCATTTATATATTTATATATTTTTACTATTATGTTTGTTCGGTCTGTCTATCTGTACGTTCTATCTTTCTGTCTGTCCCTCTCCAATTCTCGGTCTGTATCTAAATGTTTGTCTTTCTCTCTTTCTAGCTCTCTCCGTGTATCTGTCCTCTCTCCCCCTATTCTCTCTTCTCGCTCGTGCTCCCTCTCTCTATCACCACCCCCCCTCTCTCTCTCTCTCTCTCTCTCTCTCTCTCTCTCTCTCTCTCGCTCTCTCTCTCTCTCTCTCTCTCTCTCTCTCTCTCTCTCTCTCTCTCTCTCTCTCTCTCTCTCTCTCTCTCTCTATATATATATATATATATGTCTGTCTCTCTGTCTCTCTCCCTGTCTGTCTGTCTTTCCCCTTATCTATATCACGCCCCTAGCTCTGCCTGTCTCTCTATCTCTCTTTCTTTCTCTCACTCTCTCTCTCTCTCTCCCTTTCCCCTCTCTCTCTCTCTCTCTCTCTCTCTCTCTCTCTCTCTCTCTCTCTCTCTCTCTCTCTCTCTCTCTCTCTCTCTCTCTCTCTCTCTCTCTCTCTCTCTCTCGCTCTGTCTCTCTCTCTCTATCCCCCTCTCAACATCCCGCCCCTAACCCCTTTCAAACGCAGTCGATATAATCACTCGTGCAACAGGAACCGAATAACATCGTATGGGTTCCATCTGTAACTCGACAATGATAAACTTGCACAAACATATCTTTTTGAAGAGAGAAACCGGTCTTAAATACGAGCTGTTAAAATATAAGATATATCACAATCAGACTTGAAAGGAAAACAATGATCCTCCCTGAAAACATTCCATGTTTTCAAAGAAAACACATTTAATGCAGAAATTCGATAAAACGCGAAATTCTACTCCGGAAACTAAGCAAGGTGTTTTGTTTTCTCTGAAATAGAGCTTTTGAAACCGATATGATATATCTTCCTGAATTGCTTGGATATGTCTGCTGTTGTTACGAAATAATATTAGATTGTTTCATGTCGTATTCTCTCAAATATATATATATAGATAAGTATTCTCTTGTTGAAGCTGAGTATTACGTACACCGTATACCAATATCAGCCTTGCTGGTTGTTGGCAACTAAGTTCGCAAATTCAATTACCAATTACAGACGTATTTTACCATACGACGTTTGCAAGCAATTTGATAAAAGGAGAAGTTGCTCAAATGGATTCTTTCCAAAGTGTTTTGTTTGTTGTTTTCAAAGTCGTCTGCTGAAGATTTGTTGTATGTGGGAAAATATTAAGGCATTGCAAGGTGCTCAATGTGAACAAATAGTATGAACATGTTCTGACATGTAGGCTATAAGATCGTTACGATAGTAATAACACATGCCCCGAGCGAATTCTGTCTAAGCTTAATTTGAGTACGTTGTCAAGGCTGTAGTTCTTTGTAGGATGATGTTTCGGTAAAATAATGTCTACTTATTTATGATTGTAACATTTGTTTCGATTTAAATCAGCCCTGCATTCAATGTAATTTAACAGTAGCAACTGGTAGACAATCCACATAGCTATATATACACTGATACAATACATCACTGTAAGTCTTCTATCTTGCAAGTCTTCATTCGATACTGAAATATAATGTTTGAAGTATATACTGGTTCTGTATTAGGGTCTGATGATCATACGAGATGCTTGTAGAATGTATGAAGTACAATCTTCTTCTGAAGGTAGCTCTTGGGAACACACTGGCATTAGCGTTTGCTGGTCGTTTCGATTCTTTCCGTTGCGTTGCTGTATTCATAGGCAATGCACGTCGATATATTCTGTACACATAGGTTTGTGTCGCCTGCTTTGATATCTATTCTCTTACTTATTTTAAACATATGGTTGGTTATTGGCCTTGGGCTTTAGCCCCTGGTCATAGTAGTAATACCATTTGTTTCAGAGTTGGCAGCCAGCCACCAAGCAACGCATGAGAAACTGCGCAAAAAAAGGGTTCATCATGGATTCAACAAAACTGCATTTAAAAGGTTAGGATCTCCCCCAGAATATCATTTTAATGTTGTTGGAACATCAGTGAAAAACTTAAGGCGTGAGTACTCAAATATAAGTGTAAGAAATGCTTTAGAAATGAATGCGCCGAGAGGTCAAATATGGACACTTGTTAACATTATAAACATTCGCGAAGAGGAACGGGAAAAAAGGAAAGAAGTCAAAATATACAGTGGCGGATTAACCGGGTGTGTGTGTGTGGGGGGGGGGGGGGGGGGGGGGGTGTAAGGCCGACCCGTCGAAAAATTAATGGTAAACAAAGGAAAAGCGTGGCAAATGTAGTGGCGGATTTAGCAGGGACCCATAGGGCCCGTGTCCGACTCCCCCATCCCACGAAAGAAGTCACGTGAAATATATAGTGGCGGATTATCCGGGGGCCGTAGGGTCGACAAATCCAACCTTCCAGCAGCCCACAGGCCGTCAGCACAGCAGTGCTTTTATTTTAAACTGTCACTTGACAGCACGTTTATTTCTTTTATCATACATTATTTATATAGGTAACACACTTCACAGTTACTGTATACCGTTTTTAAAGAAAAAATAAAACAAAGGAAATTATTCAATGTTCTTTGTTACAAGCGATTCCAACTAAAAGAAGTGCTACTGCTGCAGAGTTGTAAAGTAGTTTACTTCAGGTGAACTGTATATCGATCTACTATCATGTGATCGAGTGTGATTGATTTCACAATTTATATGTGCCTGCATGCGTTCGAACGTATGTTATTGCCAATATACATCTATAAATCATACAGTTGTACAACAATAACATAATATATGGGTTAGTATCAGGAAATGCGCGTAGACCCGGAGGCCACGAATTTATAGACGAATTAATCTGACAAACATTTCGGAGTTATGCGGTCCAATTAATTATCTTTAAATGCGGGTGGTTAAACAAATGACAGACTGCAAAACATGTTATTCAAGACTGACATTGTTGCCTTTACCATCTGCGAAACTTTCTAACATAAATCGCATATGAGCCACGAGAAAACCAACATAATGCGTAATGTATCGATCCAGATCATTCTGCGCAGTCCGCGCAGGATAATCCGGGCCAACGCATTCCGTCTCAGGGGGATAAAGGTATATAGAAGTAATGATTCCTGAAGCAGAAAATCCACAGAAGGCGAAAAGTGTTTGCCCGGATTAGCCTGCGCGGCATGCTTAGGCTGATTCGGATCGATACTTTACGCAGAGTCCACAATGTTGGTTTTATCGCGGTTGCGGCGATAGACATCTGCGTAATGTATCGACCAGATCAGCCTGCGCTGTCCGTGCAGACTGATCCGGCCGACACATTCCGTCTTAGGGGAATAGAAGTATAGAGTAGTGATTCCTGAAACAGAAAATCCACAGGAGGCGAAATGTGTCAGTCAGGGTTAGCCTGCGCGGCACGCTTATGCTGATCCGGGTCGATACATTACGCACAGTCCACAATGTTGGTTTTCTCGCGTAACGACTCATATGGTTTCAGCCTACCCGTATCTCCTCCTTCGGAATGTGTCGGCCGGATCAGTCTGCGCGCACAGCGCAGGCTGATCTGGTCGATACATTACGCAGTTGTATAAACGCTTGAAGTGACGGTCCAATAACGGTGGACTCCCGATAACTCGAAGTGGAATATGACGTATTTATTACTTCCGAGTTATCTACGTGTTCGAGTGATCGATGTGTTCGAGTTATTGACGTGTTCGAGTTATTACTAAATATCATGCTAAATTAATTTATCGATTGCCAGCCCCGTAATTCAGTGACAAACTCATATGAAGGAAACCGCTCTGTTTGATTTTTTGAATTAGTTCGAGTTAAACGATATGATCGAATTCCCACATGTTAAAAGTATATTAAGACGTGACGGTCCGATAACAGTTGACACCCTATAACTCGCTCGAAGTGGAATAGGACGCATATATTTCGTTGAGTTATCGACGTGTTTGAGTGATCCTTCAATGTGTGCTTAATTGTTTTATTGATTGCCAGCTCCGTGATTCGTTTATATTTAAAAGTATACAAGAGAAAGTTCAATGTCGCCGGAAATCAATACTGCAGTTATGCATAACACTTACATTATAGTAGTTGAAAAAACAGTTGGAACATCAGGGGTGCCAGGGGTCAAGTGAAAATGTATCATAACATGCATTTTTTTGTTAACGAAGTGAATGTCCTTCATTGAAATATAATTAAAGCCTTTCATTGTTTATGACCAATCTCCATTCTAAGGTAGGTTGACCATATACACAGCCAACTAATTATTGATCATAAACAGGAAATGAGTAATCTTGCCAATCATTAGTCTACTCATGTTTTGAAATTATATAATGATGAGCGCCCTTGTGTCAATGGGTGAATAACAATATGCAGATCGCAAGCAAAATGCGTGTAGGGAATCTAATAACACATTTAAAATTGTCAAGGACGAAATAATTGTGTACGAAAGACCCGATTCGTTTCTTCTTCGCATAGTTGTCGTTCTTTACACTCTCATTATAGGCAGAGAGTGTTCATTCAAAGTGATTTTTATATTAAAACCAGTTTTATCTCAGTTTGTTCTTTTCGTCATTTGTTTCGAACCAAATACACATTTTAAATCACCTATACTTAACTATTTGTAAGTGATTGTAAAGAACGGCTCTCTGCAAAGGAGATTTATCTACGCGGTCGGTATCGGTAGTCACTTGATCATCAGAGATTGTGTTTTAAAATGATATAATGATGAGCGTCCTAGTGTTAATGATGCATAATAATATGCAGATCGCAAGCAAAATGCCTTTAGGGAATCTAATGACAAATTTAAAATTGTCAAGGACGAACTAATTTTGTACGAAAGACCCGATTCGTTTCTTCTTGACATAATTGTCGTTTTTTACACTCTCTTTATAGGCAGAGAGTGTTCATTCAAAGTGATTTTTATATTAAAACCAGTTTTATCTCAGTTTGTTCTTTTCGTCATTTGTTTCGAACCAAATACACATTTTAAATCACCTATACTTAACTATTTGTAAGTGATTGTAAAGAACGGCTCTCTGCAAAGGAGATTTATCTACGCGGTCGGTATCGGTAGTCACTTGATCAACATATTTAGCTTAGAAACAGTTCCTATTTTAGATATTCATGGATTAACATTATTAAATGAATCCTAAATAAATCAAGACATCTCTTTGAACATGAAAATAACATTCAGTAAGTTAAAATTCCTCTTAAAAGGAGAATTCGACGTGATTTGTATCTCGATATTGACACATAACAGTCTGCAGCAAGTCTAGCAGGGACTCTTTCGTCTTCGTAAATAAGACAAAAAAACATGAATGCGAGTCAAAATAAAGAAACTGCAAATACTTAAAACATCGGATTATTTATTTCATTTTAGATGTGTCATAACTAAGTGTTTATAAACAATCACAATTGTAATATATTGAAGACATTTAAATTTGTTTTTTTCTAATAATAACTCTCCTCCCGTGTCATTTCCGAAAAGCTATTAAGATAGAAGTCGCGGGCTTCTGCCCGGCGACTAATAATGGAAGACAACCGAGTGACACACTCATATCAAGGAAACAGCTCTGTTTCTTGAATTGCATGTTCGAATTATAACGGGTCCATTATAATCGTTTACCATTCATATGTTGCGTTTACATTTTAACGGAAAACATTATGTTTGTAACATTTTCCAACAACCATCACATCTGCAGAAGATGACTTTGAAAATACTTTGTCAACAATATGGAAATTCACTATAAATGGAAGAACATTAATTTTATTGAATTAAGTTGAAATAAGGCAAAATGACAAATTGCTCATTATCTGCTTTTACCACACTGTTTTCAAAAGTCGTCCGCTGCAGAGGCGTCAGAAAGCGTCTACATGTTGAAAAGGGTTAACAAATAGGAAAATGATGAAAGAAGAAATAAGATAATGATTACGTGCTATCTAACGCATGCTTGATTAAATAGGATCACTTATTTATCATCTTTCCTATCGGTTTATCATGTATTGAAATAAAACCTGAAACACTGAGGATTAAATAATAATCATATGATCTAAATTAAATTGAATATAAACAAGCTTTTGATTATATGAAAACCGTTTAGCCAAAATGGGTCTTATTTGAGCCTGACCATAGAAAAAGGGTACCTGTTGGCTTTTCTGAAGAGAGCAGGATCCGGCAGATTACCCTGTCCATCTATTCCATCTTATTAGAATCTCCACAGAATGAAAGAAGCTTCTAACAGGCTTGTGTACGTTATATGTGAACAGTGTTTATCTAAATAAGATACACGGATACATAGACTGGTATGGTTGTATATTGTTCATTTAAGTTAACATGTACCAATTCGCACGAAGGTGCTCATTTCAAGTGCAAAGAGTAAAGACTCCTATAGGCCTTCCCATCCATACCGTCATGCCAGATCGGTCACTGTACGTCTATATGTACGGAATCTCTACACGAAACTTCGGACTAAATGAGCCCCAATAGTTTTAGACAAATACATCAAATGCATCAAAACATGTCAGTTTCCTTAATATGATATCAACATGTAGATACATACTTGTGACGTGATTCTTGTACATTTCAGAGTACACGCCGCATACACTTATATAGAGAGTGGATTGTATTACATCGCAAGCCAAACGTTGCTTATGTACATTTCAGAGTTTTGTTACTGAATTACACACGTATACAACTATATAGTATATAGAGTGGATTGTATTAGATTGCAAACCTGATGAATGCCAAGTACAGCTTATTTGCAATTATGATTAAATCACAAAACGTTTTATCATATAATTAATTTCGACTATTTGGAATGTCTTCCTTAATTACAGGTATGTATATTAAACTGCATGAAGGCGGCGAATGTCCCCGTCCACATTAGAGGTTATCAAACTACAACAGAATTGAATACCAGTGACAATTTGGTGGACAATGGCGTCAAAGATAAATCAGTCAATCATAATGAATTTATGACTTTTACCTCTTTCACTGCCGAATTTCATAGAGTCGACTCTTCCATGTTAACATTGGACCACTCCATTTTTCGTCCAATAGATTGTTTCAGCATTTACAAGCATATCTAAACTTTATGAATGTCATCTAAATCTTATTTAACTCTTTCAGCGCCGAATTATTTAAAGTAGACTCTTCCATATTCAAAATCGGGTGTCTCCATTTCTTACGTAATCTAAAGTTCGGATTATTTTGATTACTAGAAGGCAAACAATGCTGATTTCAGGTGAGACAGCTCGTTACGAGCTGACTCACCTGAATCAGTATTGTTTGCAAAATCCTCGAAATTGCCTTTGGCGCTGAAAGAGTTAAACTGCATGCATTTGTTAATCATGTCAAGCAGATGAGATGTCTTTTATGCTACCTATAGAGTAACGTACTTTTAAAATGTTAAATGATTTTGCTTCTGATATGCAAACAAAATATGCTGCAAGGAGTTGCGAGATAGAACAATAGTAGTTTTAAATTGAAGAATTCGATAGCCAACATTAATTTGGCGGGAGAGAATTGCAAGAGATGTCGAATGCATTTTCCGTCAGGTTAGACAAGGAATGTTTGCCATTAAATTGGGTGTGTTTCTTTTTCATTTGGTGATTTGGTTAAACAAAAAGCTTTTTACCTAAACTGTTTATACAGTTTCTCCTTCAGTAATAGTTTATATCAAAACTTTCCTACATACAGACGCTTTCTAAAGCTCCTGTAGCAGACGACTTTTGACAATATTCTGGCAAAAGGATATATTGTTTATGATGAGCAATTTCTCCTTTTGCAACAATGTTTTTAACTCTTACCAATAAGTGAACTTTCCCTTATATGTCTGCTGCTGATCCGTTGCATATGCTAAATAGTTAAGTAAAATAAATGGCTCATAGGTTGTACGCTCTGCATTTATATTCGTGATATTTTGTACACGAGTGTAAACACCTTCCTGGAATGTTTTAAACGTATCAGGCGTTAAAAGCTTTCTAGTTTCATGAACGATTGATTGATTTGTTGCTTAGTGTTTTAGCCCACTTTCAACAATGTTTAAGTTATATCACAGCGTTTCCTTGGTAAGTTACAAGTACTACAGTTACATTTATCTTGACAACAGCCAGTCAGTAGTAATGCTAATCTAGCAATCCTGAGCGGCAAGAAGGGGAGCCATTACTACCATTTTTAAAATATTTTGCATGACCCGCGACCGGAGAACGAATGGACCTCCCGCACCGAAGCAGACGTTCTACCATTACATCACCTAGTCGGTCTACATGAACGAACACGGACTCTTCAGACGATCTGTTTTACACGCCCAGTCTCATCAAGAACGTAACTGGTCATCTAAATACAACCTTAAGACATGTAGCTCTGTCTGTGGTCGTTTGTCCCGCTTTATGTTTAATGTCGCTCACAAATAAGTGTTAGTTATAAATCGGTGTTTCCTGGGTAAGTTAACCCTTTCCCTCATATAGACGCTTTCTGACGCCTCTGCAGCAGACGGCTTTTTAAAAACATAGTGTCGAAAGAAGAAATTGCACAAAACGTGCAATTTCTCCTTTTGCCACAATGTTTTCCACTTTTTGTCATAGGTTATCCATTCAATTATGGAGATTTTCTATTTTTTGACAAAATACGTTCAAAGTCGTCTGCTGCATAATTGTCGTATGAGGGAAAGGGTTAACAGTTCTGACGCCAGCGGGTCAGTCGTAATGCTAACACCACAGTCCTGAGCACAAAGAAAGGAAAGTCATGACTTCCATTTTTTAACTATTTGATATAACCCAGTCGTGATCGAATCCACGACCTACCGCACCCGTGGCATACGCTCTAACAATACACTACCGATGCGGTCAAGAAAGGTCACATGAGTGGTTACTCTCCTAAGCCCTTTTAACCCTTTCCCTCATACAACAATTCTGCAGCAGACGACTTTGAACATATTTTGTCAAAATGTGGAAAATCTCTATAATTAAATGGATAACCTATGACAAAAAGTGGAAAACATTGTGGCAAAAGGAGAAATTGCACGTTTTGTGCAATTTCTCCTTTTGTTACTATGTTTTCAAAAAGCCGTCTGCTGTAGAGGCGTCAGAAAGCGTCTATATGAGGGAAAGGGTTAACATTTTCTCTCATAAACAAATGAGTAGTAGAGCTCTCTAAATGACAGTACATATTTAGAATAGTGTAGAAATCATTGTAGGAAATGGAACCCTTGCTCTTTGTGAAAAAAGTCTCTCTTTTCCACAAACGCGTCAAAATGTGTATGTATGCATGTGGGAAAGTTATGCAAACATGTGGATTCAACAAGAACCCTTTTATCACAACTCGGCTCATGTTATTGCACTCAAAGACATTTCTAAATACATGTACTGTGTATTAGATCGTAAATACTGACATTTTATGGCCATACACCATTATCTTAATTATATTACTACTTTCATAACTCAGGAAGTAACATTTTTAACATTTTAGTGAAGTCTTGGCGGCAGCCATTTTCTTCTGTAATAAAACAAAATCAAGCTTCCTGGCATGTCTGTCTCAGATTGGTTTTAAATCGTTCTGATTGGTTGATTTATCGGGAAGTGACACACATATCCCTCGATGTAAATTATTCAACTTTGTAGGGTTTCATTTTATTGTCTCTGTTATGTCGCTTGATAGATGATATTTTCGGTTGTTTGCGGTTCATACATTTGGAACCTTTCCCACCTGCAGACGCATGTTGATGCAATAGCATCAGACGACTTTTGAAAACATTATGGCCAAAGGTGAAATTGCTCACGATGAGCAATTTCACCTTTGGCCACAATGGTTTCAACTTTATTTAAAATTTAAGCTATCTTTTATGGAGATATCTTAGGTTTTTGTCACTATGTTTACAAAGTCGTCTGCTGCAAGTTTGTTGTATGTGGGACAGGGTTAAGACGACCAGATCACTACTTGATCATATATTCATGGGAATGTCTTTAGAAATAAAAAAAAATTGACAAGAAACTTCTAACAATGGCAGTATGTTTTAAGATCTGGCTCTACATTGTTCACAAAACGCACACTCGTACATTTTCTTACGGACGGGCTTACATATCGACTTTGCATGGTTAAACTAGTGTATATTGCTATTTATATGAGTCGTTATTTTAAAACGAAGTAAATGTCGAACATGACAAATGATAATAATTTCAAATTGCAGACATTATATAAAAAAAAGTTTCAAAATGCAACAGTGTATTTTGATAGCGTGTTCTGTATCCGTTCAGTGGATTAACTTATTTCTTTATCTAAACTCAAATTTTTACGACAACCTATTTTTGTTCATACGACATTTTAGATTCGTCTGCTTTGAAACCATTCGAAGAAACTATAGTGGCATATATATAAATATGCTCACACGAAAAAGAAAGTATGCACTTGGTTAGAGGGATTTTTTTTATACTTATAGAAGCAAAATATAGGCAAACTTGGTATCAAAAAGTGCACAAATGTATTGGCTATACGATGTTTTACTTTTAATTGAGATTTGATAATTATCAGAACATTGTTTTACGTGTGAATAACGTGGGGGTGAAAAGTAAATGTTGCATATTTGTAATGTTTTGTAACTGCTTTTTTGTCTTCGGATATTTGTCAAGTTACGTGCACGGGTAGTACGAGCGAAAAGTTGCATAATATTGGGTAAATGGGTGCAATGTGTGAAGGGTTATTTTCTTCACTCATGATGATACATCCGTATATCTAAACTTTGTAACAAAAAAGTTATGCCCAATTTAAAATATGCAACTTTTACTTTTCACCCCTACGTTATTCACACGTAAAACAATGTTCTGATGATTATCAAATTTCAATTAAAAGTAAAACATCGTATAGCCAATACATTTTTGCACATTTTGATACCGAATTTCCCTCTAACCAAGTGCACACTTTCTTTTTCGTGTGAGTATATATTGGAGAAGTGTTACGATTACAAACCATATCCTCAACCATGATATATGATTATATAAGTATCACTTTTTTTCAAATCCTCCTGTCGGGTTTGAGGTTACATGGCCCATTTGCCATAATTCTCTGACAATATGTGCTCCATTAATGGGGTTTTCCCCCTTTTTTACCGTCGATTAGACAAAACGGATATTGTTGCCTTCCCATACTGGCTTTACATAAAGGGGTGGGGGTTGTCAGTGGCCCGCGTTGGAATGTAATTCTTGTTTCTTCACTATAGTAATGTCTAATTTAGAGATAGTCAGCTATCCACCAAATAATCACAGGTTCACACGAGTCCTCACTTTCCCAGATGCTATTTGACCCCTTTCCTCCTGAAACGGCTCATAAAACCTGATACAGTAGACCAATCCAGACATGACCAATCCAGACATGACCTATCCAGACATGACCTATTTATGCCATCTTCATATGAGCCGTTCCGCGAGAAAACCAACATTGTGGAATCTGCGTAAAGTATCGACCCGGATCAGCCTAAGCATGCCGCGCAGGCTTACCCGGATATACACTTTTCGCCTCCTGAGGATTTTCTGTTTCATGAATAATTACTCTATACATCTTTCCCCCTAAGACGGAATGTGTCGGCCGGATCAGTCTGCGCGGACAGCGCAGGCTGATCTGGTCGATACATTACGCAGATGATATGAGCCGTACCGCGAGAAAACCAACATTGTGGACTCTACGTAAACTATGGATCCGGATCAGTCTAAGCATGGCGCGCAATCCGGGTAGACGCTTTTCGCCTTCTTTGGATTTTCTGTTTCAGGAATCATTACTCAATACGTTTATTTCCAACTGTCCTTCTATTGCATTTCTAAAAGGTATATTTTCATCAGTCTTGGAACATAAAAAAAAAATACATGGCATTCGGTGATATTCTCACATGCCCCATTCATAGTGCCCGGTTGAATGTATCATATTTAAACCAACAAAACACTTATCCATTTGTTTTAACATAGAAGTCGGATATGGTGATATGGGTTCTTTGCGAACTTGCTGCATCAAAATAAGGCCGATAAGTATGGCACATCGGGGGATTACCTTCACGGTTTTTAAGCTTTTACTTGAGCTTCAAGTGTTCGTTATCAGCTATCGTAATTCACCGTCGGTCCGTATGTAATTCCCCGTTCACAGCTTTTTCTTTTAAAATGCTCTCCTCTGAAAATACTGCTGGTTCGATTTCAAAATCAGGTCACAGGAGTGTTCTTCAAAAGAAACTTTTTTTTAAAAAGCGTCTAAGCATTTCATTCACCCAGTGAAGGCTTGATTTCATGGCAATCGAAATAAATCCTTTAGAAAATACCGAAGACTTTTAAAATGGTAGAAATGGCTGCCCATGATTGTGGGGGTTAGCATTACGACTGACGGGCTGGTGTCAGATTAAATGGACCAGTAGTACTGGTAAATTAACCAGGAAACGCCGTGATAAAATGTTAAACTTGTTGAACAATGCGTAAAAGACCACACACTCATTGCAAACCAACCCCAATAGTTCAAGGTTCCGTCAATTGATAAACAAAGTAGGTATAGAAAGAATTGTACGATTGCAAACAATTGTAACACAATACTATTCCCATGATGAAGCCTTTACATTGGATGTGTTGTTTCTATTTTATCAATTCAATACAGACTTAGGCCCTGGGAATTCGATATAAGATGACTACGAGGTGAAACATTCACTTTAGCCTTAGTTATCATGCAGTTCACGACCTTAACAGCATAAACTCTTCAACTAAGCTTGGATGATACACAGTTGGGAACACAAAATAACAAAATGAACCTTAGCTTTCGAGCAGTGAACAATTGGTATAAATATTTAGTTTCTTGTCGCACGTTCTAGATTTTAACCGTCACACATTTAGAAGCTTTCTTACGTCTCAGCAGCAGATGACTTTTGGAAACATTGTGTAAAATTGAGCAAGACCCCTTTCCCTGTAGTGTTTTCAACCTAATTGAATAATTGTTCTTTCAGTTATAGAGAGTTTTAATATTTTGTCTAAATGTTTTCAAATTTGTCCACTGCATATTTGAGCCGTCCCGCGAGAAAAGTATGGACTGCGCAGTCCGCGCAGACTGATCCGGCCGACACATTCCGTCTCAGGGGGATAGAGGAGTCATTATTCCTTAGGCTGATCCCGGTCGGTTTTCTCGCGGGACGGCTCATTTGTTGTGTTGGAAAGGGTAAAATGAATCATTGGAAAGCGTACACGTACACGATGGCATTCCTGTCCAATGTAGGTTATCTTCTCATTCTTATTAGAATCTTCGCAATACCTTTTTTATAAGTTTCTTACAAGTTTGTGAAATGCATACGCGTACATCTACCCAGTCTTATTAGAAACCGCACAATATCCCTTTTATACGTTTCTTCGAGTTTGTGAAAGGCATACACGTACATCTACCCAGTCTTATTAGAAACCGCACAATATCCCTTTTATATACGTTTCTTACAAGTTTGTGAAAGGCATACACGTACATCTACCCAGTCTTATTAGAAACCGCACAATATCCCTTTTATATACGTTTCTCACAAGTTTGTGAAAGGCATACGTGAACAGAGTACAGCTTGATCAAACTGTACAGGCGCACAACTGATCTGGATCTACACAGTTCACATAAACTTATGTGTATCTTTACGCACGGACTGGCTTGTTTTTTGACATGTAAGTTATCTGTTTTTATATGAAATAGACACAGATGTGTTGGGAATTCAAAAAAAGATGACTTAAGAAATTTCAAACATTTTCTGAACCCAAATTTATCCAGCAATACATGACTTCAAACGTTTGGCTTGGCTGAAACAGCCCAGATATGTCTGGTATAAAATGTTCATATTTTTATTCGGTTATTCCTGTAACCATGTTGAATACTTTATAGCATTAATACATTCCCATTTTCAGTCAACAACAATCTTATGTGTGTTTTACAAGACATACACGTCCTACTGCCATTGGTTTGCATACTTATTATGTCTCCCCCATTACATGGGGGTGACATATTGTTTTTGCCCGTTCCGTCCGTCCTTCCGTCCTTCCGTCCTTCCGTCCTTCCGTCCTTCCGTCCTTCCGTCCTTCCGTCTGTCACACTTGTTTCCGCTCAATAACTGAAGAACGCTTGGGCGTAGGAACTTCATACTTGGTATGCAGGTTGGTCATGACCAGTAGCTGACCCCTATTGATTTTGATAACAAAAGGTCAAAGGTCAAGGTCATGGTGACCTTGTGAGGTAAAAAATGGTTTCCGCTTTGTCTGAGGAACTCCGTACTTGGTATGCAGGTTGGCCATGCCTAGTAGAAGACCCCTATTGATTTTGAGGTCAGTACGTCTAAGGTCAAGGTCACAGTGACCATGAGCTTGAAAGGTCAGTGACAATGAGCTGATAAATAGTTTTTGCTTGGGCCTAGGAGCTTCATACTTGATGTGCAGGTTGGTCACCACCAGCAAATGACCCCTATTAATTTTAAGGTCACTAGGTCAGAGGTCAAGGTCACAGTGGTCAAGATCACATCCGTCACACTTGTTTCCGCTCAATAACTGAAGAACGCTTGGGCATAGGATCTTCATACTTGGTATGCAGGTTGGTCATGACCAGTAGATGACTCCTATTGATTTTGATGTCAAAAGGTCAAACGTCAAGGTCATGGTGACCTTTTGAGGTAAAAAATGGTTTCCGCTCAATAACTAAAGAACGCTTGGGCCGAGGAACTCCATACTTGGTATGCAGGTTCGCCATGCCCAGTAGAAGACCCTATTAATTTTGAGGTCAAAGTCAAGGTCACAGTGACCTTGAGCTGAAAGGTCACAGTGACAATGAGCTGAAACATTGTTTTTGCTTAATAACTGTAGAATGCTTTGGCCATGGAAGTTAATACTTGGTATGCAGGTTGGTCACCACCAGTAGATGACCCCTATTGATTTTGAGGTCACTAGCCTGAAGGTCAAGGTCATGGTAACCTTCAGCTGAAAAATGGTTTCCTCTCAATAACTAAAGAATGCTTATGTTGAGGAACTTCATACCTGGTGTGCAGGTTGGTCCTAACCAGTAAATGACCTTTATTGAATTTGTTTGATTTTGAGGTCACAAGGTCAAATGTCGAAGGTCACGGTAACCTTCAGCTGAAAAATGTGTTTTACTCAATAACTCAAGAACGCTTATACCCAGGAACTTCATACTTGGTGTGCAGCTTGTTCCTAACCTGTAGAAGACCCCTATTGATTTTGATATCAGTAGGTCAAAGGTCAAGGTCGCGGTGACCTTTGGCTTTCCGCTCAATAACTGAAGATTGCTTGGGTCCAGGAACTTCATACTTGGTGTGCAGGTTGGTCACCAGCAGCAAATGACCCCTATTGATTTTGAGGTCACTAGGTCAAAGACCAAGGTCATGGTCAACCTCAGCTGAAAAATGGTTTCCGCTCAATAACTGAGGATTGTCACTGTTGCTTCATCTCCAGTCCAAAACTAAAAAATTCATCTCCATCATTTCTTTTCCTCCCCTACGACCACACAAATGGGGAGACAAGCGCTTTTTCAAAAAAGCAATCTCTAGTTTGTGCGGTCCTTGAACTACTCCAGTTAATGTCTCATTTTTCATCCGAACGAGGCATAGATGTTGGGATATTACAGCCATTGAACTGTGACCTGCAGTAACCAACCTTAACCCTTTCCCTCATTAGACAATTCTGCAGCAGACGACTTTGAACATATTTTGTCAAATAATGGAAAAGCTCTATGATTGAATAGATAACCTATGACTAAAAGTGGAAAACATTGTGACAAAAGGAGAAATTGCACGTTTTGTGCAATTTCTTCTTTTGTTACTATGTTTTCAAAAAGCCGTCTGCTGCAGAGGCGTCAGAAAGCGTCTATATGAGGGAAATGGTTAACGTAATTATAACACAATGAAAATACCTGACAGTGCCTCCTTGATAAAGATCCAAATGGATACTGCTTTATAAAAACAAGAGACCCATGAGGGCCTTTGCTCTACTGGGATGGTTCTTTGGTCATTTTCAATCAAGAGCATGTATGTATGGTGAAGATCGGATAGTACATGGAGGCTCTATTGTGTTCACAAGCTGTATTATAGCAATTTTGACAATTTCAAGGGCCATAATCCAATCATGCAAGAGCACATCTGGCTGGTTTTCGACAGGAACCGAGGTCTCATCAATATTTAACTACTATCTAAGTTTGGTGAAGATCAAATAGTAAATGGAGCCTCTATTGTGTTCACAATCTGTATTATAGCAATTTTGACAATTTCAAGGGCCATAATCCAATCATGCAAGGGCACATCTGGCTGGTTTTTCGAAAAGAACCAAGCTCTCATCAATAGTTAACTACTATCTAAGTTTGGTGAAGATCAGATAGTAAATGGAGCCTCTATTGTGTTCACAAGCTCTATTATAGCAATTTTGTCAATTTCAAGGGCCATAATCCAGTCTTGCACAGGCGGATCTGGCTGGTTTGCGAAAGGAACCGAGCTCTCATAAATATCTAACTACTGTATACGTTTGATTGAGATACAATCAAAACTGAAGACTGTATCGCGTTCACAAGCAATTGTTTACGGACGCACGGACACACGGACGCACTGACGCACGCATGTACGACGGACACCACGCCACGGCATAAGCTCTTCTGGCCTTTGGCCAGTAGAGCTAAATAAACAAACATACTTTAATTAATTGGCGAATAGTACAGAGTTCTTGCAGACCGTGTGGATGCGCTGTCTGATCTTGATCAACACTGGTGGCAATTGCCAAACGGTTGGTTATCACAGATCGCTGCCCGTTCTTGACGCCGTTACCTTTCTAAGGATACAGAGTACATTTCCCACAAACAGACGCTTTCTGACGCTTCTGCAGCAGACGACTTTTTTTAAAACATTGTGCAATTTCTCCTTTTGTCACAATGTTTTCAGCACTATTCAATAATTGTACTTTCATATATAGAAAATGTTCTTTGTTCAAAATCGTGCGCTGTAGATTTGTAGTATGTAGTAAATGGTTAAGGATATACGAGTATATTAGTTCTGAAAAAGATAAAAATTAAAATCCCTGTTGTCTTATTGCAATTATTATCCTGCGGAATCCCTGCAAGTCGTTGCACTATTAATTTTGTTTAAACACAATGGTGTGTTTCGCATAATATATGAGAAGCAAACAATATATAACAATTATTGGCTGCACGATCGTGCTGACTGACCTTGGTTTACATTGTTCCCAAATGTAGTTTACAGTCGGAAATTAAAGCGAACGTAATTGTTGTTTATAGAGCGCAAAGCGAGATCAGGTTTAACACAATTTCAAAACGCAACAGCAACACATTTACACTCGGAACATCTCGGAAAACTGAATTTAAACCTCGGACACCGTTAATGAATGTACGCTAAATATGGGTAGCGATTCAATTTCCGGGTATGTGATTGGGTTACATACAGTTCCCTTGCCAATGAGGGATACGACCTTGATTATAGTTATTACATTGATTCGAGCTAGCCACGATCCGTGGGAAAGTCATTGTATTTACCATGTTTGAGTTAGGGTTAACGCCGTTTTCAACAGCATTTCAGTTATATCACGACTACAGTTCACACATACCTGATCCCTGGATAACCTTCACAAGCAGGAATCGACGCATGTGTTCTTTATATGCGTCTGTTGTCTGAAAATGACGATATATACAATTCCCGAGGAGACCGAGCCGATTGTAACCTCTCATTTCGCAATATTTCGGATTTACGTCAGACATTGACCTAGATAAGTTGCAGGAACGATAACCACGATGTGATTATCGTAATGGTTTACTAATTTTTCTCACACAAATCTGCAACAGACGACTTTGTAAACATTTAAAATTATGATAATTGAAAAAAGTGTAAAAGATTGTGTTGTGGCAAATCTAAAATGGAAAAAGAGAAAACTGATCCATTTTTTTTTTTTTTTTTGCAACAATGTTTTCAATAGTTGTCTGCTGCAAATTTGTCAAAATGCGTCTACAAATGAAAAAGTTTACTTCCATTACCTAATCCTTCATTCAAAAGTTGTTTTGCTTTGAAAACAATCTGACTTAAACATAATTATAACCTATGCAACTATTCTTAATAAGAGGCATTGGGGGAATCTCCTTTTTCGAGAAGGGTTTTAAAAGCTATCTTCTTCAGAGACCGAGATTGGTACCTATGATTTAAGTTACGGTTAAACTGTTGTACCAAGTGTATTTTCTTTTTGTATTTCATGGGCAACAAACTGTTGTTAAAACATTCTAAATAGAAACATATTTTTATCTCATCCTTTTGTCTGATATATTTGAATATTGACGACTTAAATAAATTGGTTTTAAACAGTTCAGTGAAATAAGGAACGTTTTTACGTTGTCTCAAAATTACAGGTTGTTTTGTCTAAATTAAATTATCTTCGGATGTTTTGATTTTGTATAGATCAATATACTATCTGCGTAATGTATTGACCAGATCAGCCTGCGCTGTCCGCGCAGACTGATCCGGCCGACACATTCCGTCTTAGGGGGATAGATGTATAGAGTAGTGATTCCTGAAACAGAAAATCCACAGGAGGCGAAAAGTGTATATCTGGATTCCTAACATGGACCATCAAATGGTAGCCCTGGATTCCTACCATGGACCATCAAATGGTAGCCGTGGATTCCTACCATGGACCATCAAATGGTAGCCGTGGATTCCTACCATGGACCATCAAATGGTAGCCGTGGCCTCTCTCCTTGGTGCTTAGCGTATCAAGAAAAGCACCACGTTTGACCGGTATCGGGATAAACGTACCGACAGTTCTGGATCATTTCTCTGATTAACTGATTAGGGTTTAACGCCGTTTTCAACAATCGTTCAGTCATATCACGGTGGTCAGTTCACTTACTTATGTGTTTCCTGGCTTTCTCACATCTGTACTCCACACAACATACTTTCAAAGCAACTGACAGTTTTTCAACATAGACTGTCAGCCCTGTGGTGGAAGACGAATGACGCTTGTCACAGTGACTTTTGTCAAAGGTCGAAATAATATTAGCCGCCCTGGGTTTCGGACTCACAACCCCTGGATTGACAACCCGCGGCGCTACCGTCTGAGCAACCGGTGCTCGGCCAAACTGGTGATTTACACACGCAACGACGTCGTTGGACTGAAGTAGTTTACAAGCGACGCAAATCTTTAGTCGAACTGATATAACAAATCAAAGAAGGAACCAGCCAGACAAAGTTGTAATTGGCAAACAGACTGATGTGATGCTTGGATATAGGTTGTCATATCTATCTACATATTTTGATAACTATATCAGATGATGCATTGTTAATGCTCTCTTCTCCTGACATTTGTTGGTGGATGTTTGTTTTTGATATGAGTGTACTTTCCGGTACGACATCACCTGTCATAGACATGCATATGTAACTGACATGACTTTAACCCATATCCTTGTACAACTAATATGCGCCAAACGACTTTGTAAACTTTGAATTAAATATTAGGAAAGTCTTTGGAAATAACATCTTAATTATTGGTTCGTTTGAATTGGGCATTTCCCCCCTCCTGTGAGGCCATAGCTACCTGTTCTACATGGAATTAAATTATTTGAAAGAGGATCACCTTAGGAACATTTCTTTGAAATTAGTCCATTGGTTTAGGTAGGAGGAGAAGATGTTTGTTGGAAAATGTGAACGGACGTACTGATGAAGTGTATTTGTGGGGTTATTTCCTTTGATGTTTTTTTTTGTGGGGTGCACCCCACAAGTATGCAATTTATTCTACCCTTCATAACTTCCCTTTTACGGAATGAATAACATTAATATGCAAATGAGATACCCGTTATAAAAAAACATTTTTTTTTTTTTATCTAAGTGTCTTTATAAGTGTGGTGGGTGGGCTTTAGGTTTAGGAGAACATCACACCCCACAAGTACTCGGCCACCAGTACGGACGGACAGGAGGAGAACACCACACCCCACAAGTACTCGGCCACCAGTACGGACGGACAGACGTCGACAACGCAGGACGGTTACACTAGCTCACATTCGTGCTCAGATGAGATAAGTACCCGTAAAGACAATGACTTCTAACAGGAAAACATTTACACAGGTGACTGAATTAAAGCAACTTAACCTCGACACATATAACTAAACGCTCCATCATGACACTATGAAGGTCACACACTGTTGTTCAGTTACGATAATTTATGGTAGATTTACCTTTTGAAAGCAATTGAATTACGCAAAAAGGTTTGCATGATGTTTTACGCCACTTTCAATAGTTTTCCAGTTTTATCACGGCATTTCCTGTGAACGTTACGATAACTACTGGTCCGTTTATACTGGCCCCAGCGAGTGAGTCGTAATGCTAACTCCACGATCCTGAGCGCCAAGGAGGGGGGATCATTGCTTCGTTGGTATGACCCCGGCCAGGGATCGCATTCGCGAGCGACCCTTCAGTACGGACGCTCTACCACTATATCATCAGAGGCGGAACATAACTCGAAAGAGACCGGTGAGTATCTCCAGAGACAATGGGATATTAATATCGATGACATCGAAATGGTAAGGAACAATTGTTGAAACGTAGGTCAATTCGCTAGTACGCCATTTGACTTTACACTCAGTTTTTCGCAAATTTCGATAGGCTGCATTCAAGTTATTGTAGCCATTTTCCCATGATCAAGTAATTTATTTCGCACAAAGAACATTGTACAGTTGGTTTGAATCGCCATCGAAGTCGAACAAAAATAAATAAATTTATAAGCATTAACTTAAGCATAATAAGCATAATTGTTAAGCATCTTAGGAGATATAAACACGTGATCACGTAAGTATTCGATGGTCGCAGATGCAACAAGTCTCCTTTTTACCTGACGTTGTTCAAATATACGATCTAATGAGATATTCCGATGAATTGCTATATCATTTTTATCATACATAGACTGACAATTCAAAGACAAACGCTGGAGTGGATCGTTACATGTTTTCAATACCAATCGACGCCGGTTTGAAAGTCTAGTAAACAAGCGGTTTTTGTTGGAAGAAGAAACGACTTTCATATCTTGATTGATGTACTTTTCGATAAAGAAGCACACTGCCGAATGAAAGGGAAAAGAAAGACAGAAAAAATGTAGTTCTTTTAAGATAAATGTCAGATGTCTTAAAACTGTGATGCGGAAATAGGTCATCATTATTCATAAAAAACACAAACACTCTAAATGCACGGAATGAGACCATCGTGACATATGCAGATCATCATTTTGCAATCAATTACGTTCATCCCACTTCGTGATACAGAAGACCCTTGGTCTCCTTTAACCCCATTCCCACGTGTAGACGCATATACAGCAGCCGACTTTTGAAAACAAACTTTTGACATTAAGGTTAACCCTTTCCCTCATACGACAATTCTGCAGCAGACGACTTCGAACTTATTTTGTAAAAACATAGAAAATTTCCATAGTTGAATGGATAACCTATGACAAAAAGTGGAAAACATTGTGGCAAAAGGAGAAATTGCACGTTTTGTGCAATTTCTTCTTTTGTCATAATGTTTTCAAAAATCCGTCTGCTGCAGAGGCGTCAGATAGCGTCTATATGAGGGAAAGGGTTAAAGGAGAAATTGCTCATTTTCTATTTCTCCTTTTGTCACAATATCTTCAACTCTTTTCAATTCTTTTTGCTTTCATTTGTATAGATTTTCAATATTTTTGAAATGTTCAAAGTCGATGCTGCCGATTTGTTGTATATGGGAAAGGGTTAAACTGTTAATACACTGTCAATGACGGAGAACACCCCCACCAATATATCTTTTCGACTCTATATCAAGATATACTTGCATATATATCAAGAGGTTGCATACAATTGTGACACATTTTATAACGTCTTTGCAAACACATTGGGTAACACATTCGGAGAATAATTTGGAAATTCATTAGGAGATATATTTAGAAAGACACTCAAAGAAGCATTGTGAAACTAATTTTGAGACAGATTTAGACTCGCATAAATTGTAGATGCATTTGGAACACTTGTACTTGCACGCATGTCACACCATTACAGAGCCGCGTCAGTTTAAAGTGTAGTTATGTGGCGTCCTCCATTTCTTTGTCACTTAAAGAAACCACGCCATGATACCATTTTGTTTGTTTGTATCGTTTGTGCCGCTTTCAACAATATTTCAGTATTTCAGACGGTGTTTCTTGAAACAAGCGTATCAGTTTGATATCCCCGCACCACTGAGCGCTATCATGGAGTGAAGCTACCATTTTAAAGTGTTTGTGGTATGGCCCGACTTGGGATCGACCTCGTGAAACAAGTAGGGCTTTTTTTCTAAATTAGTTTCAGATGATACGTCAAGTCCTCTGGTAAACAGTGAATAGATATGTACACATTTTACCGGAATGCGTACGCAGCAAACGAATATATGAATTCTTAACTCTTTATTAAAGCACTCTCTGTCCGTCCGTCGTCCGTCGTTAACTGTTAGCTTTAAACGACATCTCCTCCTAAACCAACGGACTAATTTCAACAAAACTTCCACTTAAATTAAGCGGCATAAGAAAGGGCGGGGTGATACTTAATGCCCAAAAATTCTTCTCATCTGAATAGACGTCGGATTCCAATACAATATGGTCGAAATGTACCTTGGATGACACACTACAAACAAAATCGTTCAAGCCATATTGATTGGTTGAAAAACTTGGCAGCTATGCGTCATCTGAAAAGGTACACAATTAGTGCGGAGAAATGTTCCTGCAGTGACTTCTTAAAGCCATATTGATTGCTTGATAGACATAGCAAACTAGTTGCATCGGTAAAATGTGTCAACAAAACTTTTAGCTTCAAATGACATCTCCACTTAATCCATTTGACCAATTTCGATCAAACTTCAAAGGAATGTTCTTTTGGTGGTCCTCCTTAAATATTATTCAAAGATATAAATTATATGTAGACATTTGGTTGTTTCTGCATCAGAAAGGGATAAAATGCCCAAAACTACAAAATTCTTTTCTTCTGAATCCGCCCGTCCGATTCAAATATGATTTGATAGAAATGTTCCTTTACAGTGACTGTCTACAAAATTCAATTCATATTTATTGGTTGAAAAACAGGCGTGTTCAGAACAGGGGTTGAATGACAAAACGTTACTAGTCTATATTTTTAGAACTGTCTGATTTCTAGATAATTTATTTTGCAGACATGTTCCTATAGTGACCTCTACATAATTTGTTCAAGCAATATGGATTGGTTGAAAATATTTGCAATTTCATTACAACTTTTTCACAAAACAAATCATATTGTGGTCCTCTTTCATATTTGCAATTTAATTACAACTTTTACCTGACGTTTGCTACTATGCTATCAGTCCAGGTGATCGATTAGTGCCACCCGGCCCTCTTGTAAGAAATCGTGTTTCCTTTTTCCAGGCGGTCAATTTCAAAACGTTCCTCAAAGGCGTCTTTCAGTAAACATTTTACCGCGACTTGAAATGATTGTAATCAAATTGGTAATTTGTGCATCACCATATGGTATTAACCATTTCAATGCTGACTTTTTAAAAATGGACTTTGCGAGTAGAGTATATGTAGTGCATTTGGAATAGACCAAAGCCAATTATTGGAATATCAGGATAAGCATATATAGTTGAGTACCCAACAGTATAGAGTCTGTTCAGACGGCACGCATTCACCGGCTGCCCTCACTATATTCTGGTGGCACAGGCTTCACAAAACACGTTCGAGCAGTGAAAGGGCCCAATGTTTCAAATAGCGTTACATTGAGTGAGTTGTAGAGTTTATAACAAGATGGACTGACGAGACAAACACATAGACACTGTGGATATATTTATTCTTGGAGCGTAACAATGTTTAGGTTAACTGTATCAGTGATCAGCGACGATACACATCTGCGTAATGTATCGACCAGATCAGCCTGCGCTGTCCGCGCAGACTGATCCAGCCGACACATTCCGTCTAAGGGGGGGATAGATAGAGTAGTGATTCCTGAAACAGAAAAGCGTTACAATGAGTGAGTTGTAGAGTTATATAGCAATATGGACTGACGAGACAAACACATAGACACTGTGGATATATTTATTCTTGGAGCGTAACAATGTTTAGGTTAACTGTATCAGTGATTAGTATACATGTATTTCTCGAAGAAACAACACTGCTTTCTCGTGAATTTGAAATTTGATAGTTGAATCGCTTTATGCAAAGTCAAACCTTTTGGACTTTGCGACCAGCGACGACATTCGTAGTCCGATTGGGATTGAACCTGTTCTACTACTACATGAGGTAGTTCAAGCATCATAGAAGAAGAGACGCCATTATCTAAAACTCACTTTACAATAGTGCAATTCTGTTGTAATTGCCATTGACTATATTACCTCCGAAATCGGTTTTTGGATCTCATTATAAATGTGTATAAATGTAATCAATTTCTCATTTTGCCACTATGTTATGTACTATTTTCAATGATCGTACTTTCATTTATAGGGAGTTATATATATTTATATATTTGTCGTCTGATGCAGATTTGTTGAATGAGGTAAAGTGTTAATCGCTCTATACTAGCGTACATTGATAACAATTTGTCTGGTCTTGCATAGGATAACCTTGGTTTATCACATTCACGAATTATATTCCTAGGGGTAATAAACGGTAAAAGTGATAACATCTTGAACCGGATGAGACGCGACAGACGAAATGGGGTCTTAACAAACCTGTCCCTCATACATCAAATCTGTAGCAGACGACTTTGAAAACATATCTACTTTAACTTACGGAAAATTTCTAGAAGTGAAAAGATAACTATTGAATTAAAGTTGAAAATATTGCGACAATGGAAGAAGTTGCTAATGATGAGCAATTTCTCTTTTTGTCAAAATGTCTTTTAAAAATCGTTTCCTGCATATGCGTCAACAGGGCTCTATGTTGGAACGAGTAAATGCACCCCAGCTTTGACATCACCTGACGAGGTATGGGTTAAATAAATGGGGCTGCGATTCTAGTTTGAGTCAGCGGTTACTTCTTTTGTTCTGCTAAGTGTATGTGGACGGTGATAACTCTGATGAGACATGGCAAAAGAAAAAATAAGATTAAAAATAAAAATAAACCCATAAAAGCTAGACATATTAACAATTCGTTTAGGACAACATTAGAGGAAATGTAATAAAACTTTTCCCATGAGGAATGTCATCTTTAACCCTTACCGATATACCATAAGTACTTTAAACACATGCGGGCGATAATGTAAAAGTTCTCTATAAAAGTAAGAATTAGTATTCAATATTCATTTTGAGCAATTGTCCCTTTTGCCTCAATGTTTACGAAAGTCATCTCTTAAAGAGGTGTGAGAAAGCGTCTACGTATAGATGTAGGGATTGGTTAAAATTTGGCGATTGATGTTCACTGTAAAAAGTGTTATATTCGGTTAAGTTCGGAAAAAGGACTGCAGTTTACGAGAGGCGTTTTCAATAGCTTAAGTGTTTTAGAATATTGAATTTAGGTCCATTAGTAACTGAAAGCTATCAAATAGAGAGCCTGATATAAACTGTTGTCTAGATTCATGATGTCAGTGGCGTAGCTCCCAAAATGCAGCTGCGGCGATACACATCTGCGTAATGTATCGACCAGATCAGCCTGCGCTGTCCGCGCAGACTGATCCGGCCGACACATTCCGTCTAAGGGGTTGGGGGGGGGGGGGGGGGGGGGGGGGGAATAGATAGAGTAGTGATTCCTGAAACAGAAAATCTACAGGAGCCGAAAAGTGTATACCCGGGTACGCCTGTGTGGCATGCTTAGGCTGATCCGGGTCGATACTTTACGCAGAGTCCACAATTTGGATTTTCTCACGAGACGGCCTACACATTGATTATTGCCAAGCTACGCCCCTGGATGTTACGTGAACACCCTACAGTCCTGTGTCTAGTTTGGTCATTTAACGGGTTAACAACATTTTAAACAATTTACAGTAATACAGTAAACCACTATAGTAGTAGCAATTAAGGTTCCGCGAGCGCGGGAAGAAAACCGACTGACCTAACCATGACCTTGAAAAATAACTTTGACCTTGTCCACAAATGAGGGTAACCCATTTCCGCGCAGCTTCATTGGATACTACTCACAATTTCTATCTCAATTACCAACAAGAGAACGTTGATGCAACGCGTCAATGTCGCCGGAAATACATACTGCAGTTATTCATAACACTTACATTATAGTAGTTGAAAAAAAACAACCAGTTATCTACTAAAGGGCATATTGGAACATCAGGGATGGGGTCAAGTGAAAATGTATCATAAATTGCATTTTTTTTGTCAACTAAGTAAATGTCCTTCATTGAAATATAATTAAAGCCTTTCATTGTTTATGATCAATCTCCATTCTAAGGTAGGTTGACTATACACACAGCTAACTAATTATTGATCATAACCAGAAATGGAAATGAGTAATCTTGCCAATAATTAGTCTTAGTATGTATACAGTGCTTGCATTAAGGAATAATTACAAGATTTGTGAATTCTACATACACTTTTCATGATTTTTTTTCCCAGAATATTTGAATTTTATTATTTATCAATAAAACCACAAAACAGACCATTTAGGATTAGCATGCAATAGCACGTCATTTTACCTTTCATCTATTAAAGTCAACATTGGACACCTTTACAGCAATCTACTTTTAAAACAATGAGAAAAGGGTTAAATCGCTGAAGACATGTGTTTTCTCCTTTTCTCAGAATGATATTAGCTTGGCATCCAAATTATATCATACTTTGACAAATGTTAAAATGTAGTCCAATATTTATAAATAACATCACCCTTAAAATATAATATCAGCTAAACAGTTATATTTCATTGAAATTGTTGTATAATTTCAAACTTAATTTCGAACTTAAACTGAACGCTACAAAATGTTAATTTATTGGGATTCGCTTCGCTAGATATCCCTTATTGTCAGGCTTTTCCGTCTGTTTGTTTGTAAAGCGACGCTCCACAGCCCAAACCGATAGGCCGATTCGATGGAACTTGGTGAAAAGGTGTCATAGGGGCTCAGGTGTGCGCGCGTTTGAGTTTCGTTGCTAAGGACCAACCCGTTGCTATGCAGCTTGCAAACCACCGCTTTTTTAAAACCCAAACCATTTTTCTATCTTCTCCTACAGTTTTGAACGTGGAGAGCTGAAACTTCGGTTATATACTTTAAGATATTTAGAAAAAACGTCACGATTTTTTATTTAGGCCTTTGTTTCCAAATGGTAGCCTTTCAAAAATAGCCGTTGCTATGCAGCTAGCAAAAAAACGCGATTTAAGAACCCAAACCATTTGTCTATCTTCTCCTACATGGTTGGTTGACCAGAGAGTGTTTTTACAAGGTGCACACTTTTCACAAGTATTCACCAAGTCACCACAATAGTGACCCTATCACAATAGTTCTTCATATGTATATGCAAAGGCGAATCCCACGTCGCCTACCGACTTGTTGTTATTCTTTCCTTCCTTTTTTATAATGAAAATAACGAACTACTCATGTTTTAGAATTATATTATGATGAGCGCCCTTGTGTCAATGATGCATAACAATATGCAGATCCGAAGCAAAATGCCTGTAGGGAATCTAATGACATATTTAAAATTGTCAAAATTGTTCTTTACACTCTCTTTATAGGCAGAGAGTGTTCATTCGAAGTAATTTTCTATAATAACCAGTTTTATCTCAGTTTGTTCTTTCTTCATTTGTTTCGAACCAAATAAACATTTTAAATCACCTATAATTAACTCTTTGTAGATGAGTGTAAGGAACGGCTCTCTGCGTTAAACCACAATCAATCAGTGTTGAAATTAACTTCTCTCTAATTTGTAGATTTAATTCCTATGTCCTAGTTGGGTCGACATACAGCGACACATGAGAATATTCAACACAACACGCGACCTGTTTTACCAACAAGTCTCCAGTAGCGGTGAGACCGTTAGTACCATTATTTCATGGCATGTTTACACAGTAGGACCTCTCTCTTTGGACGGATTATGTAATAACAAGTCCTTACCCTTGACCACGTAGACTAAATATACAGCAAACAACATTTAACTAAGCCTGAAATCTTGACCTGAATTAATAAAAGTATTATTTTGAATAGTAATTAAAACATTGTGGAAAAAGACAAACTTGCTGATTATCATTCATCTGTTAAGGTTAGTCGAATGTGTCTAAAAGGGGCAAAGGTTAAAATAATAACTGTAGACAAATATTTTCGTTATCTAGGTTATATAGCATTGTTTGGAAAGGAGGAATTGCTCATTGTCAGCAGTTGCTCCGTAGGCAAATATACTTTCAACATTCGTATGTAACTAAGTAGCTATAACGGAAACGGTTCAATCCTTTCCCGTTTAAAGTCGCTTTTTGACGCATGTGCAGCAGACGGCTGCAGAATGGTTATTCGTGACCCATTTCCTCTTTTTCCACAAAGCTATGTATAAACTATCTATTTTTCCTCTTGATGTAAGGCGAAATTGCTCGTTATCATTGGAAGCCGCCTAAATTAAAAACAAAAGACAAAGGCCAGTATATTAATTGAATATGTGTACATTTTTATTTAAGCGAAATTCATACTGTATCTTGTCTAAACAGTAAACTGAATTGGTTACATGCCTCACACGCTTTTTTTTAGTTCGATAGTATGTTAAACCGGGAACCACGAACAAAAGAAGGTACGCAGTAAATGTAATCTGTTTCTTGTTGTTGTTGTTTGGCGTTGTTTACCCTCGCGCTGGGCATTAATGCCATTCCGTTCCTTACATGCTATAATATATTACGCAGTAATTCTAGATGAAGAAGTGCAGACATGAACAAAATATCTGTTTCACAATAAATGTTGCCGTCTAGTTGAAATGTTAATGTTTATCAAACTTATTCATACGAATCACAAAAAAATAATCCTAGTAGTACTTAAAGGGAGGTAATTTGAAGTATATACGCACAATTTAATTAAGTTCCCATTTGGTCTGACACCTTTGTCTAATAATACACATGTATGACGATTTAAATAAATAATTTAAAGGGAATACAAATATTTAACACAGTTAAACATTTATTTAAGCGAAAATCATACTGTATCTTGAACAGTGAACAAGAGTAAATGTAATCTGTTTCTTGTTGTTGTTGTTGTTTGGCGTTGTTTACCCTCGTTCTCGGCATTATTGCCATTCCGTTCCTTACATGCTATCATATATTACGCAGTAATTCTAGATGAAGAAGTGCAGACATGAACATATATAAACCACAGAAATATATGTTTCACAATAAATGTTGCCGTCTAGTTAAAATGTAAATGTTTATCAAACTTATTCATACGAATCACAAGAAAAAAATCGTGGTAGTTCTTAAAGGGAGGTAATTTCTAGTATATACGCACAATTTAACAAAGTTCCCATTTGGTCTGACACCTTTGTCTAATAATACACATGTATGACGATTTAAATAAACAATTTAAAGGGAATACAACTATTTAACACAGCTAAACATTTCAATACATGTTCAGCAGCTAACCGTTTCCCACATACAATAACCAATTTGGTAGAGGAAAGTTTACGTCGTGCCGGGTTAGCTAGTCGCAATATAAAATCGCAAATATTGGAAATATACTTATACACAAACGGACGTTTTAGTTTCAGTACATACAAAAACGGTTCATACTTTAATTTACTTTAACATGTTGGTATATTGAAATGGGTGTTTCTGTGAGATTCACAGACTTAGCACGTTGAAATGAAAATCTGTTTATAACATTATAAATTTTATATTCATACCTATACATTAGGGTATCTACAAACAATTAATGAAATGTGTAAACATTTATCTTGGCTTAAATTTGATTTTGATGTTGTTACTAAATTAAATAATAGTTTTCATTCATATAATTTCAATGTTTATTAATCTTAATCATACGAATCACAACGTAAATATCCTTGTATTGCTTAAAGGGAGGTAATTTGAAGTATCCAACAGTCTTCAAAGGGATAAATATATCAGCGTATTACCGTCTACAGTTGTTTGTGGATTTAAATGTTCTTTTTTCTTATTTCTACATGAACAACGAAAAATTGCAGCTTCTCTTTGACGCTTTGCGTCAAACATTCGTCTTGTTACTCTCTAGCATGTTATTCAAAATTTGTCCGGAATAAGAAAGAGTAACAGAATGTCCACAGTAAAACGTTTAAATATGAAAAGAATTAATTTGAAACGTGTTTGAAAGCATTGTGTGAAAAGGAGAAATTGTTAATTGTCAGCAATAGCTCCATTTTCAACAATATTTCAATATTCGAACAGTTATATTATCACGGAAAGGGTTCCGCTTCCATGGGGAGGATGTAACCATTTCCCGCTTACAGACGCATGTGCAGCAGACGACAATCGAAAACATTGTGACAAAAGGAGAAATTGCTTATCGTAGGCAATTTATACTTTTGCCACAATGGTTTCAACTCCTTTCAATAATTTTATTTACAGTGATTTGCACATTTCTCTATGTAAGTCGACTGTTGTAAACTAATGGGGTCACAGCACGGTCGACGTTACCTTATACCACTGACATTAAGGTCAATCATAGTTCAGAGTGTGTTTCACTCGTATGAACTATTTTGTATCATTAATTAATGCAAGCGGATGGTTTTTCGTGATTCGGTCGAACCAATGAAATTGTTGAAAAGTCAGATTAAAACCATAACGATTTTGGTGTAGGTATACACATGTGGACTGTGGTTGCAGCTTTAATCCGACTTTTCGAAAGCAGGCTGACAATGGAATAGTGGCGACACGCCCCTATCCCAAAAATGGTAGTAATAGTTGCCCCCCTTTGCGCTCAGGATGGATGAGCATCACGACTGACTGGCTGGTGTCATGATAAATAGACCGTTGTGAAAGGTCACACTGTATTTGCCTTATTAAAGTGGACATGCAACCGTTTCAACATGTCGTAAATACTGCACGAATCAGAAATTAAGCATAACATAATTCCATCCGTCATTGAACGAAATAATATACAGATAATCTGCTTTGTTGGAATCTAGCCTCTTTATATGCGAAATTTCATTTATTTTTTATTTTTCTTTACATTTCTCCTTTAAATATAAAGGATGAGAGTGAGTAACTACAAGCACCATTCTAGTAAAGAGTATTTTATTTTCT
Source organism: Serripes groenlandicus (assembly GCA_031761405.1). NCBI lineage: Eukaryota > Metazoa > Mollusca > Bivalvia > Cardiida > Cardiidae > Serripes > Serripes groenlandicus. Next base: position 220,086,513 of record JASEVX010000001.1, read on the forward strand.
ACCAGTTTCGGCCAATAAAATGGCATTCCTTAGGATACATAAATATAATAAATACAAATTTGCCTTACTTCACAAATATTTCACGTGACACGAAACGCGATCATCTGCGGTTTTGATATTAACGAACAGAAACGTTTTGACAGAACAGAACGTACGTTTTTTTTTTACAATTTGATCTATACATAACATACATGATGAAAGCGTAAAAGAAATACAACAAGACATGGACATTCCATGAAACCAGGTTTTCTATAATGGAAGGTGTTTGATTAAGAATATACAGATCTGTCAAATCTTTCTGTTAATAGTTAATCAAAGCTAGTAATTCAAGTAACAGGGAATATTTCTATTGATGAATAATCATAATTACTTTGTCAGTTAAATATATCACAACTTTATCCAACAAATATCAGATCAATACAGTCAATCGTGTGGTGATGGCCTCATTTATTCAGAACATATAATAGATAACAGATATTAAGCAACCTTTTGTTGTAAGCAGCCACATTTTAGGATCCCTAATGCCAGGTTGATAATCAGTGATCTGCCTTAACCCTTTACTTGATAGTAACGCGTTTATGCCTTTGCAAACAGACTAGATCCAGTGGCCGAGGTTATGAAACTTACTCAATTTGAGCATGTAATAGAAATATTGTTGTTGAAGTTAGATGCTTGAGTTACAAGTTTATGATATATGCTCATTGCAAAATAGGGTGAAATTACAAACCAACGATGAGAATAAAATCCATGTTTGGAGTTTGTCGCCATGGTTACGAAGCATTTTTAGTTTGAGCATGATGCTCAAACTAAAAAAGCTCTGTTAGCTTGAGGACAAAGTTTTGAAACAAAAAAAATCTACTTTTAGTTTGTAACTGAAATCTACTTTGCAACGAGCCAATTTCATAGCCTTGTAATCTAAGTGTGTAACTACAATAGTAATAATTATGTTAACATGCTCAAATTGAGTAAGTTTCATGACCTCGGACCCAGATCAGACAGCTTCTGTAGGAGCTGTCTGATCAGGGTCTGCTCTGTTTGCTTATAGAATGTTATAGATTTGATTATTCACAAAAAAATCATTTGAAAATATCTATATGCATGGTAAAGTTATGGTCTGAACAAAAACCAGTAAAAAAAGTAAAGTATATTTTCTGTCACTGTGACCTTGACCTGGAAGCTAAACACATAAATTGTGCATATGACACAGCGTCTTGATATGGTGTATATCTGTTCCAAGCTATTTGAAAATATCTCTATGGATGAAAAAGTTATTGTCCGGACAAGAAAAGTTCAACTGATGTATATTTGTTGTCACTGTGACATTGACCTTGAAGCTACAGACAAAAGTTTTGCATTTGGCACATCGTCTTGATATGGTGCATGTTTGTGCCAAGTTATTTGAAAATATCTCTATGCATGGCAAAGTTATGGTCCGGAAAAGGAAAGTTGACGCCGGCCAACCCGATCGCCCGCCCGCCCGCCCGCCCGCCCGCCCGCCGACTTCGCCAAACTAATAACCAGATTTTTTCTTCGGAAAACCTGATTAAAAATGTATATATCTATCACATATCTATAACGCGTCTGCAGCAGACGACTTTTGGCACACTGTTTACAACGATAAACGATATTAAAACTCATTTTATCGAACTATTTTTTCCAAGATGTCTGCTACAGATTCGTTGTATGTGGGAAAGGGTTAATGCCGAATATGATCAAATCGCATATTTGTATAATTTGAGTTCCAGAGGCTTTACGAATGCCTTTGACGTCTACATGGATGGCGAAAAGCGTAGATCCTGATCAGAATGGGCGATTACAAAATGTCAGGGTTGTTGGTTCGATTAGCGTGTGACGGAGCTACAAAGATGTTAGGCGAGCTAGGGTTAAAATTCATGAACTCTGAGTTGAAGAACTCCGCCAATCGAGATATTTTGGCTCCATTGACTTTAACTCTTTCCCATATACGGACGCTTTATGACTCTTTTGCAGCTTTACCAACATTTGCCACACCGTTTTCAACTCTAACCAATAATCGTACTATCATTTATGGATAGTTTCCGAGTGTTGTGCCTAGATGTTTTCAATATCATCTGCCGCGAATTTGTTTTATGTGTTAAAGGATTAATGTGATAAGACATGATCGAGTAAACTTGTATTGGTTTCTAAATATCTTGTTGTTTATTGTATTTGCAAAAAGAACATCAGGCGATGTTTTATCTAAGCAATACGTTATATTTTGTTATCTCGTAAACAGAATTTATTGGCCGTATTCCATATTATCAAGATCTATATCCCAATATATATGGTATTAAAACGGTAAACGGTAATACTCCCCAAGGAAAATATCGCATCTTCAGATAGAAATCGACGTCTTATAACACACCCTTCCATAAACAAATATAATACATTTAAAAACGGTTCTAAAGGTATGTATTAGTGGATGCCATTCTTTCGAAACATGATAATAACAATGATTACATAACGAAAGAAAAAAAAAACGTTGTAAATATGTTAACGGAATATTGTAATGCCTTTATATGATATTAATAAGAGAAAGTTGATGCAAGGCATCAATGTCGCCGGAAAAGACTGCATTGATTAATTTTTTAACACACATGTATTCTTGACTTTCATTAGTCTAAACATACACATAATGTTTTCATAAGGACTAATTCCAGGATTTTTGAAATTCCACATAGATCTACAAATTTCAGGATATCTTTTGGTCAGGATTTTGGATGTTTTGTATTTGTCAATAAAACCACAACAAATTAATACATTTTGGGATTTAAATCTACCTGCAATAAAAAGCTATTAAACCCTTTCCATGTCTGAAGCAACAATGAAAACCTTTAAATGCTTAAAACATTGAGAAAACGGTTAAATTGCTGAAGACATTAACTTCCTCCTTTTTAATAATAATTATAATAAATATTTCACAGATGTTAAAATTTATCCTCATATGTTTAAAAAGTAGACCACACTTGAAACAACATATCAGCTAAATTGTTTATATAAATCGTTGATGCATACACTATATGTTTGGCGCAAGAGAAATGCCAGTTGCGAGTCCCATTACTATTTAATAGGTGGCAAGTATGAAATTAATTGGGTGCGAAAGAGCAGTTTTTCTTTATTTCTAAATCTATTGTTAATCAGAGTTTGTTCTTCTCTTAATTTGTTTCAAGCCAAATAAACATTTAATATCACATATATTTAATCATTTAAGTGTGTAATATTAGCTATCTATCTGTAATAAGGTGTTTGAGCATTTTTTCAAAATGTTGACCTTTGTTTCAAGATCGAGTCGAGTGTCAGACATAATCAGGCAAAGCTTTAGTGCATGTTTTATTCCACTGCATTCGAGAGAAAAAAGCATTTCTATAGTATCTTTCTTTCTCCTACATTCGACCCATGCACTCGATTCGTGACGTTTAAGAAATCAATTTGTCGTGCGACATTTTTTGTCTGCATAAGTCACTTTTATAAATTTACATTTTACTTCCGGTTACTTCGCTTTGTTTACATTTTGGCAATATGAAACTAGGTCACAAACTGAGGAAAAAGCGTTTCGACGTTGACGACCGATAAACAGGCTTATATTTGAGACATATTTTCACAAAAAAAATTCTTATTTGTTTCTGTTACCAGTTTATGTTGATACTTATCTATTAAAAGGAGAATTCGACGTGACTTACATAAAAGCAAGCAGGTGCGCGTATGTAAAAAATTTGACTATGCGACGTAAAGGTTTGTAGTTATCGCCTTTTGATTACATAGTTTATGAAAATAAAGTATCCCAGTCTAGCTAATAGGGACTGTTTTGTCTTCGTAAATAAAACAAAAAAACAGAAATGCGAGTCAAAATAAAGAAACTGACAATACCTAAAACATCGGAATATTTATTTCATTTTAGATGTGTCATAACTTAGTGTTTTTAAACAAACACAATTGTAATATGTTCAAGACATCTAAATGTGTTTGTTTCCAATAATAATCCCCCCTCCCATGTGATTTCCGAAAACCTATTACAAATAGAAGTCGCCGGGCAGAATATATATTTTATTTTATTTAGTTTAGTTTCACCCTTTCAACGCGAATGGCGATATTGAGTTTTTTTGCAAACTTAACAGATTCAGGTGAATCAGCTCGTTCGATCCCCAGTCGCGGCACTACGGTCATGGTGGAGTGCCCCTGGGCAAGGCACATTTTCTAGTCTAGCCTAGTACTGGTTTGTTTAGCCAGGGACCATGAATAAGTGAACTGTCGCCGTGATATAACTGAAATAATGTTGAAAGCGGCGTAAAACCCCAATAAAACGTTGAACTGTCTCTCATAAAATCTGTATCTTTTGCCTTTTAGTAATTCATATATTCCAAAACTCATTTGGAACTCATTAACATTTAGGTATCGACATTACACGAATATTTACGAAAGCCGAAATGGGTTATTAGGATTCGACCATCTTAAGTATATACTATACATATCAGCCACTTCAGACGAAAAGGGGTGTTGTTACAGGTGCGAACAAGGAAAGGATACATAGAAAAGCCAAAAATCGATAAAACATACAGAATTGTAACACTTGTTATTCATGTTTGCAATATGACCGTCTCGAGGGCTTGGCGTGAAACGATTGTAACTAAAATTGGTGTTTTTGTACCAAGGTTAATCGCCTTGCCATAAAGTCTTTATAAGCGTTAAATCATTTTTCTTGGTAAACAATGGAAATTTAGTTGCCATTGCTCGTTCTGAGCAATGGCACCTAAACCGCATTGTTTACAAAGGGGTCAAAATTGCCCCTAAACCAGAATTTTCAAAATAGGTTTTTAGTTACAACCGTTTCACGCCAAGCCCTCGGTCTTATTCTACAGTGACATTGACGTTGACCTAAATGACTCCAAATATATCCCAAGGTAGACATTAATGCTAAGCTGACTAGTTCTGTCCATGGAGTTTGGTTCCAGAATGTCATCCCTAAATTAAGTTATTGGGTTGCAGCCGGGATAAAGTCTATACACAACATTCCAAAGTTCTGTCTCCTTTTAGACAAACATGAATATATTTCAATCTTGTTTTCTTCCTGTGTAAATAACCACAATAATTTGTCAGAGACAGTTTTGAATTTATTACTTTTCTCAAAAAAGGTATTTCTGTACTTGTCCAAAGAGTTTACATCTTTCAAGGAAGTGGAATTCGTCTTCTGTCTCGTTTATGTCGCATTCCGTACACAGTGTGTCTGATCGTGATGTGACTGATGTCTTGTGATTATAATATCTCTCAGTTTCTATTCTAAGGTCATGTGCGCTTTAAGATGTTTTGCCATACTAGATCAATATTTCATCTTAAATTATAATTTGTGGTTATCGGAATTTAACGCATTGTCTTTCACCATTTCAGAAAGTATTGTAACTATTAACTAGTTTCCCAATCATAATTTGTGTTAGTGGTTCTTCGACATGTTGTTTTAGAAGACTGTTTAAGTATCTTTTCTATAACATGGGATGCTTGACAATTCAACCTAGAAGAATAGTAGGGTATATACCATATAGCATAATTATGCTATTTACACTAATCCTGAAAATAAAAGGGGATGACGAATTAGAAATTAAGGAAATAAGAGTCATGTTTGCCTCTGACTTCTTTGCCATTGCCCGAGATTCACCAGCGAACATCGTGGGAATGCAAATAAACATGATGCAGCACAGCAAATTGAATCGGATAACAGAGTCTTCATCGAACATTATGATCCCAATTCGCCAGACGCGGCTCATAAGTATTGATATCGTACAACAAATTTTGAAGGTTTCTATACATGCATACACTGTTAAAATTTACCTTCATCAGCAGGTTAGCATATTCAAATGACGATGACTTCCTCCTTTCTAGTTTGTGTCTCCGTATTGGGATGGTCCTATTACGAAACTATATTCTCCCCTTTTTAAACCTGCACTACGATTTTGAAAAATTATAACTATGTTCGGCTTCAGAATGTAGTTGGAGCATGTTATCTGGGTTTTCTAAATATTTTTTATATTTGTTCAGGAACGTAATAGTACACGCTCTTTTAGGTGATGTTAAATAGAACAATATATTCTGGCTAACCGAGAAAGTAAATCCAAATATGAAATTAAATAAACAATCTGTCAGTGATTATAATAAGATCCAGGACCACAACATGTCGACAATCTGAATGGGGGGATACATTAATTGAGCCGACAAACCTTTGAAGAAACCCTATGGACAACGGAAAGTGTCAACAACACCAAAATCCTATTACTCGAACTCTCATAGTATACCCTTAAAATATCCGCTATTTCTTAATTATCTATAGTTAATATTTATATTACGATGAAAGTCTTTGTGCCGAGAGACACTTTGGGGTCGGTTTTCCGTCGTTTGTCCGTAAACGCTTTGCAGACTTTTGGCCGTTTGCCGCGCTAATTCAAACTTGCAACATACATTGTGACAAGGATTGATTGATTGATTGTTTGGTGTTTTACGACGCTTTAAAAAAAAATCTTTAAGTTATATCACGGCGTTTCCTGGGTAAGTTACCAGTACTACTGGTCCATTTATCTGATACCAGCCAGTCAGTCGTAATGCTAACCCCTCAACCCTGAGCGCAAAGCAGGACAAGGAACATGGGGAAATACAAAACACATAACTCCGTAGCTTCAGACAATTTTTATAACTTTGTTTCTGTTTGGCGAGTTAATTTCAAAGTGTAACACTAACACCTATTGGCCAGGAAAATGGAACAATAACAAAAGCCTAAAACTTACTGTTCGACCATTTTCTAACTTTACAATCAAACTTCATGTGAAGACAGCTTAAGACATGTTATAAATCAGTGGATAAGACCCAACTCTACCGTGCCTATTTTAGGAGATATCCCTCTTACCATTGAAAAGTTTTGTCATTTCTCACTTGTTTCAAATGTTTCAGCTTCAATATTTGTATAAAGTTAGGTTGTTTCCCCGAAGAGAACAAAAACACAATAACTCTAGCGCTCATAATGTTAGTGTTATCTCTCTTTCTAGCTTATCTGAGCCAAGGGCTGTCTCCGTCGTCCATACTCGAGAACAATTTCTCCAAACAACGGCTCCTGTTAACCCTTTCCAATATACAGACGATTTCTGACTCCTCTGCAGCAGATGACTTTTGAAAACATTGTGGCATTTTGGAGAAATTCTTCATCATGAGCAATTTCTCCAACTTGCCACATTCTTACCAACTTTATTGAATAATTATAGTTTAAGTTAAGGAGATTTTTCCATGTTTTTACCAAGTTGTTTTCACATAGATGTTTCAAAATCGTCTGCTGGAGATATGCCTTATGTGGGAAAACGTTAAACCATTAGTTTCATTGCAGCCAAACTTTCACAGAAATGTACCATTGGTGCCCATCTTAGAAGGTGTTCAAAGAATAAATTTCATTTCATAACTCTGGTTGCTGCGTAAGCAGAAAGGGGGTATATGGCAAACTTTAAATTCGTCGTCTGACACTGCTGGACTAATTTCAAGAAATTTCCGCAAAATTTTGCAGAAGTCATCCTTTGCAAATAATGATCAAGCCGCATTGATTGGATAATATTCTTTTGCTCTTAAAATGTTTGTCTGATTTCAAGATGATTTGGCATACATGTTCCTTGGGTGATCTTCTTCTTAAATTGTCAAGCCATATACATTGTTTAAAAACATTGCCATTGAGAGTGATACCAGAAAAGGGATTAAAGAGCAAACTTTAAAAGTTTCTTCTCTGAAAATGCTTGTCTTATTTCAAGACAATTTGACATAAATGTTCATGTTTGTTGGTTTAATCATTAAGTGAAATTATGTTCACTGTTCTTTAATTACGAAATAAGCTTTCAGCTTATATTAATTGCTTTCGACGTCTGCTTCCAGGGGACTTAACCAGTACTGGTGCCGTTTGAGTGGAAACATCACGAAGGCCGTATTGTTAGGTGAACCGACCATCGTAATTGCAGGCAATCGGCTTAATTCTAAACGATAGTATCGTTACTTTGTGTGATACGATGTATCATTCATCCCATGTTTAAGACTAGAATGGAGTGCTCCCCGGAGCACGTGTGCCACCTGCCGGGGCCTTGTCAGAAAATTTTAATTTTTGACAGCAAAGGGGCAATAACTCTAATATAAAACATATTTGGATTATCCCCCTTTTGTGAACACATCACACTCATTGATATGAACATTTGTCAGAAGTTTCAATGTAATCCTTTGAGTAGAAAAAAAGTTATTTGAAAACGTGACGAAAAAGTGTGACGACAGACAGACAGACGGACAGACAGACAGACAGACAGACAGATGCCGGACAAAAAAAAAAGTAATCCCTAAGTGCCTACCATGCTACGCAGGTGACACAAAAAGCATCCCATCGATTACGAAAACAAGGTCATCATTGACCTTAACACAGTTCTTGTACACGGATGTTACGTAAGTATTGACAAAACTCGCGAAAACACCATTAGCATGTTTATTGACAATGGTAAGTGACCGCGGATTTGGATCATTGTCTTGGGTTATCTGCATTTAGATTGCGTATTTACATACCGTCAATAACTCAGAGATAGATTGTTAGACTTTTTATATATAACACTATGGAAATTACGTCACGTGTTTTTTTTAATTGATTTGCTTTCTATAGCCAAATATGCTGTTTAACCAGTTTCCACCAACTTTATGAAGCACGATGGAACTGGATAATATACAAAAACAATTTTTCTACATATATCTATACGACCGAAATACAACAATGTCAGAACATAACAATATTAAGCTAGGCTATTTTTGTCGGGTCCGTTTCCGAAGAAATGTAACCGTCTATTGTCGGTTTTCAAACGATGTTGATCGTACAGCCGCCAAAAAAGTTCACACACTGTAAACTAGTTCACCAATTCTAATTGAATACTCAAAATCGGCAAATGTCATGTGCGCAGAAACAGTTTCTACTTTTATGCTGTATGCCGTAAGTGTGTAAATGAAACACAATTAACTGAATATTCACCCTTATCATTTTTCGTTACTTCTCACACATCGCTATCCATGTTTTCTTTGTACTTTCATTTTTTTTGAACATATTTAATCTTTGGGGTTTTCATGTGAATCCGACTTTCAGTACTCTTGAGTACTTTGATTAAACTAGCACATGGAAGTAATTCACATGTCAAGGCGAGGGCATAATATAATGTTATTAATTAGGTGATTTCATATTGGCCGAGTTATTTGTCCGAGGTATGCAGTATTGGCCTGAGCCCGAAGAGCGAAGGACAATACTGCTGACAGAGGACAAATAACTCGGCCAATATGAAATCACCTAATTAATAAGTATTTTATTAATCAACTTTTTTATAAATACATGAGTCTTTAGTTATAATCTTAAATAAACAATTAATGGTTAATATGGCGGAAAATATAAGTTAAAATCGGTTACTTTGTCAATTCAATGCGTTGATCTTTAAAAAAGACGGCTACCTAATTCATTTTTGTGTTCCACCATTCTCGTATAAGGCGAGTTTCGACAGCCAATGAAAATGGTCCATTCCTCAGATTTCGTATTTGGCGAGTTTTGTAGCCAATGAAAACGGCAGAAATTCATATTGGCCGACTTGGTCCATATTAGGCGAGTTTTAGCAAATATTGTCTTCTTTTGTTCTGTATTAGCTCTACGGTTGTTCTAGTATCGCGTCAAATACGCAATAGTTAATTAATAATTACGTTTATATCCCTTTTTTGACGACATAATACCAACACCGAGCTCATATTGGCTGCTCCGCCTGTCAACACTGTTAAGACAATTCATAATTTGACCTTCATTTCGCATCGATTGTGAATCAAGTTCCCATTCATTGTTTATGTCTGCTTCCTGGATACCTTGTCACTACTGGTACAAACGTCGTCGGATTACCATTAACGTTGACCTCGCTATCACGGAATTTCACGTTAAATTGCCTTTCTTTTCAACTGACAGAGATAATTTATATTCAGATGTCACAATTTCAGCATTATAACGTTTATATCTCTGTTTTGACGTCACGATACCTAATTTTAGTTCACGAGACATTTATTGGCAGATCCCTAAAGTTGATCCCGCTTTGGCAGATCAACTCCCAACTATATGGTTCATGGAGAACTGGGCATTAATGTTATTTCACAAGTAAACTATAGAGTTATTTGCTTCTGGGCAAAGTTGCTGAATTTTAAAAATGACAAAATATGTAATATTTTATATAAAACTGCATTGTCTTTACGCAATGATAACATACTTATTTCTCCACGGATTGCTTTTGTTAAATATACATTAGATAGTTTAGGTATGTCTGACTTTTTCATTAATCAAAGTGTAGACAGCATTTATCATTTAATATATTATTGAAACAAGACCGCATAACCGATTTTGCCAAGAATACGAAAGCACTGTTAATGTTTCCCCAAAATGCCTTGTATATCGTATGTATAAAAAAGATTATTGTTTTAAGGGGTGTCTAGAAAACTAAGACCTAAGACCTAAAACCCAAGACCTAAGACCCACTGAACTATAAAACTAAGACCTAGAAAACTAAGACCTACAACCTAAGACCTAAGACCCACTAGAAAACTAAGACCCACTGTACTAGAACACTAAGACCAACTGTATTAGAAAACTAAGACCTAGAAAACTAACACCTAGAAACTAAGACCAAGTGTACTAGAAAACTAAGACCCATTTTTTATTTTTATTTTTTTATTTTTATTATTACTTTATTTTGCAAAGATTTTGAAAATCAACTTTATTCTTGTGATGAATTCATGGCAGCTTAGAAGATAGATATGGAATTTCAAGAATGCCCCTGAACTGGTCATCCGTGATAACAGTAACAACCTAATGCGGATTTGTCGACACAATTGGACAAGCATCGGCAAACCTTACAAATACTAACGATTCTATGTTCCTTCAACCAATCCGCTGTGATCGAGTGGTTAGCGTCGGGGATTTCGAAACCGGGTGTCCCGGGTTCGATCCCCAGTCGCGGCACTACGGTCATGGTGGAGTGCCCTTTGAATGAATAAGTGAACTGTTGCCGTGATATAACTGAAATAATGTTAAAAGCGGCGTAAAACCCCAATAAATAAATAAATTCAACCAATAGATATTGAGACAAACATCCTGATGAATAAAGAAATCATTGTCTAGAAAACTAAGACCTAAGAACTAAGACATTAAACCTAAGACCTAAGACTCACTAGAAAACTAAGACCCACTGTACTAGGTCTTAGTTTTCTAGTGGGTCTTAGGTTTTATGTCTTATGTCTTAGGTTTTAGGTCTTAGGTCTTAGGTCTTAGGTCTCAGTTTTCTAGACACCCTGTTTTAAGGAGTGTTTAGATATATTGCCTATTAATTTAAGAAAGTCTCTTTGTAAATGTAGGACTATGAACCAGTTCATGCCAATAGAAAAAGGCCGACATCTTGGAATTGAACGTAACCAAAGATTATGTAGGCTACTCTCTATAATAAGAATAGAATTGGTAATGAATCCCATGATTTATTTGAGTTTGATCATTTAAATGAAGAAATAATGATTTATCTTTACAAATAACTATAATAACCATCCTAACTCTCATAAGCTTAATGATCTAATGAACTGTAAACACAAAAATACATGTATGTAAAACCATCTTCTCAAAATTTAAATAATTAATTAAACATTCTCCGAATCCTCAACATTCCTAACATCATAGATGATCTCAATTGTAGTCATACGAGTGCATGTACCTAATGTTTCATATTATTATGATCTCAAGTATTTATTTTATAATGTTATACTTTATTGTTTCATTATTGTATGAACCTGTTGTTATCACATGCATATTATATCCCTTGATATGAAAAAAATGTACAAATGTTCAATTAATATTTAAATCTACATACTCTGCTACCATTTATAGGTAATTTGCTTCAGTTGCGCCATAAAAATAAGAGTCCCCAGAAATGTGCTTCCATTTTAAGAATCGAATTTCTGAATTAACAGATCTGAACAAACAGTTTATGTTATTTTTGTTTTGATATACATATTTCAATTGATTCAATAATTTATTATTCAATCTTTTAAATGGATCGGAACATTTTGAACAATCTTTGTAGAGGGTATCCAAAGGAAATTTGTGCCAAATAATTTTCAAGTTATTACTATATACATAACAAGGCCATGTTTTTCTCCTGATCGAAATAATTTGAACAATCTTGGTAGACTGTCACGCAAAAAACATTTGTGCCAATTTTTTGTTTCAAGTCGGGCCAGTATATTTAACGTAGCTAAGGAGATTTCTATGTGATCAAATTATTTGAAGAATTTCCAAAGAGGACCAGCTCAGGAAATTACCTGTGAAATAATTTCGAAATTCGTCGATTGGTTAATAAGAAAAAGTGAATGAATGGAAGGACGGATGGTGAGTGATCGCAATAGCCCACCCTACACTTCGTGCTCAGATCAAAACATCATAGTACAAGATTCAGGACCGAAACTCGCATTTCCGTTATGTGGCAGCTTCTTTACAAAATACTAAAACAGTGGAGATAATGGAACAGATAACCCGAATAGTAATAAAGCAAAGAAGAAAATATAAGTCAAATATGCAGCAGTTTGATCATTGTTTTGTCAATTGCACAGTCAATATATTCGTCAAATAACACGCAGGCTGTCAGCCATTAACCAGACCCCTTTGTCATTAAGTTCTTATTTATTCAAAGTGTTGCTTAGGACGTGATGACACGCACACACACACATATATATATATATCAGTTGTTTTATACGAATACTTTTATAATAATAAGGCGTATGTACATTACTATACTGTTAGTGCTACTATTATAAAGAGTCCAATCATTATTCATCACAATCCTACAGAATTAGTATAATTATTTTTTATCTTCTATTGTTTTTTTTTGTGTGTTAAGGGTTTGTGTATTTTCTGTGTTAATTTATAATGAGAAGCAAACTGGCATCTTTGTTTATTACAGGTTAATGCGTAATTAACAGCTTTGCATTTGTCGTTTGTACAATTTGTTCAAAGAATAGAAGAATACGGATGTAATGTTATCGTATTAATTAGGATTGCCTTTTTCTTTATAATTCTGTGTAATGCTTGTTTATTACAAAAGGAACGTACGTTGTACATTATGTAATTGGTACACGTGTGGAAAACTACATGCATGAGCATTCGTGTAACATTTCAAAATGGAAACTGATTTACAGTTGTTTCATGAAACCTTCTTTGATTGATAAACGAAAAATACAGGAGCAGACTGCAGGATATACGCTAGCTGATCCGGATTCAGATGTAACACGTCGCAAATGCCTTACGTTTGGTCTTCCCATAGCGTCGCTGATATTATAGCAGCATGAAGGATACAGCAGAGTCAGTGTGTTTGTAAATACCATAGGTTTGTTTAACGTTTCGGCAGTCCAGTAGTATAGCTGTAGACAGTGGTGCAGGGGTAGAGCCTGGTTACGTCTCCAGGAAGCAGATATATAGCAATATTAATGTAAGTTTACAGCTTGTCTCGCAATCGATTTAAAATATATAGATGCAAGTTTAAAGTAACCTACACTAAGCAGTATAGATACTTTAATAATATGTACAGCAAATTCGCAACCGATTCAAAAATACAAACTTTTTGTATCAACATTTGGTACATTGCTTCAAATCTCCTTACCAACTCTGAATTTGAATTTAACCACTTTGGACGATTGGATGCAAAACTTTAGCAAAATGGTATGGAGAGTAATTTAACCAAATTAACCCAGCAAAATGGTATGGTTAAACTATGCATGCTTTATGGATATTAATCAACCAGATGAATAAAGTTACGTTTCAATCTAGTTACATTTATTTAACCCTTTCCCACATGCAGACACAATCCGACGCATTTGCAGCAGACGACTTTTGTAAATATTGTGGCAAAAGGAGAAATTACTCATGATGAAAATATCCCCCTTTGCCACAATGTTTTCAACTCTTTTTAATGATTTAACTCTTATTTATTGAGATATTTAGCACTGTGCAAATGTTTATTGCGCGGGTGCCTCAGCAACAGCTCATATATTGGTTGTGTTTAGAACTATCACTGGTGCAAAGGGCTTGCACATGCGCCGTGTTAATCGTCTTGGTCGCGCATGCGTCGTATTTTACCGTCAGCTTTCGGATATTTCCGTAGCAGTTCGTCACTAGACTGGTTCTCGTTCGAGTTTGCAATAGAAGATTAAGATTAGTGAACCAGTCTATTTATATGCGAGTAGTTTTTTTTATAATTAAAATGTAAATTAAAACCATAGTTTTTTAATAACAGGAAAATGGGAATATTTCCATAAATGCGAAGTTATTGTGCTAAATTTTGCGATTTTAAGAATACATTAACGGGAAAAAAGGACGCAAATGCGCAGACAAATGTTTACAATAACTTTGGGAGATCGAGGTCAACACGTTGGGAAAAGGTAGTTTTGTTTTCCTTTTACGTATTTAACTAAAAAACTATTGTTATCATATATTTATATCATATATTTAAAAGCGGGTTTCGTGTTTTTCGAATCAAACAGTGTTTCTTAAGCCATAACATGCTGATTCCCGCGCTAACATCCAATTGTTGCATCTTGCAGCAACTCTTGTTGGTATCAGTGATACGGTTTTTGATATATCGTCATTTTCCGGCTACACCCAGTACTTCAAATCAACTACAGTCCGTAATTACAGAGAATGCATTTGAACAGAGGGTGAGCATCACGTCGTTCGTTCTCGCACCCATGAAAACATGCTAAATTAGAACCACCAGCTGCGCAACAGGAAACCTTCAACGTATTTAGATCTCATTTCGTCAGCTCGTGCTGTCATTTTAATAATAGTGTCGCAGACGGCTGCAATAGGCGCTTTCGTCTGCAGTTATTCTATTTTTAGAAAATAAATATGTTTCTCCTCCAACGTCTCCCCATTCATCAGTTAACGCGTTCAAGGAGAAATGATCAATATATGAGCCGTCCCGCGAGAAAACCAACAATATGGCCTCCGCGTAATGTATCGACATAGATCAGCCTGCGCTGTCCGCGCAGACAGATCCGGGCCGACACATTCCGTCTCAGGGGGATAGAGGTATAGACTAAATATTCCTTAAACAGAAAATCCACAGGAGGCGAAAAGTGTCTATCCGAGTAAGCCTGCCCGGCATGCTTAGGCTGATCCGAGTCGATACTTTACGCAATGTTGTTTTTCTCGCAGTTCGGCTCAAATGATCAATACTTCTTTCCGTACATAATGATTTATCACAGCGTTACTCCCCCAACAGAACAAGAATATCTTTAAACACGATAGTAATGTCTTTTTTATGTAGCCTTAATTCCCTTGTTGATGTATCTATATGGAAGAAATCTACAGCACTAAGGCACTCTGGAAACACGTTTGGATTAACCCTTTCAGCGCCAATAACAATATTGAGGTTTTTTGCAAACAATACAGATCGAGGTGAGTCAGCTCGTAACGAGCTGTGTCATCTGAAATCTGCACTGTTTGCCGTTTAGTTATTAAAATATTCCAAATCCTTTTCACATGAGACGCCCGATTTTTGAACATTGAAGAAAGTACTTTAGGAAATTCGGCGCTGAAAAAAAGTTAACCACAACTTTCCACAATTCTTCTGTTCAATCAACGACCGTCGATCCAGGGTTCATTGAGTTCTAAACACAGGCTCGATTATTCAATTTTTCCCAGGTTTCAAAAAAACTAATTGTGACAAGCGTCGTTTGTCTTTTACCAAATGGGCTAAAGGCCCATGTTGGTAGGTAGGCAAAGGCATGGGGGAAACTGTTGTTTTGAATATTGTAGCTGAAAGTCAGGACTAACTGGTCTTCGAAAATACACGGAAAGACTGTTGAACATACCATAGATCATAAACAATTGATACAATGCAAGTGTTATTATTAATTACATGAGCCGTCCCTCGAGAAAACCAACATTATGGCCTCTGCGTAAAGTATCGACCCGGATCAGACTTAGCATGCCGCGCAGACTAACCCGGACAGACACTCATCGCCTCCTGTGGATTTTCTGTTTCAGGAATCACTACTCTATCTATCCCCCCTTAGACGGAATGTGTCGGCCGGATATGTCTGCGCGGACAGCGCAGGCTGATCTGGTCGATACATTACGCAGATATATTGATATGAGCCGTTCCCCGAGAAAACCAACATTATGGACTCTGCGTTATGTATCGACCCAGATCAGCCTGTGCAGTTCGCGCAGGATAATCCGGGCCGACGCATTACTACGTCTCAGGGGGATAGAAGTATAGAGTAATTAATCCTGAAACAGAAAATCCACAGGAGGCGGAAATCGTCTGCCCGGGTTAGCTTGCGCTGCATGCTTAGGCTGATCTAGGACGATACTTAACGCAGAGTCCACAATGTTGATTTTCTCGTGGAACGGTTCACATGTATGTTACTGCTTAAACTGATTTTGTGAAACCCGGTGCCATCAGTACAGAGCCAGGTCAGTCGTTATACCAGGCTCTTTTTAGTGTTGGCTGCTGCATAACTTTATTGAGATATTCCCTGAATTAGATTTGGAATCATACGTTCATCACGTTCATCGTGCAACCTTTAGGAACACATTGTTCTGCTTATATCCAATACATGTATGAATTATGCGGTTATTACTACGTTAGTAATTTGAAGTATAGGTTGGTTTTACATTGCAAAGAGAATATACCGTTTTTATCATCGGAGCAATTTTACCACCTTACACCTTCAAAGTACTACTATACAATCTTAAGAACATGAGCTGTATGTTTTTCCTTGCAAATGTAAACACAAAGAGCATCATACAAGCAGGTCGAAATCATAAAAAAATAAAAAACACAAATCGAGGGCTTGGCGTGAAACGGTTGTAACTGAAATTGGTGTTTTTTTACCAAGGTTAATCACCTCGCCATAAAGTCATTATAAGCTTTATTTCATTTTTCTTGGTAAACGTTCTGAGCAATGGCACTAAAATTTCCATTGTTTACAAAGAACCCAAAATTGCCCGTAAACCAAGGTTTTCGAAATAGGTCTTTAGTTACAACCGTTTCACACCAAGCCCTCGAAATGAATAAGCTAATGTGTATCAAGTCCCCACTACCCGCATGTTCAGTGTATTAAAGAAAAGAGCAATACCAAATGGTAAAGACAATTTGTCAATAACGGAGAAGTATTCCATTGCACTTTGTGGAAGCCCCAGGCTGATAGATATGTCTTCAACAAGTTTTCAAAGAATCGATTATTTCCAATGGAGACCGGTAATACGCTGTGTTGAAATAGAAGTCTACCTTCGAAACATGATAGCCGTTGGCTCATCTAATGTGAATAAGTACTATTAGGTCTGCTAAGAATATATTATTGTATATTTTCCATGTTGTCTCATCTAATGTGAATAAGAACTATTAGGTCTGCTAAGAATATATTCTTGTATATTTGCCATGTTGTCTCAGTACTTATGAGTTTGATGTATACTTAAGAATTGTTCTCCTGTTATATACAGATGCTACAGTTTTATTGGCTGAAAGCCATGTTGAGTTACAAAGAGAACTAGATGCAATGCATGATTATTGTTGTATGTGGGATCTCCAGGCGAATGAAGCTAAAACAGAAGTTGTTATATTTTCAAAACTTAAACCAAAACAATGATGTGTATACGGTATTTTACAGGCATAACAAATACTGATTTGTCATACCTTGGTGTACATTTCAATTACAGTGGTAACTTTTCTTAAACCAAAGCAAGGCTTGTTGAGCAGGCTAGGAGAGCTATGTTTACGGTGATACAGACATCTCGAAAACTTGGTATCCCAGTAAGTTTATAATTGCATTTATTTGATTCGATGATTGCCCCTATTCTTTTGTATGCAAGTGAAGTCTGGGGGTTTTGAAAATTTGAATATTATTCAATAATTTCAAATAAAACTTTGTAAATTTATCCTTGGTATGATGCCATCAACTCCCAACTATATGGTTTATGGAGAACTGGGCATTAATGTTATTTCACAAGTAATTGAGACCGATAACACACTGTGTTGAAATAGAAGTCTACTTTCGAAACATGATAGCCGTTGGATCATCTGATGTGAATAATACTGTCGCAGAAAATACTATTAGGTCTGCTACGAATATATTCTTGTAATATATTTCCATTTCATATCACCATCGTTTAAAGGAAATCATGATCAATGAATGCACATTCCCTAAATGTATTTGGGTCTACGGAGACGATAGCTCGGGCACTTTTGAAAGAGAAATTACTAACTCTTTCAGCGCCACAGGCAATATTGAGTTTTGTTTGCAAACAATGCAGATTCAGGTGAGTCAGCTCCTAACGAGCTGTCTCACCTGAAATCAGCAATGTTTGCCTTTTAGTTACCAAAATAGTCCAAAACTTTCATAAATTGAGAAATGGACACACCCGATTTTGAACATGGAAGAGTCTATTTTAAACAATTCGGCGCTGAAAGAGCTGAAGAGAAGTGGTTCACGGAGAGACTGGCCATTGCATTATGTGCTTCATTGATTGATCTAAAGAGTATTGCTTTCCAGCAATTATTGTAGCTCCGGCCTAGTCGACGATGAACCAGGTGTAACAAAGCAACCCACATAGTAAGTTCGACATTTCATTACGTAGAAT